>JAOYMU010000292.1:19141678-19157818 GCA_025802295.1 Psammodynastes pulverulentus | reverse complement strand
CAATAAGAAAAAAGATGAGGGAAGGATGAAGAATATGTACACTATATCAAGCATAATAAAACTGTAATACAAATTATGGTAACTTATATATGAAAGAGGGAAAATTTGTATGGGTGTATCTGTCTGTCTGTCTGTCTGTCTGTCTGTCTGTCTGTCTGTCTGTCTGTCTGTCTCTCTCTCTCTCTATCTGTCTGTCTGCCTGCCTGCCTGCCTGCCTGCCTGCCTGCCTGCCTGCCTGCCTGCCTGTCTGTCAATTATCACCAAAAACACCTATTCAGCAATGAAGCTGATGCTGAGAATGGGAGCAGAAGGGATGGAGAATAAATACCAATCAGAAATAGGGGGAGTCTGGCAAAGATATAGAATGATGAGTTACTTAAGGTGATTGGATGGAAAATCTATCAGTTTGACAACCAAGTGTTTCTTCCCACTGCCTTGTGCTTAAACTTGGCAGTCTATTTAGGATTAATTATGTATCAATGTGCTAAACTATCAGAATAGTCTTCCTTTTTTCTAGCATTGAAATTTATATCCTCTAAATAAAAATCAGCTTTCATCCATAATAATAGATGCTGTTTTAATTTTATCTTCCTTAGTAAAATAAAATTAATTATGAATAAGGGGTTGCTGTTGTTGTTTGATTTACTGTTTCACCTCTCTCTAAAAACCTTAAGATCGATAATGTTAAATCTGATGTTTTTCTTTAAATCCTACCATTTATATTTGCATCATGTTTGATATATTAATCAAGGTGAAAGGTTGCAGGTAATGCTCCTTTGAAATAGATGCTTTTTTTGAAGGATAAGTATTTGGTGGTCTCATTTTCAAAGGGTTTTTTTTTCCCCCACCACTATTCGAGGCTGAACAGATATCTGTTGTCAAAACAACAATCTTGAAATGGTAATTCTTCTTCCAAAGGATTTTGATTTTTAGATAATTAGCTAAATAGGGTACCGATCTAACGAGACCTTTGATCAGATCCATCTGATCTATCTATTATGCTGTATTTCAATTACCAGCTCCTGGTGTGATATCCATCAAAATTCCTCTAGATATCCTTTTTTGTATCCCATCACAATAGTTTTTAAACTGCTATAAGAAATGCTATGTTCTACTGCAATGGTAAATTGAAAGTAGCATAGAGTAAACTGTCTATTCGTTTTATTTGAAAACATGGTTATTAATTTCTTGGGTTGGATATATATAGTTAGTGCATTCAAAGGAACATTGATATGATCAGATTGTGCAAGATTGATCCAAACCAGTGATGGGATTCAAAAATGTTTACTACCGGTACTGTGGGCATGGCTTGGTGGTGTGGCAGGGGAAGGATATTGCAAAATCCCCATTCCCTCCCCACTCTTGGGGGAAGACTACCACCGGTTCTCCGAACTACACAAAATTTCTGCTACCAGTTCTCCAGAATTGGTCAGAACCTGCTGAATACCACCTCTGATCCAAACTATTTAGCTGCTATAGTACATCATAAAATGGTTCTCCTGTGTTCAACAAGCAGAATCCAAAGTATTCATGAAACCTGTTTGGACAATGGTAAACAGCATTGTAAACTAAAGCTACAGAATAATTTAAGACATGAAGGGGAAGCTGCAAAACATCTATGGCAATCTGCAAAAATGTTATGTTGTTGCCAATCAAGCTTGCTTACTGCTATCCCTTCTGGTTCTATTATCTGAAATGTTCACATTAGAGTAATGGTAGACCCAGTCCTGAAAAGCTATCAATAAAATACTTTGTTTGATGCTAAGAATAAATAATGTGGGTTTTCCTTTTTTTAGTGCCTAGTGAGTAATTTCTGTAGCCGTAGTAATGATCATCTTAGAAGATTTCCACTTGGCCTACTTTTATGGCAATTACTAGTATGCTGTGTTATAGATATTCCATGCCTTCATGTAAAAGATAGCTTCGTTTGAACTAAAGTGTCCATGTTAACCCAAAACTTTGTTATATAGAGACACCTAGTGGTATGTATTATTAAAAATATAGTCACGGATTCTTTCAGTATTATTTTTACAAGCCTTATGTTTCATTTATGAGACTTGGAGGTAGTGTAGCACAGCAGAGTAATAGAGAAATTCTCCATCCTTTCAATGATTCTAAAATGCTCTGGAAATTAAATATGCCACTATCTGCATATACCATACCAGGAAACTATCCACAGCAGGTAAGTAACATAAAAGAGCCTTGTTACTATTCAACCAGATGTGGAGAGGAGGCTTTCTTTCAAATTTATATGAAAGGAAAAATGTACAGTAACAAAAGAGATAGGCTATTATCATCCAGTAATGTAGCTTCATATAATGATGAAGAAGAATGTGCTGAGTATGCATTTCCCCCTGTCTATTTATAATATACAGAGAGCCAGATGTTTCTTTGACGTAAATTGAGTGACCATTGAGATGTAGGCCTCTGTAATCTCAGAAGTGAAGTTTGTATGCTTAGTGCAATGTCTGTTCCTAGAATTACACTGTTTGTTTATACCCTCCTTTAATATTTTCAAAATTAACTCAAGGCAATAAACATACCCAATAGTCCTCAGTTCTCCTGTTTTCCTCACAACAACAACTTTGTGAGGTGGCTTGGGCTGAGAGTGACTGGCTTAATGCAACCCAGACAGCTTTCATGCCTAAAATGGGACTAGAATTCACAGTCTCCCAGTTATTGTATGATTAAAAATGAAGAAAGATCCCTATATAAAATGCTTTGAGCTCCTGTAGAAAAGATGGAATATTAATCAAATAAATTAAGACCACTGCTTTAGAAAGTATGGCGCTCTAGAAACTTGGATCCAGCCCAAGTTCCTTGCCACATTTCAGAAAGTTCTTCACACATGTGGATGGTGTTCTGCTCTGTTATGTTTTCATTTCAACCTTGACAAGTACGATGACTATTCAAATATTTACTTATGATAAACTGCTTCATCATCCATTTTACCTGTTTAATATTCCGGTATCTCATTATCCTTATTTCCTGCTCTATAAATCATTTGTGTTCATGTTCGTGTTCAGAAGATGTTTAGGAAAGCAAAAAAAAAAAGCTGTTTCCTTTCTGCCCTTCTAACAAATGTTCCTCCTGTGACCTGGAACTTTTAAGTGGCAATACAATCAGGTAAACATTTTTTGTTGTGGAAAGGCTGTTTTACAGAAATACGTGGGTCAAATAACATACTGCTTTACAGATTGATAACTCTATTCAATTTACAATTCAAACAAAAAAAACCCTCTAGTTTATACACGTTAGAAAAAATGGGGGCACCCCAATCAGTAATCACAGTTTGTACTTCTGAAATACTAAAATGATTCAAAATATAGAAACTAATGGGTTTTTCTTCATATATATGGTATTCATTTTATGAAGTTGTTTTTTCTCCCTTTTCCATCTTCATTCCATCCTCTTTCATGTTATTTGCTTGATCTTATCACCCTACAGCAGAACAGTGGTATTATGCACACAGCTTTCTGAAACCCAGATTTATCTGGATCTGTGCTACAGATATGCTGCTTTTATTGGAAAAAGAGGAAGGGGAAAGATATTGCTCTTACATCTCGCACAGAATTCTTTATGGTCCACAGGACTGTAACAGAGAAACAGAGAAGGAAGTAACAAGCATCAATCTATTCATGAACCACCTACTGTGGAACTTCTCAGACTCCTTGCCTTGTTTGATTCTTTAGTATGGTTAACTGTTTTTAATTCAGTTTTCCTAGGCTTTAGAAATAGCTTGCCCCATTTGAGGTACAATACATTCCAACTCATTCTTTCTGCTCCATTTTTTCTTATATTCTGAAAGCACAATCACCTAGTGTCTGGTCCCAGGCCTCGCACACATATGCATGGAGAACAGTACAAGGCTTTACTTGGTAAAGTAAGACAGCAGTAGTGTAATCAGGGCAAGCGTGCATTTGCACAACACACACACAAATTTCAAGTGGTCCAAAATCACTTGGGAAATTTACATATACAGTCTCCATAAGCAAAGTCCCAAAGAGTAGGCAAAAGCATAGTCAGAGTATAGTCCAAAGGTCATAGGAACTTGCCCCACCCTACATCAAAGAGGGGGCTGTGTGGAGAGGGTTTCCTCTTTCAAATTCCTGGGAGTGCACCTTAGCCAAGATCTCACCTGGAAAAATAACATGTCCCAGGTGTTTAGAAAGGGCCAGCAGAGACTCCGTTTCCTTAGGGTCTTGTGGAAAAACCAGATAGAACAACAGCTGATGACTTCCTTCTACTGATCCACGATAGAAAGCTTCCTCACATATTGTGTCACAGTACGGTACGCAGGCTTAACAGCCACAGACAGGAAGACACTACAGAGGATGATGAGCACAGCACAAAAAATCATGGACTGCCCGCTAACCCCACTGGATAAAATTACCAGGACAAGAGTTTGGTGTGCAACAGACAGAGATTCCAGTAAATCCCAACCAAGGATTGGTGCAAGAAAACATTGATGGGCATGCCCTTGCTTTGTAAGGAGCCATGAAGATCCATCTCTTCTACTCTCAGCTCTACTTGGTTTGGGGATAGAAGGTGGTCTTGAATCAACTTCTATTTCTGGTTTTCTCTGCAGCCAATTCAATTCCAGATGTCTCCCTGCTGCTCTCTGAGTCAGGCTGCTCTTCACATGATCTTCATCTTCTTCCTCCTTGGGGCAGGCCACAATAGCTGCTATTTTTCTTTTTATTTCTTCTACTCTAAAATTCTCTGAAAGAACTCTGTTTTGGCCCAGATAATATTTTGGATGTGATCTTCATTTCTAGTACAGGGAGGGAGGGAGGAGGGAAGGAGGATGGAAGGAAGGAATTCACCCCAGGCACCTCTTCTGGTAATAATAGCAACTGGAATGAACCACATACCTAAATCTTAGTCAGACTCAACCCATCAAAAGATTCTTTTTTGGTGAGGATGGCAGGAAGGAAGAGGAGGTTTTTCAACTGTAGCGATTACGTAATCCATTTCTACACCTTTTCCAACATTTGCAATTTTTTTGCACCTACATTTGCCTAAGTCCCATTTCTGCCCTGCTTCTCCTGGTTTTCTGATTGGCTGCAGGAGTGTCAAACTGGTGGTCCATGGATTAGATGGATCATGTGCAGGCCACACCCATGCCCAAATTGATCCCAACCACACTGAATTGGACCTTTTCACCAAATTGGGCTACAACCACAGTAGTTTATGACTCATGATATAGATTTTGTGAATAAGCAGTTCTTCACAGCATCCATTTTGTGAAAGTGCTGCAACAAAATTTCCCAAAAATATGCACCAATCCCAAAAGCTAAATGGCCTAGATATTAGTATAAAAATGAAATAGTGAAATGTAAAATGTGTATGCGTCACACTATGCTAGGCTTGACTAGAGTTAATTATGCAGATAATCCTTACTTAATGATTTGCTTATTGACTATGGCAGAATTGAAGTTATAAGTCCATTGTGGTCACATGGTCAACTTAATTATCACAATGGGGATTGGCAATTCCAATGTACTCATTAAGTAACAAGTCATTAAGTGAAACATCATACGACCACAATGGATTTATGACTTCAATTCTGTCAATAGTCAATAAGTAAATCACCCCAGGCCATTTAGTGCAATATCATGTGATTACAGCTAGTGATTTTACTGCTAGCTTCCCCATTGATTTTGCTTCTTAGAAGTTGGTTTTGAAGTGTGCAAATGGCAATCATATGACTGTGGGGTGTTGTGACAATTGTAAATGCATCCAAATCTTGATCATGTGATACTCCAGTGATTGAAAGATCAAGAGTTGGTCATAAAGATAACTTTTTCAGAACTGTTGTAACTTCAAATGATTGTTGAAAAGGGTAGTTGTTAAGTAACAACTAGTTGTATATATGGTTGGTTGATTAGTTGGTTTATACCAAAGCTCTCTATTTCGATAGTTGGCTTAAAAAAGATACATTTAAAATTAAAACATTTAAATGGAGAGTGTTATTCTCTGTAATTCAGTGAAATTGTTTGTCAATTAATATCTAGCTCGGTAAAGGCACATTCTGATATTTGTTTTAAAAATATAGAATAAGGACTAATAAGATACCTCATGGGGTGGATTCTATAACCCTGAAACCTTGCAAGAAAAAAACTTTATTTATTTTGGAAGAAAAAAGCCTTTTTGGGGCTTCTGACAGCATGGCATGTTCCTAAACTATTTAGGAATTAATTGCATCAGTACTGTGTGGTGTTTCTTTCCTTTTTTTAAAAAAAAAGAAAAGCCTACTCTTATTATTTCCATTAAAAACTTGAAAAAGATTAAAGAAAATAAACATCATCTTTTGAAGTATCGGTGCAATTTGGCACACCTGAAAAGTCTGTAATCTAGGTGAGAAGAGAGAAAATGTACAATATGTGGCATAAATTAAACTTAATTTTAGAATTCAAAATTCATATTATCGTTCCAATAATTATCAATTTACTACCCCAATTTACATTTGGTGCAAAAACTTATTATGTCATTTGACATTTAGATTTAAAAGCAGTGCAACAGGCTTTTCTACCCCTTCTAATTTATGTCACATATCTTCCCCAAATTGTATGGGAAAGGCATTCGAATAAAATGTCAAGATATCAGTGTTGATCATAAACTTAATATTAATTCAGAATTCTGAAAATACCATTTGGGTTTTGTCACAAGGAGGAAAAAAAGCGGCAAAGTTTCTTTCATCTATAATGACTTGGAGAGGGAATTTCAAAACACACAAGGAGATGCGTCAAGTTCAAAGAAATCGAATCTTGAACTTTCATAGATTGGAAGGTTAATAGGAGCAAGCAAGAAAGCTCTTTTAAAATTCAAAATTATGCTGAATCCAAAATATTTCATCTTAACTTTTTCAAGGGCTGACTTATTACTATTGTATTTCCAGAGTTTAGTCAATTCAGAGAATACATTAGCAAATGCCAAATGCAATATAAGTGTTCGATTGGCAAGCAAGTTACAACTGCATCTAAAAAATGCCTTTGGGAGCTATGCTGGCTTGATTTTAAATTGGGCCATTTTCAGAAATGTGACTCTGTTTTTTTTTTTCCCCGGGTCACATTCATATCCTCTCATCAATTACATTAGAAACAGTGTGCCCTCACTTATTTGCTGGCTCTTGTGGCTTTTCCTCTTTTTTAATGCCACCAGGGGACTCAGAAGGGTAGGTCAAATGGATCGTTTCAGCAGAGTCCCTGGCTCAGCCGAATTTTCTGTCTCTAGGCCAGGGAAGGTAAGCAGAATTATTGTAAATTGTTTATTATTTTCTGAAAAGGTGAATTGCGTAAAACTCCAACAGTAAAATGAAGGCATTGCCATTCCTCTCTTCATCTATTAGAAGAAAAGAAGGCTGGGAGAGCAATTAAGGTTAGCAGACAATTAGAAAGAGAGTTAAAGGAGGCATATTATGTGACAAAGAGATGATATGTGGCACCGAAATCAAATTAATTCAATAGTACTGTCAGGTTTGACGGGGCAAAATGTCCTCTGGCCACATGCATACATCTTGACCACAGTTACACACACATGGGGAGAGAGAGAGAGAGAGAGAGAGAGAGAGAGAGAGAGAGAGAGAGAGGACTAGATCTTCATTGTTATTTCATTCTTTCTCTTTCCTATGTGCCTTTAGAAGATCTCCCAGAAAAGAAAAAGGAGAATGATGACAAGACTTCTTTAGAAATATATATATGATGCAGCATATGGTGACATTGAATTGACCAACTGTGGACCTACAGGTGATGGTCCAGCCTTAATGGCTCCATCAATTCCATTAATGGACAGAATATGTGTGTGTGTGTGTGTGTGTGTGTGTGTGTGTGTAAAGCATTCCATAGGAAACTAAGTGGTTAGCAAGCAAAGAGTATTGTGAGTTAAATTTCAAAACACTAGGAAACAAGACAGATAAAAGTTAATTTGTAGAGCCACTACAATCTACAGTGTCTCATCAACGTCCGCTAACTCTTGAATCTGTGGGGGAAAGGAAACACTTTTTTTATTATTATTGAAAACATAACCTTGTTACTATCCTAGATTCCTTGGCTTGCCCTTCAGGACTTTAACAGGATACATTGATATCTAACAGCCTTCTAAAAGAATTTTTATAACTTTCTTTATGTAGCAAAAGGTCCTTTTTCTCTTTCTTCAGTTAGAGATAATCAGAAATAGCCATGATCATTAACTTTCACGGCTATTTTTAAAAGAACGAAGGAAAATAAATCATGGCAGGTTTAGTTATTGTAACACATTAAATATTGTCCAATCTATGACTTTTTCTGTATTTTTGCCATTATGACAGCAATAGCTATAGCATTTATGATATTGCTGGCTGAGGAATTTTGGGAACTGAAGTCCACAAGCCTTACATTTGACAAGGTTGGAGACTCCTGCATTACTGCACTCTCTAGGCAGTTTACAATATAAACATTATTTTGCACATTGTCTCCAACAAACTGGCTCCTCATTTTACTGACCTTGGAAGGATGGAAGGCTGGGTCAACCTTGAGCCTCTCAGGGTCAAACTCTAGGCTGTGGGCAGTTTGCCTGCAATACTGAACTTTAACCACTGTGCTACCAGGGCTCCTTAACAAGCATATTGTTTTATTCAAGTTTCTTCCAGCTCTCTCCTATCTGCAAACATGTATTACAGCAATTCAAGTGTGCAAAAGGCAGACTACAGATTTTTATTTAATTTGACCAATATATTTCATGTAACCTGCATAATTATAATTCTATTAATAGACTCCTGAATTCTACATTTTCCTTTTTGGTTGGGGATGAAAGAAACAAAGCACTAGAAATATCAAAGCAATTAATATGCAACAATGCCAAATAACTGAGCTTTTTTCCTTAGAAAAGTAAAAAAAATAGACAAATCACAAATAAAACAAGGAACTAAACACCAGTGTCTAAGAGGATGAGATACTATGGATACATTGTCTGAGAGAAGCCAGATGTTGCTTCTTTACAGTTGTGAGAGAAACTATAGAGAGTTTGGAGGTAGAATTATCTTTTCAAGTTATCTTTTCAAGTTATCTTTTCAAGTTATCTTTTCAAGTTATCTTTTATTAACATCCTCACTATGGACTTATTGGTGCCTCTACATTCTGCAGTTCTAAGGACACCTCAAGCCTTCTACTGATATTAGGACTTTGTAACATAATCAATATCCTGTGCTGCATCCATATATTGATTTCCTTCACAGAACACAAGAAATAATAAGCTACTTTCTTATTATCTCCTTCCCTTCAAGGGGCATCAGGTAGCTTCAGTTTTCCTGCTTTGCCTAATACACATTTCAGCATCATATATGTAGGGATAGAATTGTAGTTGTTGCCCACAGCACTGAGGCTTAATATGCTGCTTCTGTCAGAAGATGTTAACTGTTCCTTCCTCTCTGCCTCGTCCATCTCTAACTTGGTTCTGACAATTCTTTTCACCTGTTTCTTTTCATGCCCTCTCATCAAAGTGGCAGTTGGTCTCCTAATGGTTACATTTTTTATGAGCCTTTTGTGTTTTCTTTCCACTTTCTTTTCACACTTCGTCCTCCTCTATCCAGGGGTGGGATTCTACCAGTTCGGCCTGGTTCGGCCAAACTGCTAGTAAAAAAAGCCTCCAACAATCAGCTGTGAGGAAAAAAAGCCTCCGATGATCAGCCAGAGGATAAAAGACTGAAAAGCACATAGGTGGGGGAAGGGTAACTCCTAGCTTTTTGTTTCTTCATCCTCTCAGCTGATTGGGGCATTAGGGGTGTGTGCGTGTTAGGGGCGCGCACATGCATGCATGCACACCCTATCACTGACTGAACCGGTAGCAACTAAGGTAGGATCCCACTACTGCCTCTACCTCAGTCTACTTGACAACATTAGCACATTATCATAAAATAGAAATAATGTTGTGGTGTGTCTATTGGCAGCAAGGTGTGGGATGATCCAACTATTATATGGTGATATTTATTAAAGAGAGCAACAATGGTAGAGGAAGAGAAAGAATTCTCCTCAAAGACGTAGCATTCACACTAAGTCCTGTTAAATGGACCATACATTACTTATCCCTTTGATAAGAATTAACTGAAACCATATACTGTATATAAAACATATAAAACAATTTAAAAAAATAACAAGACCTTAATGAGGCCAGAAGTAACCAGTGCTTAGCCCATTGATGTGGTGGTTTATACCACCATTCATTATATTCAAAGAATATGTCCCTTAGTTGCATTGATGAGACAACAGTTCTCCCATGAGATGTCACACATGTAGACAGTTCAGCTGTAGCAGAGCAATAGTTCTCCCTTACTATTGTAGCACCTGCAGCACAATCCTCAGCCATAAGATCAGAATCATCTAACAAGGTGTTTTATGCCTTCAAGCCATGATCATTCTGCTCAAAATTTAATGATGAGTTTTCACCCATTCCATGTTCCTTGGGTATATGACATCTGTTTTGCCAATCCTGTCATCAGGAGTCACAACAAGATACAAGTTTGATGCTTACATTTGGGAGTAATTACAGCCAGCTGTCATCCTTAATCACTATACATTTGCACATAATCTCCATTGTTATGTACCACCCAGAGTCATGGAAAGTTGGGCAGCATACATTTAATTAATAACAATAAACAGAAGGAGAAGCACCAGGCAATACGGACCAATTACTTACTTACCAACCACTTTCATATTGCTAATTGGTGTGGTAACTGATGTAGTCCAACAGCTTCTAGTTGAAAACAAGGTCTTTCCTCCCAAGCCCAAACAACAGAGGAGCAAAAGATCAGCTCCTATTTGACAAGATGATTTTGGAAAACTGCAAGAGAAGGAATTTGAATATAACAAGGGCTAATTATAAGGAGGTATTTGACTCCCTGACACCAGGTTGCATAACCAAGTGCTGGGAAATAACAGAAGTCACCAGAAATATCAGAAGCTTTGCGCAAATATTGATGGCACAATACTGGTCAATGGTGCTAGTCAATGGTGAGAAGCTGGGACAGGTTAATATCAAGAGAAGAATCTTTCAAGGAGACTCACTCTCACCATTACTGTTTGCCATTGCACTGATTCTTCTGTCAACAATATTGAATAACTCAGTGAAGACTCCCAAAAATGGTGGGTGAAGTGTCCGGAAAATGGCGCAATGAGAGATGGGATTATTTTTCTCTCTCGCCGACAAACAGCTGATTTTGCTGCTAAAGCTGGCTCTTTGGTACCATGCTTCCCAGGTTTTGAATGGGAATAACTTGGAATAACCCACAATGACCCTCAGACTGTACTAGCATGGGAAGAGAATCCAGTGGATTCCAATTCTCAGTAAGCGCAGCCGGAGGATCTGGTTTCCATCTTTTTCAGTTGTTTACTTTTTTAGGCATGCCTCTGTTTTAACCTCACTTTTTGAAGTTTTATTTTGCTTTGATCTACATTTTAATTGTTAAACATCTGGCTGAATGCTGATTTATCTTATACGCCTAATTACAAAAGTGAAGTTTTCATCATTTTGTTTTTAAGTTTGGAGTTTAAAAACACGTTTGCTAAAACGTATACCAATTGTTTGACATTTCACAATGAGACCTTACTAAGGGTTACCTTTGCTGCATCCTGGTCATATATACCAAACTGTTTGGCTGGAGTTTCTGCTCATGGGGGTAAGAACTATTTTTGTTTGTACTTGCTCAAGATTCACAGTATTGGATGCTTTGGATGTGCCCAGGACACCTAGTGTGTAGATGTAAGTAAACTTTTAAATATCCTGATATTCATGTTACGAGCATCCTTAAATCTGCTGAAATATAGGAGGAAATACTTTTATGCACAGGGTAAAATAGCTATATAAATATAAATGTTTGGAGGTTGATAGATGGACTTTGTGTCAATTCCATTTGTTTATTGTGTTGTCTTTCTTCTTGTACACATATTGTACTTTTCTTGTAGTGCAACTAATTGAATAGAAGTCTTAAGAAATTATTTTCTCAATTTTTTGAGAACTGAGGGGAATTGAGGAACAAGGCTTAAAGATGATTCAGTGAAAAATGTGGTAAGAGAGCATTTCAAAGAGATTTTCTCTTAATTAACTAAGGCAGAGACTAGCATTATAGTTTTCAAGATTCTGCAGGATCCCAAAATAACATTAGAATGCTTTCCTGAAGAATATATGCCTGCTTTCTCTGTCTTATCAGCTGCATGGAGATGACAGTGTATGCAAAATGGCTGATGTGAGAAGAGTTATATCTACATCAGCCTTTTCTATTTGTTTTACAGTTTTGAAATAGTTTCTTACTGGTAAAATTCACATTCCAGGTTCAGCCCTGAACATCTAGTCTCCACTTTAAAATCCTGGAAAACAAACAAATACAGCTAATACTGAGTTGGATGAAGTAATAGGTAGATAATTTTTTTCTGTATTTATCAGCTCTCATTTGGTTGGATAACAGAAAACATTTTTTTTTATATTGAAAGATGAAATGTTCTTGCTTTCATTTAAACATTAAAAAAACTGAGGAGCTTCTTGGCTTTCCATTTATTAGTTAAATTCAAAAGGAAGGTATTAGTAGGGAACTTGTGTCAGAAATTTCTACCCAATTTAATGGAAACTTCTGCAAGTTATACTATACTCTAGAACAAAATCAATCTTGCCAACTCTCAATTATTATTTTTGTAGATAGTATCTGCATTCGAGAATATTAGGAATTCAGGGTAGCAAATATGTATAGTTTATAGGATATCAAAATTAATGAGGTGGAGTTGAAATTCTAAGATCCAAGCGTTTTAATATTTATTCATGTTTTACTCTATCATTAATGCAGCAAAGCACAATTGGGGGAAAGAAAGGCTTCAAAGATTGAAATCATGTGGAAAGATTAAAAAAGTTGGATTTACTCTCATTGGAAAAGATGAAATTTCACAGTGTACTAATTAACATTTTTAAGTTTTGAAAGATGAACAACGTTCACTTCGCAACAGGAATATTCAAACATTTATTTTCCTGATATTCATAGTTCAATCTGAGCTGTAAAGATAGTATGAGCTAAAAGCAGGGTCACAATTCAGCCTGGTTCACGCAGTTGACAGAAAAGGCATTTATCTTTGGCCCTGCCTGCAATTACAGCTCCAGTTCATCTGATTTATTTGCTGGGTCTAGGAGATTGGCAAAATTCATTGTGCTTGCCAGATGATCCAATAGTGTTGTTTTGATAAATATATCTTATCATGAGCCAGACAAAGTAGCTCACTTGACAAAGGATTACACAAGGCTGAGCTCAACTACCACTGAGGAAAGCACGCGGGGTGGGATATGGAAGGCAGTAACACAAAATATAGGGAGTATGGCAGATCTAGCCAAAGAGCAGACAGAGATGATGGGTAGTTTTAAAGTTGTGGGAGAAAAAAGAACGTAGAAATATCTGCAGTGATATTTCAATGCACAACAGGGCTGTCTTTTTCTGTTCCTTTCATCAAGTGAGCATGAATAGTGTGTCTGACTCATCCCTTTGTACATAGACCTAAGTCTCTGTAACGTTCAGTCTTGTCATCCCCCAAGGAGACAAGTTTTTTTTATGGTTACCGCTGTAGTCAGACAATAGCTTTATGGGGAACCCTGCAAATATCACTAAGTGTTGAACTTGTTAATGCCTCATTGAACTTCCCTGCCCCCTCTTGCATGTATCCTTGGTAATTCCCAGTGCCTAAAGTGACATGTATCAACAATTTTTAAATGATGTGGGCTTTTACCAGATCTGGTGATGTCCCATAATTCAAAGCTAGCATGAGGGAAATTGGAAAATTAAAGTATCAAATAATCTTAAAGTTAGAATAAAATACATCATTGTACGTCTATGAATATTTAGCAGTTAGAAGTTATAATTTATCCCATCACATTCTCTTTTTGGAATCAATACATCATTTCATTAATTCCATTGATTTAAGATATGCAAAATCTAACCCTGTTGCCCACAATTCTAATTATGACACCTAAAGATATTGATTAAATATTTTCTGTATCATTGAACTAATTCTGTCAGAAAGTCTCTGGAGTGATTCATATTTGGTTTATGTGCTTTAAAAGAATGTTGAGCAGCTATCAGAGACAGACAGACCCAAAGAGGAAGCTAGGAATCTGTCTTAAGAAAACAATCAATTCCTGATTTTTTTTTTACACTGCCTGAGAAATGTTTTTATTTTGCTACAAGATGTGACAGGAATTTCATGATCATACTACTACCTATACGACTAGGCTACAATCTCCCGCTTTTAAAAAAATGGTCCAGTGATATTCTAGGACATAAGCTTTTACATGGCATTCAGCCATCTTATTTATTATTTTATTAGTCAGTTTGTGTAGCTGCCCATCTCACCAAGTCATTACAGTGAACAATGTCAAGCAAAACACAATTACGGTACACCATTCATCCAAAAATTATATATAGTGCATAGAAGCTGAGGGGGGGTGGGGGTGGAATCACAATCAACATAACTAATACAGCCTGGAAACAGGTTCTTTCACACATTCAGGAACTGAAGCCCTGACATACAGACCCCAGGTCTTTAGGGCCTTATAAAAGGCCAGTAGAGTTGGGGCATCCTAATCTCATCAAATTTCCTGACCCTTGTACGTAACCCCTATTCCCTATTCTACCCACATACACAATTACCTGAGCTGGGAGTAATTCCACCTGAACTCAGTGAGATTTACTTCAGAATAGCTTTTCATAGTACAAAATAACTAGCAAGCCGAACCTGATGTCTGACTTCATGCAGTCATACAGTTTTCTTGCAGTATTGCAGAAATGGATAATTATCTTCTTCCTGAGACTTTTTTTTCCCCATTTTTGACTCTAGCCATGGTTATAATAACATCATAAATAATTAAAAACATCAAACTTTTTTCCCCAAGCTAACCATCAGTAAGGTCACCAACCAGTCCCCATCTAGTATGCAAAGCCTGAATTTTCTGACAATGCTTTGTAGGCACCCTTCTGCTAAATTAATGCCTTGAACATGGAGTGGCATAGTTGGCCTTTGGAATGACAGTGTAGAAATATGACTGTTAAACTAAGAAAAGGGGGTGCATTATCATTGGTGAGTGGTCTGGCATTAAAATTGCCTGCTAATATAAGACCAGCTTCTGGATAAGCCCAAATGAATTGTGATAGGTAGTTCTCTAGTTTATCCCAGTTTGCATTTGTTAAGAAAGGCAACCGTCAGGATGGAGACTAGATAGAAAACCATATCCTGCTAATTTGACCCTAGAGGCCTTTGCCATTTGCACTGGAGAAACTCAATGGAGAAATTCACTCCGTTAAAAAAGTGCTAACTCGGGGAAATGGCTTTCACATTAACATCAGAAGAGCTTATGCTGATTGAGGTTGATAAAGCCCCAGCTTCCTCTTCAATGGCACTGTTAGCAGTGTAGGCTCAGGAGCTGAAGAGATCAGCTTCCTTTTAACAGGCAAAACTTGCAAAATATATGGAATTATAAGCATCTTCTTTCCAGGGATTCAGGCTAAATTATATGGGCATATCAGAATGTTCTTATTATTATTTTATTGGTTTTTTAATTAATTACATTTCTTAGCACTTAATAAACATCGTGTTGTCTGGGTATTTAATTTGCTTAACAACACTAATTATATTCTTAATCTCCATCCCTTTTTCCCAACCACCGGTAGAATAAATTCCATGTTTGATAGTATTCTGTGTCTTCTTTCTGCTTAATTATCAATGCACAACCTGGGCATGATAGAATTTGAACTTTGGACTAACATTATGATATTAATTCAAGCCCATAAATTTGAACTTCTGGACCAATATTACCATCATACGATTTTGCAGAAGCGAAGATCTATGCTATGCCTTTAACTCCTTGTTTGAAGAAAGATTCTCTAAATGTAGGAACCACCATATGGAATTATTTAATAGGAAATAACATAATATAGGAAATAATAGTATAGTAGAAGAGTATAATGTATCCTATCTTATATCATATAGGATATAGAATAGTATTGGACCATGATGGCAAACATAGGGCACACATGACAGAGGTGGCACACAGCACCCTTTCTGAAGGCATGTGAGCTCCAGTTCAGCTCTGACGTGCATGTGTGTGCACCTCCCATGGGCCAGTTAGCCTTTGGATCTC
>JAOYMU010000292.1:18969239-18983412 GCA_025802295.1 Psammodynastes pulverulentus | reverse complement strand
GTGTGCGTGCTGAGTCTGATCTCTGGGTGTCATGTGAATTTCATTGTCTGTGTATCTTGTATATATACGTATAAGGACAATAAAGTATTTATTTGTTTTATTCTTAACTGTTTCCTTCTCCTGGCAGCTCTGCACATGCGCACATTGGGAACAGGCTCCAGCTGTTCTTCTGCCCCACTGATCTTTGACTCCAAAGGTAGCTGATAACTATCAGACGGTCCTGGCCCCGTCTCTGCCTCCGATGCAGAGTACTCATCAGAGCCTTCTCCAGAATCCAGGACTGGCCCATGTTCCTCCCCAACCTCCTCACTCTCTGAGTTTGCCGCCAGTTCTGCTGGCTGCTGGCGGCCACAACACTAAGCGAGACATTTGTTAAGTGAATTTTGCTTCATTTTATGGCCTTTCTTGCCATAATTGTTAAGTAAATCACTGCAGTTGTTAAATTAGTAATGTGATTGTTAAGTGAATCTCGTTTTCCCATTGTCAGGTCATAAAAAGTGATCACATGATCCAAGGACACTACATTGGTCAAAAATGTGAGTCAGTTTCCAAGTGTCTGAATTTTAATGGTGTGACCATGGGGATGCTGCAACATTATAAGTGTGAAAAACAGTCATACATCACTTTTTTCAGGACCTTTGTAACTTCAGATGGTCACTAAATGAACTGTTGTAAGTCGAGGACTACCGGTATATGGTAAAACGGGTTAATTGCTATGGCTTGTCTCTCTGAGTGTCCCAGATAAGGAACAATTACTCAGTTATCATAGTCAATATCAGGGCCCCAAGCAACAATTCTGGTTACTAGACAAAACCAAAAGATAGTTTCAATATTGTAAAAAATGAAATGAAGAGTCCTAAAATTATAGACAGTGTAAGAGTAGAAAAAAAGAACTGGAAGGATGGCGTGGAAAGAGAAATAAATGAATATCTTTGAGAATAATATTGAGTGTGTGATTTGCATATCTCCTGACATTTATAAATTGTTTTTTCCCCTGGAGAAAATGGAAAGATTAGGAAAACTCCCACAACGCTTTCTGTTTTAAAGCACAGAAAATAAGAATAGATGACTTGTTGAAAAAACAGAAATCAAGCCTTTTAAGTTAAATAAATCTTTCAGTGCAATTTAAAAAAAAAAATCAGACTAAGCTCAGTATATACACAAAGTTTGAAGTACTGGTGAGATTATCCATCATCCACAATGAACCAGGATTTGAGTCAGAGGGAAAAATGTTAAGATGCCAAGCAATGCGGAAAAACAAAAGAAGACACCTTAAGTTACTTTATAAATTAAAATCACAGTATTAATGCTACAATCCTAAGCATAATTACTAATTAACCATTTTATCCACAAGCATGAAAATGCTTAATTAACATTAGATGCTTTGCTGATTTCTTTTTTAAAAGCCTTTCTTCTCAATCAGGTTCCTAATTTTAAAAAAAATGCAGTACAGTCAGCCATACTTTTGAATAAATGTAGCATGAAGAATTAGAATTACATGCTTATATCTTGACCCAGATATATAGAATTTCACTGGAATTAGAGCAAAATATCTGTTGCACAGGCCTTGAATCCAGTGCCTTCAAAAAGGTTTAAGGACAAACAGGAACTGCTGTTTGCTGCCTGCTATATAGAAGAATATAGTAGGTGCATTTCAAGTCCATTCTCTTACCAATTGTCATCTTGCAGGATGAACAAAGTATGCCTTGCCCACCACGGTCCCTAATCTCAGGAACCAAAAATATAGACATTGCCACTCTCCTGGGGTTCTTGAAACCTGACTTTGATCCTGGATCTAATATGTATTGTGTTGCTGTGTGTGTGTGTGTGTGTGTGTGTGTGTGTGTGTGTTGGTTTCTTGATTTTGATTGTTTTAGCCCAGATTGTGTTATTTTATGTTTTTCATTGCTTTTATCATTTTTGGTTTGATATGCCATCCAGAGTCTATCAGAGTTGGGTGCCCATGATAAATTTAAATAATTATTTCTTTTTAACAAAACCAGCTGAATATAGCAACAGCACTTAGACTTATATACCACTTCACAGTGCTTTACAGCACTCTCTAACGTGGTTTACAGACTCAGCATATTGCCCCCAACAAGCTGGGTCCTCATTTTACCTACCTCGGAAGGATGGAAAGCTGAGTCAACCTTGGGCCGATCAGGACCGAACTCCTGGCAGTTGGCAGAATTAGCTTACAATACTGCATACTAGCCACTGTGCCACCATGGCTCTTTATCGTATATCATAAACATTCCACAGTTAATACCTACGTACTGAAGTAGAGAACAGAAGATAAACAAGTAATTTCCCCTTTCTAGGGAAATATAGCATGTCTGTTTGTAATAATTGGGGATGGAATTAATGGGACTGTTCTTACTGTCAAGCCCTGTGTTTTAACCCTATAAAATGTGTGCCAAAAAATGGCTTAAAGATCTATTGATAGAGCCTTGTGTGATAAACGTTTTAAGTTCTGTTATTTTATCAACCTGAAATGCTACCACTACTGAAAAGAGGAATGCATTTAAGAAATATCATCTTCTTTCGATGTGAGCTTGTGGGGAGGTTTTTTTTTTTTCATAATTAGAAAAAGCTAGCTATTGGCCTATCTATAACTGCCATGTCATTTTGGTTGAAGACAATGAAAAACAAATCTGGCAAGTCTTTTCTTTTTTCTTTTAACATTCTGAAAAGACCTATGCTGCAAGAAACTTCACTACCCTATTAGCCATATTGTTCACTTAAAAGCAAACACATAAATAAAAGAGAGAGAAAGGTAGCTGCCACAGGAAAATTCTTTTGATGCTCTCCTATTGAACCACCCAGAAGCAGAACTGCATTCAAATTCTGCCAACTTCAACCATAAGAATTCCTCTCCGGAGAAACTTCACTGAAATCCTGTGACAGAGAAGGAACAGACTGCAGCAACTAAGTGTCTAAGAAAAATCTGAAAGAGGAAAAAAAATTGGGACAAGATTTGTTTTGGTCCTATACTGTATGTAGAATCAATTAGCAGTAATATAGAAGCTGGCTGGGTTTTCAAAAAAAACAACCACCTTGTTTTTCGGATTGTTTTCCTACGCTTCCAGCCTTCTAAAATGTCAATTTGCTGGAAGAGGAATGCTTGACCATATGCATTCTTGGTAAACCAAGAATCTCAGCTGAAAGGCATCAGCAGTCTTTGCAATTGAGAAGTAAACTCTTATACTTCAAACCGTAATAGGATTTATCATTATGCCACATCATCATTTTTAATCACAGAACGATGACTATAGAAACATCATCCTGAAATATACACCCTGATAACCTTCGGAATTGCATTCCACAGAGACAGAGGCATGAATTTAAGAAACATCATTTTCTTTCCATGTCAGCTTGTGGGGAGGAGGTGGGGGTTTATGCATCTTTGCTAAGGCTGCCAACAGGACCGCAGACACTTTGCCAAGATATTTGGACAGATGCGTGAATATAGCTGCAGCATCCAATTACGTGTCTGGTAGCCATAAAAGACAGCTTTACTTAGCTGGCTGGTTAGGTTGACTTGACAGCTTCTCGGTATCACTGGTGTGGTTAAGGACAAGTACAGCAGGCCAGTAAATCTAGCCCAAGGGAGACAGGGTTTGCCAAATGTGAGTCTGTTTGGTGATAAAAGGAGTTGATCGGAGAAAAATAAGACTGAGCTCTGCCTCCCCCCCCCCCCAGATAACTAGCAGATGGTAGCAACATTTGGCAATTCTCCTGCTTAGCTAGGATTCATATTGATACTCTAGAAATGAAATGAAAGCTCTTGTATCCTATTACTGCTCCCCTGAGCTATCTAGTACCCATCTGGAACAGAAAGTAAAGATTCACACAGCTTTATTTTCAAAGGCAGCAAAAGGAAAAGGACATTTCATTTAAAGGGGGAGAAGAAAGGTTGGGTGAAAACATACCAGAGCAAGTATTTTGTTTCATTTAAAATAATCTCTTTCTGCAAGTGTCACAGACTATACATACAACTTTTTTTTTTACAAGAATAAACCAGATTCTTATCTACAAATTGAAGAGCCCAGAGATCCTTAGTGCAAACTATTGCTGGCCTGCAGCTTTTAAATCAGTAAACTTTGGATACCCTAAATGGTCCATTAAAGTTGAACAGATATCCTCAATCTGCTTAATTTCCTCTGGAGGCATATTGTGCTGCCAAGCATGGATGCCCGCCGGAGAGATTTCTCCTTCGTAAGGAAGATAGAAAAGACTGGTGGATGTAGCAAATAGTATTTGGTTTAAGCTGGCTGGAGCCAGAGGCATGCCAAGGAAGTCATAGATGGCTTCAGCCGTCTTCTGGGGAGAGTTGACAATATCCTCAAATCTGATCAGCTGGTAGTTGGCTGGCAGCAAGCCCTTATTTACTCTTAGGGCGGTGGCTGTGTTGGCCAGCCATAAATGGGACATCACAGAGACAGCATTTGAATCTGAAGCGGTGAGCTTCCCTCTCAGAGCTTCATATTCAAAGGCATAGCCCGAACTGGAACCACATTTTTCTTCACGACTGTCTCCTTTGAACAGCTTAGTGAGGTGCTGTGGTACCTTCCTCAGAGAGTAAAGGCTAGGTTGGTTTTTGTACAACATCGAGTAGATCCAGGCACGAGGGTCTCGAACCACATAAAGCGCTCTCAGGGAAGGACCAATGACTTCCTGAAGGAAAGGTAACTTTAATGTCCAGCTTCCACTACTCAGACTAAGGACGGGGCGGGCATTTGGATAAAAGGCAAGGTGTTGCCTCAGTTCCCGAATGTATTCAGCTTCTTTGTCTGAATTTCCTCGCAGGCGATTTCTTTGCTCTACAATAGATTCTCTCTTCCTGGGGCGCCTCTTTTTGTCTCTGCTAGTGGAAGAATGCTGGGCCAACTTACTTCTGCCTGTTTCATGCAAATGGATATTTTGTAAGTGAAGCTTTGTGTCTTTTACTAAGGAAAGCAGCCAGCCCTGGAGGATCCGAAAATGGCCGCTCTGAACATCCGCAGCTTTCCATTCACAGGCATCGACAAATGAGTCAACCTCAAACTCGGTTTCAGGGATATCAAGGTAACCCGTTGGGATCTTGATGTAGACAAAATCACTAGTGTTGTAAAAGAGCAGCTTCAGAATTTCTGCCCCTGAAGTAGGGAGGGAAGTGATGATAACATTAGGCAAATTAGGATGTCCTTCGTCCTCCCTTTCACTTGGTTCCATATTGGTCATGCTGCTAGTCCACTTGGTGCAAATCAGCTGAGTGCAGGAGCTCCACACATCTACAAGTTCAATAAACCACAAAGTGATCACCAGGATTAAGACCCAGCGCAAAAGCTTACCAAAGGAAATGTAAAATCGCCAGTGAAAAGCCAATATGGCCAAGCTAATCCCCAAAATAAATCCTGCTATCACATTCACTTTAAAGCCAAAGGGGAAAATGGATTTATGAACAAGTCCCTGCTTCCCTATCGTCTTAGTGCCCAGGCCAAACTGTGTAACCTTTCCTTGAGTGGTTACTGTGGCATAGCCACCAAATCCTAAATAACGGAACCTCGTCCACAGATTGAGATATTCTGTTACAACAGAGTAGATTATTTCTGTGTTGTTGATGTTTAAAGAAATCCGATACCCCGACTGGGCATCGTCAATAAACCTACAGCTAGAAACATTGACATAAGGCCCATGGAACACATAGGCAATTCTCGCAATATTACTCTTTGAAGAGAAAGTGACATTTACAAACTGAGTCCATCTCTTTTTGAACTCGGCTGCTTGCTCGGCCTCTTGTATCCTAGCAACAGGGCTACTTCCATGATGGTCAAACCAAAACATTTTATAGTGAGCATCCCAGACATCCATCATTGCTCCATTATATTTGTTCATAAATCTGTATGGGACATACTTGAAGTCAATGTCGAGGTTATGAAAGAAGGCACTGATGGCATCAATAGGAGAGTCCTCCTCCTTTTCCACGTGGTCCACCACAAGTAAAGTCTGAGGATTTAGTAGAAGCAACGAGCGGTACACACTTTTCAGCTTCATGGCCGATGAATATGCAGAAGCTGCCTCGCCACTCACAAACATCATCTCCTCATGCTGAGAGGAGGCGATAATCTCCCCAGATGCATCCCCAACTTCATCCCCTGTCCACTTAAGCCACTGCATACATTCCCCAAGCTGACCTTCCCAAGGCTGATTGCACTGACTTGTAGGGGATGGAGCAAATACTAAAACATTGTTCAAGTGGCTAAGCTTAGGTCCATAAAGGGCCTCCGAAACAAACACCTGCCCATTTGGAGCAAAAGTAAAAGAGTTTTGATCAGGGTGTTCATGGCCCGGGTTGAAGCTACGCCAGCCGTCAATCCAGGAATACGGCTGAAAGTGGACTATATCATAGACAGCACGGCCACCGAGCTTTCCGGACTTAAAGGAAACAAAGGTATTTGTCTGAGTGTTTGGTAACCCCGCTCCATATGTAACCACCCCCCAATTGGGAAACACATGCATTTTAGCCTTCCCATAGTCAGGTGGAGGTTGGGGGGTTAGCCTGGGGTCATACCATATGTACTCTGTATGAAGGGTGCTCCACCGTTGGGCCGTGGATGGTACCATTGGGCCATCTTTGGGCCGGTGCTTTCTAATTTGCTGTGCAAGCCAATTACCTACTCCGTTTTTCAAGACAAACCTATCTAAGAAAACCAGCTGGCTTTCTGGACCATAAAACCAATTGTAATTGGAATCAGCGATGCCCACAGTCCTCTGAAAGCCTGGCAAAAGGGTGGCATAATAGAACCAAAAGTGCATCTTGAGCCAGTGGTTTTCAAGATTGTTAATCCCAAAGTGGCGCTGGGCCAGGAAAATATACTGGGTGATGGATTTGGCCGTGTAGCTACCATAAGCTACACCTTCGTCCAAGGAACCATCAACAATATGATTTAGCAGAAACATAGTTTTTTCCATCACATCTACTACAGCATGCTTCCAGGCATTTGCTTGGGACTCAATGCCTCCTCCAGTGACCAGGGCCCCAATGAGCAATGCCAACATATTTGTGGCTTGATGGTTGTGAAGAAGTTGCTTGCCCCAAGAGCGGACTTTGGAATACTCGTACATTTCCTCAGTTACAGCCCATATCTTGGTAGAATATTTTTGTCTTCTAACATCATCCAATGAGGCATATAAAAAATCAAAAGCAGTGGCAAAGCCAGTTAAAGAATGCCCAAGAGGAACTTCATCGCCTGGGGCATTCTCCACCAGCCAGTCTTTATATCCTGCCATTCTGTCCATGTATTCGACAACAAAATCAAAGGCAGCTTTATCTTCAGGACTGAGGAGACAATAAAATGCTAGGGGAGGCAGATTGTTTCCATATATCTCATTCCACTTGGCAGCAAAATCAGCATGTTTGGGAGGAGGTAGATAGTAAGAGGGATTGGAGAGCATCGTAGACACAGCACTCCGGAATGCTCTAAAGAGGTGGAGATGACTGGTGTGAGACTTTTGCCTCAGAGCTGGGATCTCTTCAGCACCGAAATATAAGTTTGGATACAGGGTTGTTTTTTCCATCTTCTGATTTGCTCCCAAAGCTTCCATCCTCTGCTTCTCATACTGATCCACATCATCTGTAAAAGTCACCCAGTCGGAGTAATTGCTTACAGATTCTTCAAACGTGGAGACTGCCAAGATTACTAATGCTAGAAATATGGAATGTCCTGTAAACATTAGAGCCATGATCCATTAGGCAGATTCCTCACTATGGTTATACACCTCCGTTGGTGGGGTGGGTGGGTGGAATGTTCGAATTTCAAGCACAAATCAACCTACCAGTGGGGGAAGTCTGCTTGAAAGTGCTTTACTGTACATAGGGAAAGGAAAACTTTTACACAGTTCTTGGATGACAAGATCATTAGGCAGAGCTCTATGTTGAATTGCAAGTACACTGACAGACATTGTATAGCTACACAGAAAAGTATAGAGAATGTCATCTCTCACTAATGTCCATATATACTTGATACATTGGATCTGAAAAGGATATTGTATGTTTAGCAAGCCATAAAGTGTGGGGGGTGGGGGTGGGGGGTTGTCATATCCAACTCATTACTTTGTTAATAATGAAATTATTCTTCCTCAAAAGATATATTTAGTCATTCATGCCATTGAAAAAGAAAGCAAAAACATGACATATATCAAAACATTAGGAAACAAATGTAGTTTTGTACAGAGAATGAATTGTGCGCCTTCATTTTCATTTCTCATGTGGGTTGAAAATATCCATACGTTACTTTTTGTGGTTTAGCAAGATATTTTTGTCAGCCAGAATTGTAGCAGACCCAAAACTTAAGCAATGAAAGCTTTGCTTGATTTGAACTTCCTGGAAGAAGACGGTGGTTTTAATGCTCGGTTTCATGACTGCCATGTTCTCATCCATCTGTGCAACTGGCTCCTGTTCTGTGAAGGTTTTTTTTTACTACCTCGATGTCCTCATCACAAAACACATTTTAAAAGGGTGCATAAAATGCAAAACGCTGATCACTTTTGCTTCCACGACTTCTGTAGTCTTTTATTTATTTTTTGGGGTTTGGTATGATGAACTTCTCTGCTTTAAAAAGAAAAATAAAATACATAATTAAAAACAAACTAATATCAACATTTACATATTATTTTAAAAAATAATAATGAAGACCTGGTGGCATTCTTATTCTGATCAAATTAGTATCGGAAATAAATAACACGAGCTGAGTTTTCATTTCTCATGCTTCTCTTCTTCAGCCATTTCCTTCAAGGTGCTTGAGCATTTAGAATAGGTTGAAAACTTTTACCCGTGAAGGAATCAATTCTATTTTGTTAAAAATTGCCACCCAGAAGCTCCATCAACGATGCCCCTTGCAACGATGCCCCTTTCCTTCTTTCCCTGCCAGCTGATGCAGTTTTGAGCTAACCAAGCCAACTTGAAGGGTGGCTAAGCCTTGACGGTGCTTTTGAAATATTGCCCCAAAGCATTTCAGTTTCCCCGCCCAGATATGCTTATAAGTAATTTATTCCCTGTTGCACCTAATGATATATATGTGTGTATCCTCAATGCCTCCCCCTCCCTCTTTTCACCTGTGGCCGGCGGAGTGGCTGGTCACCAGAGGGCGCCAGGAGCTAATTAACCAGACCGGACTGGCACACTTAGAACAAGTTTTCTTTGCCAACAGATGGAAATACTTAAAAAGTCATCGCCAACAGGAGGACAGGCAGGAAATTCTTCTTAAGAATAGTAGCAATTATGATGAAATAACGATGCTAATTAATGAAGATCTTCCCCTTAACACTGTTTAAAAAGTTGCAAAGCCTTACCTTAAGGAGTCTTCTTCCAAAGGCGCAGGAAAGAATAACGGAGGGAACCGGGGGAGAAGAAAAAAAAAAGAGAGAAATATCCGAGGAAACAAATATCTTGTATTAAAAAAATTGTTTTGTTTTGTTTTTTGTTTTCCTTTTCGCGGATCTGCCGCCCGGCGCTTTCTCGTTCTGACTTCCCCGCTCCCAGGCTGGATCGGATAAGCCGCTAGCTTCCTTTAGGCTCCTCAGCAAACTGTCCCGAAGCCTGGCTTGCGTCGACACGTGATGGATCCGCGTCGCGGTTTTTATTTTTTCCCCCCAAAGATCGAGGAAAGAGTCGGTGGCCGGCAAAGACGAAGTAGCTGAGCGGCCTTTAAAAAAAAAATTAGAAAAGGCGGAAAAGCCGCTTAGCCTCCTCGAAGCGTAAAAGTGAAGGCGCCGAGAAAGAAATGACTTTTTTCATCCTTTTTTTTTTACCCCGATCTCGCGAAGGGGGTAGGAGGAGGACAAACCAAACATAAAATAATCAAATCTCAGGCGGGGATTAATCGTTCAGAGTTTGATGCCAAATCGACTCCGGCAAAGAACGTGACTTTCTCCTCAGAGGCGAGCCAGGCAGAGCCGCTGTGGCCGCCGCCGCAGCTCCGGCTTCTGCCTGAAGCGACGGACTTTCCTCCGGCCGAGCTTTAGCCATGATCCTCCCGCCGTCTGTCTGTGTGTCTGTCCGTCAATCGACCTGCCTCCCTTGCAGCCAGCGGCTCAACCGCTGCGGTCGGCGGGTTGAAAAGCTACAGCGGCCAACGCCGGGCAGATTGAAGAGCGGCAACCGCTTGCCTGGAGCCGGGCGGAGTCAAGGCGGGTCTGGCGGCGGTCTCTGCCCTCGCCGACAGCTGCTGCTGCTGCTGCTGCTCATTCTCAGTGCCTCTCTCTCTCTCTCTCTTTTTTTTAGAACGCCCGCCCGGTACCGAGCATGTGCGAAAGCCGCGGTTCCCCCTCCTCTTCACTCTTCCCCCTCCACACACACCTCTTAACTACACCTGATCTTTTCGAGAGGGCGAGAAGCAAGTAGGACGGGGGCGGGCGGGGATGCTGGGATCGGGAGGGACCCAGGCTGAAGGAGGCAAGTGTTGATGAATGGAGAAATTCTCTGCGAGAATACAGACGAGCGCTCTTGAAACGTGCCCAGGCTGAATAAGTGGGTAAGGTTCTAGGAAGAAAGTAGAAGTCAGCACTTTGTGGATTGTCAGATATTATGATTATTATTATTTTAAGCGTAGGATCCATTGGAAACCACCGGTCTATCACCTCAAAATGAGCCATGAGGTCTGAGGCTTTGTGGCACCACCCTGTCCTAAGACCCTAGACCTGAATGGAAGGTGTAAAAACAACAACAATACTCATCGTTTTTATATGGGATCCAGCTGAAAGCACAGATCACCTGTCTGCATAGAAAAAGCCATCATAATCTTGTATTGGCAGAAACGTTGTGGCTGGATTCTTCAGCATCCCAGTGTGTCATAGCCTCCTCTCCCCAGCCTCCATTGAACACCCATAGAGATTCTTCTACTGGCCATCTGGAAGTATTGATTGAATTACCATCATTGCGTGTTCTACTTTTCCATCTTCTGAACCCGGTAACATAACGGAAGCCCTAGACCACAGGTGTCAAATTCACGGCATCACATTGCCATCACATGACATATCACAACATTTTTCCCCTTCACGGAGCTAGGGTGGGTGTGGCCTACGTGTGACACATCCAGCTGTGGGCCACCAGTTTGACATCCCTACCTTAAAAAAAGACAAATGTACCACCCCACGTTTCTGATCCTTATTTTTCCTCAAAATCTACATTGACTGTAATATTTTTGTGGCAGGATTTCTGGACAATCCTTAAATTCAGTGTATTGTAAAGTTGTGATATTTGTGGGATCAAATCAAGTCCCAGGTTTTCTAACAGGGTTATAGAAGTGGTTTTCAAATTGTCTAGACTGAACTGCCTGGGAAGTTAAGGCTACTGTGAAGTTGACTAGAGAATGAACTCTCTCTTAGATAAATTAATGAATATAATGTAACTTAATCTTTATGTAGTCATGAATAGATTTTGCTACAACAATCCAGATCTAAATTGCAGAAACTTTAAAAAATACACTGCTGACATTGAATGTGGAATAATAAGAATGATACAATAATACACTATTGTTCTTTGACAATAGTACTTTAAAGTTGTCTCATGGCTATTTTTCCCTAAGGGAGATTGACAATCTTATCCAAGTCTAGTTACATATTGTTATTGTCATCATCAGGCACTTGACTAACAAAACATCCAACTTTTTTCCATCCAAGTTACAGCTTGCTTACTCCTTGTCCATTCCAAATTAGTTCCACTTTTGAATTCCTTTTATCTTTTATATATAGTTTCAGACTGATCCAATATCAAATAGTGAAACTCTATACATTAGCATTAGATCCATAGTTTTGTTTCATAGAAATCCATCCCCAAACACAAAAAATCAAATATGTTATTAATGAATGAAACCTCTGTTACAGTCAAAAACACCACAATGCATCAGCTGTTGTAATAACTGATTCCATTCAGATGCTTTACCCAGACAGATTCCAAAGAAATAGGTCTGAGAAATTCACAGCAGAAACTAGGTATTTTGTTTGTTTGTTTGTTTGTTTAATTGTGCTTGGAGGAATTCTGATTCTAAAGTTGGAAGGCTGTTTCTTGCCTAATAGGAACTTATCAAGTTGTGATTGATGTATTAGGCTAATTCCATTTCAAAGCCATCTGAACTGGAGGACAGCATTACTATATCTTGTGGCTGATTTCCATAAATTCATTATATTCATAATGGAGCAATATGTCATTTTATGAGTGAGAAAATTAACAAACCTAACAGAATATGTTAGCAATTAGGCTCTGGTAGTGTTAATGTTCTAATCAAAAGTTATTGTGATGTATGTGATAGTGTTTGAGCTAACTGTATACATATTTATATCTACATCTACATATTTATTTCAATTTTTACCATGTTTTATTCTCTTAATTTTTTTCAAAGCTTTGCAAACACCCCAAGAACTCCTTTATACTCTATCAATCCATAAAAGTCAGGGGCATACATGAAGGTTGTTTGCAAAGGATGACCGGGGTGTTATAAACTCCAAGAGGAGGGCTTCTTTCATTGAATGCAGGATGAGAAGCAAAATGACAGATCCCAATTGACTATGTGGACCAAATATTAGCCTTACTCTGATCAAGGCTATAATTGTGAAGATATGTACCATAAGATCTCAATTAGTCAAGAACCAATTGAATAGAACGGCATTTTTCTTTACCCATCCCTGATCATACAAACACTGTATCCTAATTCAGAATTATCTTCAGGGTTGTTCATTTGCAGACTCCAAAATCAGTAAAACTTTGAAGAAGTTTGGTTTTAATGAGATCCATCAATAAGGAAAGCTAATGGTAGTGTTGGCATTACAAATCATTCCTATATTTTTATGCTGTTTTAATATCTGTTTCTCCCAATGAGCTGTTTTGAAATCCATTGGCATGCCAATGCCACAAACGTGGGATCAAGAATGGAGGTCTTTGGGTTGAAGAAAACCATTTTCAATTATTTCCAGAATCAAAGGAATAAATTGCCAGTTGCTCAGCAAAAACACCATCATTGTCTTTATCTTGCTTTTGAATTTTCTGGGTGTATCTGATCAGACACTGAATGACTCACTCTGTTGGACAACTCAGATATCGGTCTAATCTTGAAAGAAACTTTTTTATATTTCCCTGTTCTAACTAGGAGAAGGACAGTGAAATATATCTCCCCGGGAGAATGGTAGTGTGACACATATGATGTCAGTAGAGGGCAGACCAGAATGGAACTTTTGTGAAATAAGCTATGGGTTTGAACCATTTAAAAAAACAATTCTCTAAATGCATTGCTTTAATCCTCTAGCTTACTCATAAGATCCTCTCTGTAAATGTCTGTTCTTAATTTATTCTGTTGCACACCATGGGATGAAATGTGTCACTTGGTCAATGATACAAAGATGCTGTGCTGTTAGAGATTTGCATTTGATCTCTAAATAAGCAACATGGAATTGTATAATATGCTACATAATGCTTCCTGGGTAGTGTAAATGTATAACGGGTCAATCATAATATTCAATGGACATTATTATTCATAATAAGAGTCAATGTTACCTTCACCCAGGTGCTGTAATAGTTATGTGATAATTTATGTCAACTAACATTAAGTGGCAATTTAGCCTTATTGCTTAGGATCAAAAGAAGGACAGGAAGGAATAATATTCACGTTAAAAAGAGGATTTCAGAGCAATCACATAATATTAACAAAATGCTTTTAAAATAAGAGAAACAATTACAGTATATGAATTTATGACTTAGTAAGTGTGCAGTAATAGTAATCATACAGTACATCTAAAAACAGATTGAGCAGGAATTATATTACAATATGATTTTCAACTTTTAAGATCTCAACTATCTTAAATCTACAAAGAAAAACACTTCAAACTGCATAGAAGATTCTTACAGATAGCAATAGCACTGAGATTTACTGTATATACCGCTTTACATTGCTTTACAGTCCTCTTTAAGCAGTTTACAGAGTCAGCATATTCCCCCCAACAATTTTTGGTCCTCATTTTACCCATCTCAGAAGGATGGAAGACTGAGTCAACCTTGAGCCTGGTGGGATTTGAACTGCCAAATTGCAGGCAGTCAGCAGAAGTAGCCTGTAGTATTGCACTCTAATCAGAGGTGGTATTCAGCAGGTTCTGACCAGTTCTGGAGAACCAGTAGCAGAAATTTTGAGTAGTTCAGAGAACC
>JAOYMU010000292.1:18945684-18966715 GCA_025802295.1 Psammodynastes pulverulentus | reverse complement strand
ATAGATAGATAGAAAGAAAGAAAGAAAGAAAGAAAGAAAGAAAGAAAGAAAGAAAGAAAGAAAGAAAGAAAGAAAGACTTAAGGAGAGGAACATTGCCCATGCAAAGGGTCTTCAACCTATGTTATCTCCATTGGTGATTTATTCAGAAGGCTCCAGACTAATAATAGCTTCCTACATTTTCTTAAGTGATTTATTGAATTACCCTGGGAAATTGTGCTGTGCTATAAAAAAATTCTAAATATTTCTCTAGAGCTGCTTTGCCTAAAAACCAATTTGTTTTCCCACAATTGGCACTATAGGACAAGATGTCTTTGTGGTCAGAGCAACCTTTAAGATTAAAATGTTTGCTTTAATTTGCTTACTAGGAAATCAATGAAACCACACCTATAACTATTTCAACAGAACTTTAAGGTATTTCACAGTTCATTGTCTATTATATGGCAGGGAATCTATTGTTAGTCAGAGATACTATTGACAAGACTTTGTGCCTCATAGAAAATTTTTTTATTTATTTATATGTAATTATGTGTCTTCTCCTTCACAAGAATATATATACATTCCACAAAATATACACAGACTAAATTCATGCTTTTCTCTAACCCAGGGGTGTTAAACTTGTGGCCCACAGACCGGATGTGTCACATGCTAGCCATGGCCATGGCCATGGCCATGACCGGTTTAGTGAAGGGGGAAAAAAGTCATGATACGATGACGTGATGACATGAGTTTGACACCCCTGCTCTAAGCCCAATCATCCTTAGTCCTATGCAGCCTGTAAAATAAACCAACAACCCTGTGTTATATAGAGATTAGGCTTGATTTGATTCATCATGCCCTCATGCTCTCTAGGAACAGGAACTTAGCCAGATTGATGGCCAATATACAGCAATTTTATCTTCTGTAAAGATTTTGTGTAAGCTCACACTTTGCTCCATCCAGGCTCTCCCTTCTCAAGGCATTGGCATTGACATTGACATTGATATTGGCCTGATGGGGGTGAAAATGCTCAACTAAATATAGGAATAGCACTTAGACTTACATACCGCTTCACAGTGTTGTTACAGACCTCTCTAAGCAGGTAACAGAATCAGCATATTGCCCCCATCAATCAGTATCCTCATTTTACCAATCTCAGAAGAATGAAAGGCTGAGCGAACTTTAAGCCGGTGAGAATCGAACTGCCAAACTGCCAACTGTACAGAAGTAACTTGCAGTACTGTATTCCAACACAGAATATTGTCTGCATACTGATACCTTACCCTAAAATAAAATATGATCTTCCAAATCAAGAGGATCATGAGTTGATAAGACAAAGAACCTGTCAACATCTTTAGCCTTCATAAGCTCAAGAAAGAATCCCACATGTTCTCATGTGATACTACCTGAGCCCAGGGGTGGGATCTAGCCGGGTCTGCCTGGGTTGGGTGATCCAGTTGTTATGGGAAGCCTCTGTTCCACAGAGCGGAACATGAAGCAAAAAACTTCTGTTGGGCCCTTGCACCCACCCTGGTTCTTACCTGTGCTTTATCTCCTAAAGCTGCTTGGTACTACAAGCCCCAGGTGGGGGCTGGGAAGCTGTGCACATGTTTTTCCAATGTGCACGCGTGCTCCTGAACCAGTAGATGGCAATGGTTATATCCCATTGTTTCCTGAGCCTTTTTACCAGATTCTGCCCAAGTACTATTCAATCTCAAAGCTGAAGAAGCCTCTTGGATGAGAAGCGAAACATCTTCAAAGAAAACCCAGAAAATCCAGTTGCCTCTTACAAAAGCACCTTTGGGATAACCATGACTTGGATGACTGAGAATCTCCATGAACATTCAATCTCAAACAAATCAGGGCTTTTCACTCAAATCTGAGAGTCTTTGGCCTTTGTCAGAAAAAAAATAATTTTGTTGTACAAGGTGCAATGACAATAAAGTAAACTAACTAACTTTCCATTACTATGCTACTCTAGGACTGCATTATGACTGATACATTAGTCTTGTAGCCTGACATAGCTGTAAAACTGCCATTAACTTCAATAGTATTTAGATTTTATGCTGAAGAGTGGGATACTTTTTACACTTGTCATAATTACTGTAATTAATAATTACTTTATTTTTTGGAGTATAAGACACCTAGGAAAACAAGAAAAAAAATCCCAGCAATTTGCCTTGTTGTAGCAAATAGCCTGTTTCAGCTTTAGAACAGCATGATTAGCATAAGCAACTGATTGTTGGTTGGATTGGCCTCCTGATGACCAGCTGTTTCAGGCTGCAGGGATCGCCTATTGCTGCCTCCAGGTGCCCTGTTTTTGGCCTCTGTACACCCCATTTTCTGCCCATTCTGATCCCTGCCACCCAGAATGGGCCAAAAATGGGGCGCACAGAGGCAGCAATAGGCGATGGCAACCCCTCAAGCCTGCAACAGCTGATTGTCGGGGGCTGGCAGGTGAGCGGGGCTTTGGCAACATTCGCTATATAAGACACACAGACATTTCCACCCACTTTTGGGGAGGAAAAATGTGTGTCTTGTACATCAAAAAATATGGTACTTAAGAAAGTGTGTCCTTGACATCAAAAAATATGGTACTTTAGAAACTAGATTTGCACCCAGTCCCATGGAAATAAAAACATAAATAAGTAAAAGAGAGTCCTATATATTGCCCTCTAGTTCTATTCAGGCTTATATGGTCAGATAAATTACAAGCAAATGCTTGTAAAATATCTATTTCTTAAATAGCATTAAAAAGTGTTGCCCAAATTATTTTATTATAGACCATTTTAGACCCTGCATCGTGGTTATGAAAAGCAAGAACTTGATCAATTATAACATAAGCACAAAAATAGAAGCAGATGATTATTTCAGCCAAGCATTTTGTTCATTTTTGTACTATTGCCAGTCTAGCATAAGAATCTCTTGAAAGTGAGTCTGTCAGAGACAAAAAAAAACATGACTGACTGGGCGTCCGTATCAGATGTTAATGTGAGAAACAGCCAGTATCCATGGAAAGGCTTCCAAAAATATGTGCAATATGTTGAAATAAGCCAAAGACTTGAATTTTAAAAGCACGTCTCTGGCTCTAAAAAAAAATAGCAGAATTATTTTCCCATTAGCAAGCTCCATTTTTGTAATTACATTTCTGAGTACACAGATTTATTAGGGACTCCATTGTCTTTTGTGGGTTTCTGTATTCAAATAAAGCATACCTTAATCATGGTTTGTTAAATAAACCATGGTGAATTAGTTCAGATTATTCTAAGAGATGATGGCTTATTGATTATAATAACTAGGTTGATCTATCTTTTTAAACTAAAATTAAGTAAATCACATTATGGTTTAGCCAAATGTATGAACCCAGTGTTAGACTTTCTAGCTATGCAAAATCCTACAGTTTTCATGTGGGTCATAAGCTTTACAAACAATGAAAAGTAAATTTACAATTCATCTTTCATTAATGTATAGTGAGGAAGCTCAGCTGTTCCAGAGCTCTATGAGAGTTTGAAGTATGGATCAAGCTCTCAAATTTAGATTAGGGGAAAAAAATCCATTTACCCCCCCAAAAATTGATGTGGTTTCCCTCAGTAGCGTATTACAGCAAATCTTTTCCAAACATTTTTTTAAAAAATACTGAAGTTTGTCTGTTTACTAAATGGTTGTTTATCAAGCCACACAAGAAGTAAATTAGTATACTTCTTCTTTGCCATATTCCTCCTTTCTCTATATATTTTCCATGCAAACTTTCTTACAAATTATTGAACTATAGCTATGCATCACTGCAGTTTCCTAAGATGGTTTCCAAAGAGGCATTCTTATACCCAAAGATGCTACCAATCTGGGCTTTCGTGGTACTGTGTGTTCATGGTACCATGAACCAGATGAGTCAAAGGAGATGGAGGGAGTGCCTGTGTTACCATTGGGACCTGATGCAGATGCAGAGCAGGGCCCATGTATTCATGCTCAGATGGAGAGACAGCTGTTTTCAGGCCCTAAGCTGAACGAGGAGGAGGAACAGCTGGGGCCTTTCCCAGATGTGTGTATGCACAGAGAATTGTGGAGAAGAGAGCAATGCAGGACTGAGGGCCAGCTACCCAGGAAAAGAAGGAGACATTAACAAGCCCCTCCCTGAGTGGTGTGGGAAGCTTGGTTGTTGGAGACAACCATTCATGCTCCAGAAGAGTTCCCTCTGGCAGATTCCTTGCCAGGATTTCCTTGCCATTATCTAGGTTGGTCAGGACTCTTTGTGTTGGGATTGAAGTGCTAATTGAGATTCCCTGCAGGGAACTCGAGACTGCTACCACTTGCGAATCACCTAAGGATGTGCTTTGTCAGTGAATGTCCTGTATTCCTGCCTTTCTAAATAAAAAGGGGTTTCTCCTCATGAATGGGCTGTTGAGTGGGACTTGTGAAGGCTGAGTCAGAACACTGTGGAAATTTCATATTTTTAAAAGATTAGATGAACTTTTATATATAAAAAAACAGTATCAAATAGGAGGGAACCTGACAATATAAAAACAGGCTTCTCTGGTTATATTGCTCATGGGGATTGTGTTAACTATACATTATAGAGATCATTATTAATTTCTGTAACTTCAATGGATTTGATTGGTCTTTTCTTCTAAAAAAATATTTATCGTACTATTATTAAGGGTGAATCCCAAGAACTTTTCTATTCCTAAACTACTATCCTTTCCTTTCTGGTAAAGCTACCATCTTATCTATCATTGTTTTAAGGATGTCAACTACAATTGGAATTCAAGTCTGAGATGGGAAAACCACAATAAGAGCAATAGAAGTGAAATCAGTTTCATTTCTCCTCTGAATGCCAAAAGAAAAAAAAGAAAAAAAGAAAAGCAGTCGAGACTGAAAAAAATGGCTCAAGCAAGCAACAAAAAAGCCCCTTGAAATATTGAAAAGAAAACTAGTGCCCTCCCACCCAACAACTCCCCTCCCCACAAATCCTCACATCTATCCTATAAAGCTTAGGATAGATTTTTGGCTAACATCCCAGAATAAGAGCCCTGAGAGATAAATCGTTCAGAGTTATAGATGGTTACTTAGAAGCACCCTTCAACTCAATGGGACTTTTAGTACTGAGGGCAATTAAATTGCAGCTTTAGTCCTGCCCATAAGCTTTGAGGAGGAAAATAAATATGGACAGAAAGACTCAAGTGAGATTAGTTTTGATGATCAATGACTTTGGCCATCAATGAAACAATGAGCTGGGTTGAACATGCTTACAGTTACATATGTATTTGGAAAATGGAATTAGGGGAGATGCAATTGTTCTCCTCGGGTTAAATAAGAATCTTCCAAAACTATATGTCAGGTGACCCAAGCAGAAGCAGTCTTAAAATTCACACTTTCATTGACAATGGACAATCTTCCATCCTTCCATAACTGGATAAATGCGAAATCTGGGACATGTACAACTTGAAGGAACTAAGTGGCAGGAAGCTGGAGAAATATCTAAGATAAACAAACAAACACTGTGTTATATGTCTGTCTTATGCCTTGGAGAATATCACATGAATACCAAATAATAAACATACAAGTGATCACATAACAAGGAACATTTTGGTGTAGGTCCTATGGCTGGGATATGGGGTATTTATGGTAGCATGACTGTCAGGCTTCCGATAGCTGCTCCAACTAAATCATGAGTAATGAGCCAGACTTCAAAAACTTCAAAACATTTAATTGGAAACAACATGTTGGCAGGTCCTATTTGCAGCCGAATCTGACACACCTAATTTACAATCCCCTATGATCCTGTTTCCCCCCACCCCCCTAGATGTATATTCTCCAATGAAATACATTCATGGATAGATGTCATAAATCACATTCTCCTATAGAGAACTGCCAGGCTCAACTGCCTAATTATCATCAAGGAATTTCTGGAATGTACTTCTGAGTTCCTAGATCAGAGACCTGTTAGGTATCTCCCTCTTCTTTCCTCTCAATGACAAATTGTAAATGGAGACAAGAATAGTTTTACAATTTGACAATGACAATTACCCGTTACATTTTTTGCTAGCCGAATTAAGAACTAGCCAAGGGATTTGTGTTAGAATATCCTCTTCAAGCAGGAATTGGTTTTGTCTAGTCTAGGAAAAAGAAAGACTAGGGGTGACATGATAGCAGTGTCCCAATATTTGAGAGGCTGCCATAAAGAAGAGGGGGTCAACCTATTTTCCAAAGCACCAGAAGGCAATACAAGAAACAATGGATAGAAATTAATCAAAGAGAAAAGCAACCTAGAACTAAGGAGAAATTTCTTAACAGTGAGAACAATGAACCATGGAACTGGTTGCCTTCAGAAGTTGTGGGTGTTCCATCACTGGAAACTTTTAAGAAGAGACAGGATAGGCACTTGTCTAGAATAGTATAGGTCTCCTGCTTGGGCACGGGTTTAGACTAGAAGACCTCCAAGGTCTTTTCCAACTCTGTTATTCTGCTAATTCTGTTAATTCAATGCCTTTTCATAACACAATCAGTCCCAAAGTAAGATTCCTAGGGAACTTCAATTGTGTGACTTTTTTACATCAGGAAACATGGACAGCCTGTGCTTTGCAGAGTTGTGGAGAGGTGTTTAATAAGAGAAAGGAGAAAAAATTAATAGCAGCATAGACTACAATTCAACAATAAATTAAGGTCGAACACCCCATCAAAATAAACTCTAAATCATTTTGACAGAGCAATAGGAAAACAAACATCTCTTCCTCAGGAGAAAACGTTCAGGACACTGAGAGATCTCAACACAATATTATAGCACAGTAAAGTACGTCTCTGTATGTTCCCCATGTGAATATTTGGTCATGATATAGAGCAGTTGATATATATGTGTATTTGAAAAATATGCCAAAATATTCCATTGTCTTCGATAGTTTATGGCTAAATTACCAAAGCCATGCACTCAAAGGTTAGTCTCACTTGTAACTCTTCATTAACATACTGAAGCAGGAAGTTCTTAATTTTAACATATTGAAGAGAGAAGCCAGCTATAAGGTTACAATCCTTAATTGGAAGCCAGATCTAATATTCTAACCTTCCTGTATGAAAAAAGGAGAAAATGTGATGATATTCTTTGCCACTGGGAAATATTCTAATAGGCCAGTGCAAGACATACAAAACACTTAATTTAACAATTAATACTGAGTGCAAAACATTATAATCTACAGATACTGGTATTTTCTCAAATTTTTTTGTTAAGGAGACAATGTGTTGAAATGGAGGTTATTTCAAGAAAATGGTCTACTAATATGGAGGAGACATACTTGTAATAATATCTCCTCAAAATATGTGTAAATCTTTATTTAGCTGATTTAGATAAATTAGCAAAATGAATTTACCGATTACACCATTTGAGGACACTTACTATGGTATTGCAGATTGTTACTACTTTGTTTCTTAGTAACTGAAGGGGAAGGAGAAGAACTATAACCAGGAGCTCTCACTGCACATTTTCACCAGCAAAATCTTATTATGCTTTCAAATGAATGCATATATTTGAAAGAACAATTACTAGAAATTTAGGATTTTTCCTTCATGCCCAGCTAAAATTCTTCAAATTAAAACAGCATAACTTGAATAAAGAAAAAAAATGGGATGATTTTTAGCTGTGGAATTCCTTCTGCCAGCTTGATGTCTTTCAAATATAGTATGAATATAGCTACTGGGATTTGTAGTCAACATATTAAACAGTAAAGCATACAAATCCATATGGGTCTTGACTCTTGAGCATCCAATTGGATCATAACCCAATGACCAGAAACATTATTTATGCAACAATGGGATTCTCAATTTCAAGAATAACCACTAAGCCTTCCACCAATCAAATATCACTCCTAAGTTGGTAGAATAGGATTTATTCCAATGCTTCTCCTTAAGAAATGGAACTGGACAGAGAATGTGAAATGGACAAGGATATCAAGAAAAGTTTAGCCCTTGTTAGTAGTGTGAGGGGCAGTTCAGACTGCATGAAGCTTCAGTTCGGAATTTGATTCATACAGGACTCCCCAAACTGAATTATTTATAGAATGACTTTATAGAATCATAGAATTTTATGGCAAGGATCTTGGGGACATCTACTTCAATCCTTTGTCTGGTACAGGAACCTTGTATTACCCAGTACTCACAACCAATTGCCACCCAGCCTCAATCTGAACATCTCTAGCAGAGTCCACCATATCTTAAGAAAGTCAGCCCATTTTTGAATAGGTTGCTGTTAAGAAATGTTTCCTGTGGGCCAATTGAAAACTACTTTCTTATATTTTAAACCTATTGTTTCTTGTCCTATCTTTTGGATAGCAACCATTTTGCTACACCTTTACACTGAGACCTCTAAAGATGCTTGAAAGCAGCTATTGTGTCTACCTGCAATGTTTACATTGCCCGACTAAACACATCTTACGCTTTCAAGTGATTTTAAAAAGCCTTATTCTCTTATTTGCCCTGCTCCAAACATGTTCAAATTCATCAGTGTCCTTCTTGAATTGTGATAAACGGAACTAGATATCACCTGACCAGTTGTACTACAGACTTTCCAAACATAGGACTTTGCATTTGTTTCTCTTGACATTAGAAAATTAATCATCAGATCAGATGCCTCCAAATTGATTCAATAATTTTGAAAGGCTTTCACATATATTGTATGAAAAACTTCTCTCCCCCCCCCATTAGATGTGAAAAATCACATAAAACCAATTCTAATTGAAACGCTAAATCAAATTGATTTTCAAAGTCATTTTGGGTTGCCGAATTGACTGAATCAAGATTAAAATTATTATTTAAATTGGATGAGAGCCAATCTGAGACTGTAACAGTTACATATCACTTTGAAGAAAGAAATCACCAAGAAGAAGAAAATAACAACAAATGCTTCAGTTTAAAAGAGGGGAGATGGAGAGGAAACAGATTAGCATGCTAATGTTGTATGCCTTGATGTAAATTTAAAAAGACTGGCCATAAAATAAATTGAAATTCATTACTAAAGACTATAGAGAGAAGACCTTTGTGCTTACTCAGTCTGCTGTCCAGCTATTAATTGTTGCTGGGTAACTGCAAATCCTTTGCTCTACTTTTTAATCTTTGAACCAAAGGATTGGTATGTAGATGATGTCTTCAAATGGAACAGTAGCTTCTGACAGCTCTTGAGATGGAGTCTTTGCCTTCTATAAATTAGGACATATGACCATCGTAGTCCACAATTTTACTGTGCCCAAGGACAGCAATTCCAGATGACATTTTAAGCATGATGAGATCTGGGCACTTCTCAGCTCTTAGCAATTTATGTATAAAGGAAATCAAGGCAAACCATGCTGGAATACTTAGCTTAAAATGTTGACTGCAGATGCTTATAAGCTAAGCTATGCAAGAAACCAATGCTATATTATCTTAGGAGATTTCTAGGATTTGCACCAGTTCAGACTCATCTCAGGACCCGTTTTATCTTTCAATTTTTGTATTCTGCAATTGAACGGATTACTTTCTGACTGAATAACAAATTATTTACAACAACAGCAAAGATGGGCTCTTGGTTGCATTGATGCAGCTTATCAGCCAGTTGTATTCCCATAGATGGGATCTTTGGTCTCTCCCCTTATCCTGCTCCTGTTTCACAGTCTTTTCTGTTCAATGAAACAGCAGTGATTTGCATTTCCCTCATAGCTACCAAATTGTGTCTTCCAGTATGTGAACAATTGGTCAGTGGAAAAGAGTACTGATTAGCTCCCAATGCTCAGAATTTCAAGGTTAGTAAAAGTGAAGACATGGAAGCAGTATTTCCTTTAAAAACAAAAAAGAACTATATGTTGTCCTCGACTTACACCCACAACTGGCACCAGAATTTCCATTTTAGTTGCTAAGTGAGTTACACCTGATCTTAGGATCTTTTTTGCTGTGGTTGTTAAGTGTATCACACAGTCATTAAATGAATCCAGCTTTCCCCAATGATGTTGCTTGTCAGAAGCTGGCTAGGAAGGTAACACATGATGATCATAGGACTCTGGGATGCTGCAGCCATCATAAATACATGGTAGTTCCTGAGCATCCAAATTTTGATCACATGGGGAGATGCTGTGACAGTCATAAATGGATTTTACCACATTTTTGAGGATCACCTACTTCCACCAATGAAGGATGTAATGACTTCTGTCAACGTTCCAAGTAAAGCACCCATAGAAAGCAGAACTGAACCTGGCTGAGGCCATCTTGGAAACTTCAGGGTTGCCAATTCTATCCTACAGGGGAATCATGCCGGACTCTCGGAAAGATGCCTAAATTTCAGTGATCTCTATTTTTTATTGAAAATAAATGTAACGATAACAATGATAAAGTAGTAAGAGAAAAATAAAGAAAAAGGGAATTTTCGTGTACTGATAAACGCTTATGTAATTTTAAGCTGAAAAGCAATTAATGATCTGCATTTAAAAATAATAATAAAGAAAAGATAATTCAAGTTGGTAGAAGAATGAGATGAAGCTGTATAATAATGTGAAGAGAACTGTTAACTTTGTTTTCTTTTGAAAAATTGGACACATTCAGGAAAGATTGTTGTGCAGTGATAATGTTCAAAACAATAAAAATGGCATATTTCCCTGCTTCTGATTATTTCAGCTAGTATTGACTGCATGCAAGACAGCCCTTAGTAAATTCCCAGTTAACTTTGAAATAAACCAGCCCTGTCATATTGTTTTAGCTTAAGTTATCTCAAATACCTTGTGTGAGAATCAAATAATGAAAAGAATTCAGGTAGATCGAGCTTAAGAGAAAGCACAGAATGTGAATGAATCTAACAACCAGCTGGATATATTAGAACAGCTTAGGACAGCTACTGCCATGGTTGGCTCTCTATGGTCCTACTCCATCAATACCAAGCAAATACTTTTTTACTGCATATTGAGAAACTTTCTGTACCAGAGTAGAGTAAAAGTGATGAAGTAGGTGACTTGTCTATTTGGAGCACCTTTGTCTACTTGTATCTGTGGGTTAAGCACAAAGAAAGACTTACTGCTCACATCTGGTTGCAAGTTTCCTGAGAGAATCCCAAAAGAGCTATGGCATGAGGACTTCAGCTTGGCTTCTCTTACATTAGTGATGGTGAACCTTTTTGGCACCAAATTCCGAAAGCATGTGTGTGTGCACCCCTCACATGCATATACACCTCGCATGTGCACGTGTCTCCCCACACATACTCTCCACCATCTGCATATACACTTCATCCCCTGTGCATGCATCCTGCCCCCACGCATGTGCCCCACCCCCCTGCGCATGTGCGGCAGAGACCTGAAAACCAGCTGGCTGGCAGGAAGCACATGCACATGCGTGGTGGAACTCAGCTGGGGTGACGCCGCACATGTCCACAGAGAGAGCTCTGCATGCCACCTGTGGCACATGTGACATAGGTTGGCCACAGCTGTCTTACATGATGGACAAAGGAAATAAGTTATGCATTAGTGATAATTACTTCATACTGAGACTACTAGCAACTTTTGAACCCAGTTTGGTTTAATAAAATAATCTTCTCCAACTGGATGTCCAATATCCATCTCTCTTCCAGCTATGTTTGTAAATCTAAAGGAGTCTAAATTTCTTTGCCTGAAAACAGCTTATCAAACCATAAAGCTAGAGGGCAAATGGACTGATGAAAATAGCAAAATGAATTGGTCACGTCATTCAATAAAAAGCAAATGTTCTGGTGTCCAACTAATGGCATTTTATTTATTTCTTTTTTCTTTCTTGTTCTTTTTATACAGTAACTGATGAGAAGCAAAAAAGATTTCTGAACAACTTCCAATGCTGAATATAATTTGTACTTTGTTCTGGAAACTACACAGTCCACTCTTAATCATTATAATGCATAAGAATCATGTCATATTAGTCTATCATATAGAATGCATAATTACAAAAAGAGCAAACTATATTACGCTGCTTGATTTTTTGTTTTCATTCTTTTGTAAATCATCACTTCTATTGTGATACTGTCTCATACTTTTAATGTATTCAAATATGCATATTCCCTTGTATATAACCCTGCTACAAGAATCAGGATGGAATTTGAAATAATGTATTTAAATAAATTAATAAATACTCCACCATTCCATTGACTGATTATTTTTTTAAAATTTATTTTCTTGCTTTGGAATTAGACTGCATTACAGCTGTGCCATTTTTAAAGCAGTAATTCAAAAACATCCTTGTTCTTTTACCCAGTTCTTCAAAATATTATCTTAATTGAATTCCAGGGAACAGAAACGATAAAACAGATGTAAGTTTAGCCACTTCTTGTAAATCTTATTTTGCATTCCAGAAATACCACAGTAAAATCTTCACTGTTTACTTAGAAGTGGATAGCTTATTTTGCTAGACTTAAGCGTTGCTAGTATCTGAATTTATCCAGTCTTCTAAGAGAAAAGAAAGGATTGATCCATCACCTTTGAAATACAGAGACCACTGCTCAGATTATTTTCTGATGTTTTAGCCCATCTGCAACCTTGCAAGTTTGCATGTTGTCATTCTTATCCTTTCTACTAAAGGTATTTTTTTTCAGCTACGAATTGAGGAACACAACATTTAAATGAGAGAAGAATAACACCTTTTAACCAAATTACAAAAAAAAGTAACCTGATGCAAACTTACTTTGAAGTAAGTTGTATTGTGTTTAGTGGTCTTTAACTCACTCCATGTAAATTATAATTTATTTGAGAGAAAGATGCTCTTTTACTAGAAAACTAGGTAGATATTTTCTTCCCTAAACAGAAACAGAATGACCACGAGTGGTTAAAAACAAAAGTGGTTGCAAGAGTGATTACCTGTTGCCAGCTTCCCCACTGAGTTTCCTTGTGGGAATCTGGCAGATAGCATTGGAAATCTCCTTCTCCCTTCCCAGCAGGTAAGTGACTACAGCTAGGTAGAGGAAGAAATGAAGGATTGTGAGACTGGCTGAAAAACTCATAGAATGTTAAAAATGAAGAACATGGGACTATAGTAGCAGCTCAGCAACACAGTCGCACTGAACAGCCATGACTTCCCCAAATTTCATTCTGTCAGGAGTCATGGGTTCCGGATTAGGGACACATTCTGTATATTAGTCCATTTGCGGTACCTTGGTTCAAAAACTCTTGCCCTAATGCATTGTTCCAATCAGTTCAAGGTCATGAAAAGGAGAGTTTTAATAGTGCAGGAAGTCCTCAACTAAACCATTCATTTCATGACCATTCAAAGTTACAACACAGCACTGAGAAAAGTGATTTATGACCATTTTCACATGGCCGTTGCTGCATCCCTGTGCTTATGTGATCAAAATTCAAATGCTTGGCAACTGGAATGTATTTATGATGGTTACAGTGTCTTGGGGTCATGTGATCACCTCTTGAGACTTTCTGACAAGCCAAGTCAATGGGAAAACCAGATTCACTTTAACAACCATGGTAGTAACTCAGGGGTGTCAAACTTGATTTCATTGAGGGCCGCATCGGGGTTGTGTTAGACCTTGGGGGGCTGCAGTGAGCATGACCCCAGTGGGCATGGCCAGCATGACATCACTCACGTTAGCGGCCGCCTGTGGTAGCCTGAGCACTCTGCCAGAGAAAATCGGCTCCCAAGCTCTGTTTTCAACTGTGACCGCCTCCTGCAACCCTCTGCCAGTGAAAACAGAGCTCATGAGGACCGTGTGCAGCCCTCGCAAGCTCTGTTTTCACTGGCAGAGACACCATGGGCCAGTCTGCTGTTTCCAGGGTGGCCTTGCAGGCTAGATCTAAGCACCCTGTGGGCCAGATCCGGCTCCCAGGCCTTGAGTTTGACACACCTGTACTAACTTAACAACTGCAGTGATTCACTTAGCAACTATGGCACAAAAGATCATAAAATGGGGCAAAGCTAAACTGTCTTGTTTAACAATGGAAATTTTGGGCTCAGTTGTGGTTGCAAGTCAAGGACTACCTGTATATAGACAAAGGAACATTATTAAATGGTGAACCTATGCCTGGCTATGCAAGATCATCAATATTTTATTAACCCAAACTTTCCAGGTAAAGTTTTATAGTCTGTGATGCAGAGTGTGCTGTGTAAGTAAAATGTTCCATTGACATTTATAAATTTTATTTACACATTAATGGATAGGTGTTTGGATTGCATTCCCATCAGTCAGCTGAAAATGGCTTACAATATATATTACCCTCTGCAACAAACAGGAAGACATTCACCACGGAAGAAGTGTAATAATGTCATCTCTAAAGGGCTAGATGAGGTTTATGGTATGACACAGCATATAATGCAACAGCCTCATCTAAATTTTATGGACCTAAAGTCAACCACTAGATGAGATCATTTGTGAACTTCATGCATCCAGTTTGGTCTTTCATTTCAAACCTAGAAAAGTTTGTTGGTACAAAAGAAAAAAAAAACCATTTGAGACTTGATTCTATTTCCAAAATGGGCGATCTGTGAAGCCCGTGAAGTTATTAGGAATCCCAAATGTTTTTCATGACAATCAACCTACTCAACTGGCCAGAATAGAAAGACAGTTCTTTTTATGGACAGTTTCCATAGCATACGATCAACAACCAACCCAACTAACAGATTGAATTAATCCTGAGAATAAGTATGATCTTGACTTTGGAAATATAAAAATCAGGTTTCTGTCCTCTTTTATTACTCCCAAATTATTGTTGTTGTTATTGTTGTTGTTATTATTATTATTGTTGTTGTTGTTGTGATGATGATGATGATGATGATGATGATGATGATGATGATGATGATGATGATGATGATTTTGATGTTGGAATTAGTACTAGAAATTTGCTCCCACCTCATCAAAAAAAAAAAAATCCTAGAGATGTATTTTCTTCTTAGCAGTAGCAAAATAGAAATATTTCTGAAACACTTCTCTTTTTCTAAACGTCCCTTTTTCTACCCTCTACCCTCCTTGAAGATAAATGTAAGCAAAATAAAAATGTGTTCCAAAGCAAATCTATTAACTGAAATGGTGTGAAACTAACAACATTCATATGTTAACTTCTTTACTCTGTCACTTTGCTTCACTGAAAAATTTCCCTTGGACCAAAAAACCCCCAAAAACATGAAATAGGTAAAAGAAAGCGTAGAGCAATCTATATTTATGCTGATGTAGTTGCTGTTTTAGGCTACAGGAATAAGCTCAGATGATTGTTTGGGACAAGGTAGACTAAATGTTTCTAACCATTCAGATATCTGAAAATGCAATACATCCAGCTCTGGACGACTCTATACTTGGCATCTATAGATCATTTTATGTCAGTATTTCTTTAATTTCTTTTACACAGGAGCATGTCTGCTGCATAGGTCTCCTTTCAATGGTAGTCTCCATTTCCAGCTCAACATATTATGAAGAGTAGTTACATTAAGGGACTTTGTTTTACTCAGGAGTAAAACACTAACAAAGTACCATCTCATAATTCCTGAGCCAGGAATCATTTAATCAAGGAATACGATCAAAGATTCGGAATGGAGAAAAGGAAGCAACTTTTCCTATGTTTATTTATTTCATTTATTAAATGTACAGTATATTGTAACCTATCTCCCCAATAGGGTGACTATTCTATTCTTATGAATAATTTAATGCATGAAATGATGAAGCGATAACTAACTTATGAATCACTTAAAGTCATTGGAGGTTGGGCAGCATACAAATTTGATTAAGAAATGAACAGAGAAATAAACTCAGATGACTTTAAAGGGTTGGTTTTGAGAAAATTTCCATTGGTTATTAATCATGAAAAAGATATGTACCCCAAGTATTACTGGTGATATGTTTCTTAATAATATTTTCTGGAAATATAAATGGGAAGCATATTACAGAACTCATATTCTGCTTGAAGTTATCACAGGGATCTGCTTATCACTGTGGAAACAGAATTGAATAAATCTTGTTCTTGATCCAGCGGGAAAGCTTTTCTCATGTTTTTTATAGCTTAGGTATTTTATGTAATCTTAGTTTGTATGTGAATGCATAAAAGAAACTAAAAAAAATGATAAGCCACAGAAATTAAGATATAACATAAGGAAAAGCAAAGCAAAGAGAACTAAATTGAATTTATGCCACTAGCATTCATTATACCTCTCCATATCTATCTTAGCAAAACATCTTTATTTCAACCATGTGCATATATTGCTTCTTATATTCCTTTATCTGCTAGGAAAATATCCCAGCTCACCTAGAATAAAGCAAGAATGCATGGGATAAAATTGGAATCAGGTTGTGAGGATAGCATATTAACCAAAATGTGCCACAATCAAGTGTTGTGTCCTTACTATCACCAGGGAATGCTATATATGTGCATAGATGTAACTGAGGCTGGTAACCAAACCTGCATATTCTCTTTTTTCTAACTTTTTGTAACAAGTATTATGTGAAAAAGGCAAGAAGCCAGTAAACACTCCTTTTAGTAGCAACCCATTATTTTAAACTTGGATCAGATAATAAACAAATTCTGTCAACCATCTTTAAATTCCTCAAATATCATTCTAATACCTGCCTTCCCATGCTCTCTTCACCTCAAAATTCTTGTCTCCTATTTGTCAGGCCTTTTTGCACTTCCAACATGGCAACTGTAGCAAATCCTGCTTGTAAATCCAGTACAAGAATATAATTCAGATCAGAGGTCCACGAGAAAATTTTGGAGATCCTCACTGCACCCAGGTGGAGCAGCTGCTCCAGGTTGACCAGTCCTGTGACTAGAACTCTGGAATATGGGACCGGCCAGGAAGCTCGTGGTAGGGCTGAAAAAATACAGAGAGAGAGAGATGAGAGAAAAAAGGAGAGAGAGAGAGAGAGAGAGAGAGAGAGAGAGAGATGAGAGATCCTAGTGTTTTGTTTTCTTTGGGAAATGGGTCCAAATGGTCTTTGAGTGTTTAAGGTTGCAGATACAGGCAGCCAAGCTAAGTGCCTGAAGGACCTCATCCTGTCACTGGGAGCCAGGTGCTTCAGTGAGTGGTGCGCTGGATTCCTATTGGTGGTCTGCGGGATTTAAAATTATGAATTTGGTGGTCCCTGAGGTCTGAAAGGTTGGAGACTCCTGATCCAGATCACTCATCTGATTTGTTCTTTGTATCTTTTTTTTCAATGCTTAAGTTGTGACATTTGCTCAACTTGTGAAATTTCCCAGGTTGACAATGACTGGCTCAATGGAAAACAGTGCATGTTCCATTTAAGAAGGAACTTATCTTTTTCTTCCATGTTTAATTTCTAGAGGTGCCATATATGGTGTACAGGCTGATGTTTGGAAATGATAGAATCTAGGCTTCTTAAGGAAGGAATGCCTTAAATTTAGTGTTGTATGTTAGGACTGAAATCAGTGTTTCAAAGGGAGGAGGATTCAAACTCAACATTCAGGAATATTTACAATATAGGCCAAAATATGTAAGACTGACTCAAGTTGCAGTTCAAAATAAATGACTGTTATTTTATTCTAGAATTTAAAAAGGCATTGAAAAATTAGAGAGGAAAATCTACTAGTCTGTTTGGTCATTAAATATATCTTTATGAGTATTAAGTACTTGGAGTGTACTCTGACTACCTGCCTTTTCTCATTTGTATCTAAACATGGCATAAACATGCCTTGGCAGCATCATTTTTCTATTGAGTCCCCATAGTGCTACCTTCATCTGGTCCTCAGCCAATAAGTGAGACAAGTTTAAGTCATCGTTAGCTATCCTAGTATTTTGATAGTATTTCCCCATATTGTGATACCATCCAAGGGCAGGCTCAAGGTATACACATTTTTTAGAATTTGTCTCCCATTGCAGAGAGACCATACATGGAAGTGAGGACAATAAATATCATGCTGGTTCACAGATGGATGGATAGAACTTTGGGAGCGCACAATGGCGGTTGGCTAAATTAATTGCTTCTGGATGCCTGGAGATACCAGCTGCCTGAGTGCTGAGATGGCTGACCTCTGCTGTCATATTAACACCCGATTGCTGTGGGGGATTTGTAAATCCGGGGCTTGTTGGAAGCTGTCCACCTTGGCTGCAATTTAATTTAATCGTTGCAATATAAAAATCAACATTTCTTCAGGCAGAAGGAAAGCCTCCTAGAAAAGTTTAGTGATATAGTTGTCACGGGGGATGCTAGAAGTTATCTCCCTTCTCTGGCAGATGAATTGAGAGTTGAGGAGATGGCTTCCATTATGGATAGATCTTGCAGTATTATACTCTTTGGAGGTGAAAGGGGTCCTGGGGCTGTGAATCCATTATTCACATTTTGAGTTGCCTCTATGGTGTGTAGATAACAGTCAATCCTCATCTGTCTTTCTGCCTTGTTAGATTGATGAATTCCTGTAATGTTGCTAGGGATGGCCTGAGATCTTTTCTTGCACTTGAGTGGCATTTGGGAAGCACTGGGTTTAGCCAGAAGTAGTAAGACCTGTTGCAAGCAGGGAGGTTATTTCAGAAGCTACTAGTGTTTTGCCATCTTGGCTCTTCCCCTGGATAGAACTTCAATTCAGTTCAATTCAGTGTGGGATAGGTATTTTCATATATGGGGCTCCCAGGGTATTTTTTGAATGAGTAAAGAAGAGCACCGTTTAAAGCTTTTCCCCCGAAATCATTTATATCATATAGCCTTTTGTCTCAAACACAGCATTGCTGAGAATTATAGCAGTATATGTCAGCCTAACCATAAAATCAATATTAATATTTCATTCCATTCAATGACAGCTGGCAAAGATAGAAGCTTCATGGCAAAAATGGCCAAGTGACCCAGGGTAAACTTTTCTCCCTCTGTGTTCTCCTATTTCATTTAAAACACTGCACCATACTTGTTTTTCCAAAGGTTTTGCTTCCTGAAAAGTTTTTGGTGATTATGACAGACCCTTTCAAACTGAACACAATATAATTTCAGAATGGCTGAGACACATATAGATCTTGAGAAATATGAAATTAACTTTTAATGACAATGTGTTTAATTTAATTGCATGGTGTTTCCAAATGCTGCATGAGTTCAACAGGGCTAAAAGTGTTTTTCAGCTGATTTTCATTTGTATTCAGTTTCCAATGCATCTCGCTGTGATGCCCAACAATAATCAGTCAGCATTGATGGATTCCAGTTGCCCTGATACAATTTTTCCATTGTGGCAACGTCCTGGTGAAATCTTTCACCCTGTTCATCACTGACTGCACTTGGATTTTCGGAAAAAGATGTCTAAGTATTAATGCAGAAAATGGATCTTCAGTGACATGTTGCACTTCATGGTCTTGTATGCTGTAAAAAGTTTGTCAACCAACTATACTTTCCAGGCAATTTTCTCTGGCTCTGCTAACAGATTTTCAAATTGCTTGTCATTGATGACGTATCTGAGCTGTGGGCCAACAAAAATGCCTTGTTTAGTCTTGGCCAAGTTATTCTTTGAAACATGTGTCTCAAATATTGAAAACTTTCACCTTCCTTGTTCATTGTTTTCACAAAATTTTTAATCAGCCCAAGTTTTATGTGATATATCTTTGTCAGGTCAATAGGTAGTGAACATGCCACGTTTTCCTGTAATAAGTAAGTAAGTGTCTTATGTGCTCTTGAAGGAAAAGGAGTTTAAGTCAATTTCTAGATAATTCATCCTATGGAAATGCTACCATTGTTTGAAAATACTAAATCTTGACTCAGTGTCAAAAAAAAGCCAAATCAGTAATATTGGGGCAGCACTAATAGAAAGTGTTATATCATGATATGTATATTTCCTTGTAACTGATATATTACTTCTTATTGGAAAAGTTAAACAGGCTAATTAGGCATAACCAGTCCAATAACTGGAATAAAGGCATGACAAGAAGATATTCATTTGGTAAAGTTTCTGCCGGTACAGTAAAGAGAAGCAAGGTTCATGGTGGGATTCCTACTAGCAATGTAACTCTTGAATGCGCTATTGCCCTACTAAAGAAAAAAATAACAACAATAACAATGTAATCCGACTAGAGATCAAAGAGTCATTGACAGACCTGAAAGCTTATGGCTTTCCCACTGTTCTGAGTATCATTGATTTAAGAGCATAATCTCTCTGTTTCAGTCCACTTGCTCTACAATAATAACAACAAAAGACCCCTTAATTAAGAGTCTTAAGAGCTACAATTCGGCTTTTGAATAAGCTTAAGTACAAATTACACTCATGGGACAATGCTCCAATGCTGCAATCGTTCAGCAGGCTTCTTCAAATTAATGCCATCTGCATAGGCAGAGTATTACTATGTGTTCACATCTGCCTGCTCTCAAGGTACATTACCACCATTTAGTTTAGGCAGCGCGAGCAATGTCTGACTTACACTGTCTCACTGTAAAGACGGATGAAGAACATTATCCTTTCATTGTCCCTCTGCTAACATATTGGGGAGACTGTAATTTAGGCTTTTCCAATGGGAGAAATGTTTTAAGTCGTAGCCTTGCATGACATTGTGTGAATGGGTTGTTTCCCTCACTTTTCATTGCTTGTACTTTAAAATCAACACTGTAGTTGCATGCAGACTATCATTTTGAATATGGAACCACAATAGGGTTAAGGAAAGAAATAGGAAGTTTCTACTCACATTTCCTCTATACCCTGTTTTCAAAATGGCAACCAGGAGCCATCAGGTACCAATAAATCACAAGAAAATTGTCTGTTTGGAGCTTAATGTTCAAGAAGAAGCTCAAAGCAGTGGCTATATGGGAATCTTTGTCACTTCACAAAACTACTTTGTCACTTCAGAAAAACCTGTATGAAGATAGGTATTTTTTTTTAGTATTAGCCCCTCTTAAACATCTGCCTCTCTCCTGAATTTTTTGGAAAGGTTCTGCTGAACAATCCCAACAATTATGAGAATTTGGGGCTAGGATGAATATACTAGTCCAGTGATTCCCAACCTTGTTGGAGCTACCGAACCCCACCAATTTTATATGCGCATTCACCGAACCCTTCTTAATTGGAAAAATAAAATATGATTTTTTCAAATTCAAAACATAGAAATATGTTTATTTTATATACATAGGTGCACAAAATGAACAAAACCATTAAGAACAAAGAACAAAACCATGATTAAAAC
>JAOYMU010000292.1:18821089-18834868 GCA_025802295.1 Psammodynastes pulverulentus | reverse complement strand
CCCCACCCCGCTGACTTGCCAGCCAATAATTCTTTTAGGTATAATGAGATGCTGAGTGAAATTGATGCCAGTTTATAATCCAATGGATATAAAATCTTAAAAGTAGACCCTGGACTATTTCACATTTATGTAATTTAGTGTTTATTGTAGAATATTGGAGAGGAACTCGGAGACCTTATTTCTAGTCTGCATTTATCCAAAGTATTCACTGATTGGTTTCAGATCATTTTCTCCCAATTGAACCTTTTTTACAACTGTATGTTCCCACCATACACAGTTCTGCCTGCCTCAAGGAAATCTAGCAAACGAAAGATTAAACAATTCATCCAGTCATTTTTAAAAGCCGCGTGAGAGAAATATAATATAAATGCTAATATGCAAATGTATCAAGGCAAAAATTGCCAGAACTTTGGGATGTTGAAAAATGCAAATTCTGGCATATATTTTAATCCTGCTAGGCAGATCAAGTCATTTTCTATGGGGGAATTAGTGTGGTCCAGTTTTGCAAGCATCTCTATAACCTGTATAGGCATCTGTATAGCAGGCAAAAAATGGCTCCTTGGGGTACATCAGTGCTGAAGAAGAAAATGAAGAATGATCATCTGATTGGCACCAAATAATCTTCAACAAGAATCTTCAACAAGAAGCAAAACATTCTTTACCTGACTCATTTTCTGAGAGAAAAACCAAGGATGGGTGTTTGGGTAAAAAAAAAAAAATCCAATTCAGTAATATTTCAATAGCATATTCTCCTCATGGGAAGAAAAGGCATCTGTGGCTTAGAGTTTGTAAGGTAACAAGAGCAAACCTTTATCATGGCCTACAGGCCAGAAAATAAAAAATTGTAAGGCATACAAAAATCCTCTAAAGTAATTTGTATTTTACTGGGTATATCCTTTTTAAAAGCATGGATGTTAATTTAATCAAAGCATGACAAGTGTGCTGGATATGAACAGATGTCAATTTCTAATCCCTATGAATGTCGCAGTGACCTTCCTTGGCTTTTCTTTCTTTCCGCCGATGGCTCTCTTATGCAAGAGAAGCCCTTTATTATTAATAGACTTCCAAACTCAGAAATCTAATATCCATAGCTGTAAAACTGACACACCTGTCATTTCTAATCAACTGCACGGCCATAACGAAAACATTTAGATAAGTTTGGGTGCCAGATGCTGAGACCTCTAGGCCCTCCTCTAGTTGCCGAGGAAGAATATCAATTTTTCATGACTAAATATCATGTCATGTCATGTCATGTGGCCAGCATGACTAAATGCCAAAGGCGCACCGAACACTGTTACCTTCCCACCAAAAGTGGTCCCTATTTTTCTACTTGCATTTTTTACATGCTTTCGAACTGCTAGGTTGGCCGAAGCTGAGACAAGTAACAGGAGCTCACCCTGTTACACGGCACTAGGGATTCAAACCACTGAACTGCCGACCCTTCGATCTGCAAGCTCAACGTCTTAGCCACTGAGCCATCACATCCCTCAATATGGAGGTGATAACTTTGCCAGATCGAAGTCATGAGGAAGTCTAGTCCCTGATGAAGTTGAAAGAAGGCTGAGGAAGAATTCCTTATTTTACACATACAATAGGAATGAAAAATATAAGAAGCAGTAAATAAAGGCCAACTCCTTCCTTTAGTAAGTAATCAGGCACAATCAGTAAATAAATTCATGTACTTTGGGCAGGCGATGTGAGTGACTGAAGAGCCCGATGAAATGACATAAACACCAGATTTCAAAGAATTGAAAAAAAATTAGTGATCAATGAGTGTAATAGATTTAATTCCTTCATTTTCACAATGTCCTACTTGTTTTAAGAAGCTATTTATAAAATTAATGAATTTTGTTGATTGGAAGACTGTGCAGAAACATTGGGGATTTTAGCGACACTCTCTTCTATGGCAATCCATCCATCAACTTCAGAAATATTGTACTTTGTTAGAATCTTTTATCTGCACAGTGCAGATAAATTTACCAACAAAAAAAGCTTCCTTCAATGGCGTTGCAGCAAACTAATCATATAACAAAACTGGTTTTATTTTTTTAAACATCCACAAACTACTTAGTCTAAGAACCATACAAATAATCCTTGACGTGACCATTTATTTAATGACTGTTTGAAGTTATGACAGGGTTGGATAAAGCTACTTGAAACCTAGGTCCTTGCACTTATGAGCATTGCAGTATATCCAAGATCACATTATCTACATCCGGGTGTTTGGCAACTGGCATGTATTTACGAAGGTTGCAGCATTCATGGGTCATATGATTGCATTTTGCAATCTTCCTGGGGACTCTGACAAGCAAAGTCAATGAGGGAAGGCAGATTCACTTAAATCGTATAATTCAATTAACAACTGTGGTGATTCATTTAATGACTGCAGCAAAAAAAAAGGTTTTGAATTTGGGCATGTCTCACTAAATGACAGCATCGCTTAGCAATAGAAATTATGGTTCCAATTGTGGCCCTATAGGGAATCAAGGCAAGAGAGACACATCAGAATTGTATATCAATAGATACCTAAAAAGTCATTATCATCATCACCATTTTAGCCATTGTCTATCTACTGCAGGATGAAGGCCTCTTCCGCATGTCTCCAACCAATATGATCCTGAGCTTTCTTTTGCCAATTGGGCCCACAATACTTGCTAATGTCATCGATTCATCTTGTTTTACGTCTCTTTCGTGGATGCTTTTTATCGATAAAGTCCAGTTTGTAAGGAGAGTGGTTTAGACATCTTTGGAATTACTTTTAGTTTTTGGATTCAAAATACTCTTTTGAGTAACTGTGTTTCTTTCAGCTATTGGTAATTAATCTAAAAAGAAGAAAAAAAACCCACTGAGACTTGATTAGATTGAGACAAGATGCAAGTTGGTGTTTAAAATGTTTAAATGTTTAATGACTATCCTTTGCCTATGTCAGGAAACTTTGAATACCACTTAGTTTATTTCCTTTATTTGTTAGATTTGTATCTCTTGTTTCCTCCAGAAGTTTAAAGTGGCATATATAGAACTATCATTTACAGGTTATTTTTCCTGCCTATTATCATTCCTGCAAGGCTACAACTGAATTCTTTCAATCAGCTTCAATGGCTAAGAATGGACTTAGTCCTGATCTAATGTTTCAGCCACTGCACCTCAAATACAGAGAATCAAATTGTTTTAACGATAAAGTAAAGTAAAAACAACAAAAGAATGTTGGTCTTCTGAAAACAATGGTGCTGATATTTTTTTAATCACAAGGTTGAGACAAACGAGCATTACTGAATAACAGCTCTATGAAAAAGGAAGTTTTAAGAATTTAACATAATGTTTCCTCATTCCTCATTGAGGGGCTACCACAAAGAAGGGGGGTGGTCAACCTATTTTCCAAAGCACCAGAAGGCAGGACAGGAAAGAATGGATGGAAACCAATCAAGGAGAGAAGCAACCTAGAACTAAGGAGAAATTTCTAATAGTGAGAAAATTATCCAATGGAACAGCTTGCCTTCAGAAGTTGTGGGTGCTTCAACACTGGAAGTTTTTAAGAAGAGACTAGATAGCTACTTGTCTGGAATGGTATAAGGTCTCTTGTTTGAGCATGGAGTTGGACTGGAAGACCTCCAAGGTCCCTTCCAACTCTGTTATTCTGTTTTTTATGTGTGTTTTTAAAGAAAAAGAGGGGGGGAGCTGTGGTGAGGTGGACTGATTCATTTACAAAATCTATGAATACAGAAAAAGAAACCTAAAAGGCCAGGCTGAAGACAGATCATTTTGGAGGGAATATTTCCATATGTTCATAAGAACTTGACATTGACTTGATGGTACTTAATCAATTAATCAGTCAAGGCATTGAAATGAGATTTTAAAGATCCAAAAGAGCGCATACACAGCATTCCCTATTGAGAATATATCAAAATGACATCAGGTCCTTGGTGATATCATGACATCAATCCCATTTGCATCTTGATGTTTTACATAATGCATGGAAACAATAACAACAACAGATCAATCTCGGGCTCAGAGAAACATTCTTTTTTTAAAAAAAGTTCCTTAATTCTGAATTGTGCTTCTGGATTCTCAGTTGTGGTGAAAATAATTCTTGCACTAGACAGTTTGTCTCCACATACAATATTACTTCCGAAGGAGTAATGCAGTTTTTTGGACATTCTCTGGGTCTCCCCTTCCAGGCTGAGCCTTTATTTCTCATTAATAGAGAGGTTGGAAATTCCAGGGATACTTGACTACCCAAAACTTGATTTTCTTTGACTAGAAGTCAAGTAGCTGAGGTCAGATCACTCTCCCACAGGCATTAGTCTCAGAGGAGTCCAAATCCAGTCAGCTCATTAAAAGCCAAAAGTGTTGAAGGTGTAGAAATATGGGTGAAGTATAGGCAATGGTGAAGAAAATCATCTAGGTCAGAGGTCTCCAAACTTGGCAACTTTAAGATTTGTGGACTTCAACTCTCAGAATGGCAGCTGAGATCCACAACTCTTAAAGTTGCCAAGTTTGGGGACTTCTGATGTAGGTTGATCTAAATGTAGAGCATAAGGTGGGCATAAATAACTGAGCTTTTGTTGTCCCTTGGAAGTCTAAGTTTGGAATGTCTAAATTAATGTTCATTATTGTTGTGACATGACTGATTCCTGAGAAAATCAGTTCTCCTTGCAGGTTAAAACTCTCCATCCCTCTTCACTTGTCAATGGTAGTGAAGGCTGTGGGTCAGGATTGGTATTGATTAGTTGAATAGGTAAATATAGAAGGATGAATCTTCAGATAAGGAAAAGGAGGAGTCTCTACATCTTCATCATCTGATTAAATAAGTGGAAAGGATCCATAGTAACCACAACAGTAATATTTCAAAATATTTATTTAGATTCCCTAAAAGCCTATTCACTTAATTCTTACCTAAATTATATAACATTTTCTAATAAAATGTGCTTCTTTTCAATATTTGAGAACTGAAAAAATCTGTTTTGTTTTTTGTTTTTGAGCTATATCCAGAATCCAAAATAAAGAAGTACGTATAAGACAATAATTATATATTATTTGATATATTTTAAACAAAATTAAAATTGCAAATATTATTGAATAGAAATATAAAATTAAAAGAGCAGTATCTATATCTTGTTACATGTTATTCTCTGTGAGGTTTAATTATAGAGTTGGTTTATGTAGGGAAAAAGATGTTAAACAGTGTGAAATCTAAACTTGGCATTTTGCCTAAATTTTTCATAGCTTCAGAGTTAATAATGCAAGACTAATAAGTAAAGAAGAAAATTACAAAAGGCAAAAAAGAAACTGCACAATAATGCATTTCTAAAAAGAATGAGACTGAGAGAAAAGTTGGAACAACAAATATATAATATATGGTTATTTTCGAAGCCATGTTTTTGGCTCTTAAAACTCTTGAAATGGGGAGCAGAAGATGCCATTTTGACTTAAGTCAGATTCTAAAGTGCAGACTAGGGGAAAAATGAAATACTGCCCTCACATCAGCAAGCATGTGTGAAATATAAACTTTATATATGCTGGCAAATAACAGACATACAGACCAGCTACATTGATATCCCAGTCACAGTGGAATCACAATGAGGAGAAAAGGGACACAGCAACATCCAAGTGTCACCATAGGATCAGACAGTTTCTAAAGAGCCAACTCAATGGGAAGAACAAGATCAATGCCACCAACATGTATGCTCTGCTAATCATCAGATACTGTCCTGGTATAGTGAGCTGGACAAAGAAGAACATGGAAGTTGCCAATGTGAAGACTTCAAAATTTCTCATAATATACAGTGGTTTCCATCCCAAGTCCAACATCCAGCATATTACACCAATCATAAAGAGGATGGGTGGAGTTTGGTGAGTGTCAAAGCCAGTGTCCTGGATAAAATCCAGAATATCTAGGAGTACATCGATAAGATGGCATTCAAAGATGAACTGCTGAAAAAATAACTGAGTATCAGACATAGGAAAAGATCAAGCAGAGGAAATGCCATGGCATCCCTGCACGGGATGTACCTTTGGCAGATATCTGAACAGACATTAGGACGTTCCAGCACTTTCCAACCACATTCTCTCATTATTATTATTTTTTAACCCATTGGTCTCTAGGTAGATGGTGACATGCTCTCCACAAGTCTCTGGCCACTGATTTTCAGAGACTGATGTTCAGGAGAAAAACAATACAGACCTTTCAAAACACTAGAAATGTGATATGAGCTTTTTCTTGAAAGAAGAAAAACATGACTTGATTTATGAAAGAGGGGGAGGAGGACAAAGTAAGCAGAAAAAAAGTAACATTTTTAGCTACTTAATAAAAGGGCAGAATTCATATTTTTACAATTTTCTTTTTTCTTTTGTAATGCCTTTTCTTTTCTCGTTTTCTTGTTGACTTTTACTGTGTTCAAAAGATTTACTAAAAGTATATTTTGAAACTAGCCTTATAGTATGTATGCATAAGATCAGGGGTGTCAAACTTAAGGCCCGGGGCCAGATCCGGCCCACGGGATGCTTAGATCTGGCCCATGGGACTGCCCTAGAAACAGAGAAGGACTTGCCCACAGTGCCTCTGCCAGTAAAAATGGAGCTCTGGAGGGTTGTGTGCGGCCTTCCCGAGCACCATTTTCACTGGCAGAAGATTCCAGGAGGCTGTTGCAGCCAAAAACGGAGCTTGGGAGCCCGTTTTCATTGGCAAAGCACTCAGGCCACCACCAGTACCCCCGGCACAAGTGACGTCAAGCTGGCCACTCCCACTCTGCCACACCCGTGCCAGCCCCCTGAGGTCAAACACAACCCTGATGCAGCCCTCAATAAAATCAAGTTTGACTCCCCTGCATAAGATCATCGTCTTCATTCAGTATATAGTGCAAACTCACAAAAGGGTATATTTTGGATGTATAGTTCAAGGTAGGAGGCTTTAGCTTGTAATGCTGAATGACATTGCTGTGTTCTGAAGCTAATATTTGGGTTTGAGCTTAAAGTATTTGGACACATTTGTATAACAATTCTGTGTGTCTGTGTGCGGCTGAGTTTTAATTCCTCAAGAGGCCGGTGGGTGGATGATTGCTAAAGCAATCTGTTTTGCCTGCTGGGCAAACATAACAAGGCACTGTGACAGTGATCCTAGCCAAATAGGTGGGTGGATGAGTTTCAACAACTTTGTTATGTTGGCCTGCTAAACAGTCAAGAGTCTATTGTGTTCGAAATGCATTTAAAGCAGCAAAACCATCCTCTCACCAACATTAGTTTCAGCAAGCTTTTATTTTTTAAAGAAAGAAGCTGTTTCAAACATTTAGCAGCATGAAGAGGTGGGGTCTTATTCTGCATGTATTTCATTACAGCGGGAAGAATAAAATGCTGCTCCAAGGAGTTGACCATAAAGGGACCAAATACTTAAACGTATTTGGAAAGTTTTAAAAAACTATTTTCCATAACAGGCCTATTTGCAGTGGTGGGATTCCAATAATTTAACAACCGGTTCTCTGCCCTAATGACCAGCTGGGTAAGCATGGCTGGGTGATCATATGACTGGTGGAGCTCAGGCAACAGTAAGTCTGGGTGTACTGCTAAGAACCGTTAGCTGTTATATGGGTTAACCAAGAGGCAGTGGGAAAAAAAACAAAAGGAGATTTTTCTCCAAACTCCTTAGAAAGTTAGCAACCGGTTCTCACGAATAGGTGCGAACCCGTTGAATCCCACCACTGCCTATTTGCATATTCTGATTTCTCTTTTGATTGTATAAATCACAGGTGTCAAACTCGCCGCATCAAATTGCCATCATATGACATTTTGCAGCATTTTTCCAATTTGTAGAACTGGAGTGGGCATGGCCTGCACATCCCTGTTATAAATCTTTGCTCTTTTACATAATAACATACCTCTCTCTCCATATCTTTCTCTCTCTCTCTGTATCTCTCATCTCTCTCTCTCTGTACCTCTCATCTCTCTCTCCCCCCTCACTTTGTTTCTCTCTCTCTCCCCCCTCACTTTGTTTCTCTCTCTCTCTCATCTCATCTCTCTCTCTGTCTGTCTCCCTTTCTCCCTCTCTCTCCTCTCTCTCTCTCTCTCTCTCTCTCTCTCTCTCTGTCTCCCTCTCTCGTCTCTCAGCTCTAGTCACAGGACTAGCCCATTGGTCATCCTGGGGCATCTACTCCACCTGGGTCCACTGCGGACCACCAACATTTTCTTGCGGACCACCAGTGGTCCCCAGACCACTGGTTGGAGACCTCTGCCCTATAACACACCTTTTGTCTACCATAGAACACCTGAGATTCATCAGGCTCCAATCTTGTTAAAAGAGCCTTGAAAACTTGATTTATCCCTGAGGCTTTGGTTTGAGTGTTGAATGTTGCAGAATTTTATGCTACCATGATTGATAGGTGCTGGATCTGACCAGAATTATCTGCTGTTCCATACTGGCTTACAGAACTTAATAGACTTCTTGTCAAACATGAAAAATGAGAAATCCAAGAAGTTCAATTGAATATTAAGGTTTATTGCAACTTAATCTCTTTACCAGAATCTGAACTACTAATGGTCAGTTGGTGGTAGATAAGAGTCAATGGAATTCAAGATGGGCTAGACTCAGATCTCTTATGAGTGCAAAGGGACTCAAGACTGATGACGTATTTGACCCCTCCCTCAGGATCAGCCTGGTAATCTACACTTTTACTTTATTTTTTTTTACAGAAGTGCACTGTTACTTGCTTTATACAATCCATGTCAGGTCTTATCATTCCTTTACTCTTTATTCATACATATAATAAATTAAATTAGAGGAGAGCAAATTTATTGATTACTTCTGCAGCTTTTTTAATAGCTGAAAGCAATCAGGAGCAAGTTCAAATAATATCATAATATAATACGATTTGTGCACTGGATAAATGTAGCTATGGCAGAACAGAGGGTACGAAAAAGAAATCTATAGCCAGGATTGGTGTTGTTACCCACAGGGCAGAAGGATCACTGTAGAACAGATGGATTCCTGCTGGCATTGTAACATGATCAACTGTACTCAAGAAGAGATTATATAATACAAGAACAAAGCCACTCTAGTGTACCAGAATCTCAGTGCAGTCACATCTGCTAAATTGTAAGTGCTTGTGCAGGGTGGGAAAGCTGGTAATTTAATGTTTAAGTTCCCTCTCCCTTAATATGTATAAATTAGTATTTTTAAAGGTATCACTGGAATTCAGTATCTCCTATGAACTGGAGACCTGGATCTTGCTTGCAAAACTCATTAAATCTAATGGGTACTTACTTACTCCATAGATGTTTCTCATACTACCCCAACATTTGAGACTCCATACACTGTAGCTGGGCTCTTGGGGAGAAAAAATGTGAAGACTTGCAACCTTCCCTACTGGCTTCACTTGACTATCTGTAATGGCTGCCTAGGGGCTTGTTCTTCCTATTTTCCTATCCTATTCCCTGGGGTAAAAAAGGGGTAAAAAATAGTTCATCACTTTCAGGGATATTATTATCTTTCCAATATTAATTGTGTCTGTCCTGCTGGTATAGGGAAATGAATTGTGGTTCCTAATCCAAGGAAACCTGTACAGGTAGTCCTCTTAGTGACTGCCTTATTCACTGACTGTTCGCTGTTACAATAGTGTTGAAAAATTAATTTTGTTACCCATCCACTGACAACCTTCTGAAGTCTGTACAATAAAGGAAAACTGAGGCAAGATCAGTGTGGTCATCGTTTCACTTAGTTTTGCTTAATGACTAAGTTGCCAGTCTCAGTTGTGATTGCTAAATGAGGACAGTCTGTACATCCATGGCCTAAACCCCACAACATGGCTATTTAAAATTCCCAGAAGCCACCCAGACTGTTTTTTCTCCAGGACCACCCAAAACAATACCATGGTTTTGTGTGTGTGTTTAGTTTTGGCTTTGTGTTTTGTATGAATTATGCCATTGTGGTTTGTGAAACAAAACGTATGACAAAGGACAAGTTTTCGGTCATGTAGGCCTGCCCTCCACTGTTCTGTTTCTCTTTCTTGTTCACAAAATACTGAGAGAATAGTTAGGTAGGAATTAAATTAGGAAATAAGTGTATTGGTCTTCAACAGATCTGTGCTCTTGCGTAATCGTGTAAAAGTCAGGGCAGTGTATATCACAGACTAATACAAGTAACAAATATGAAAGCTGCCCAAAGGTAAATCTATTAACGTCAATTTTGTGTATTCTGTAATTTTTGCCATTTTGCATAATGTAATGTTCTATGTTCTATCTGCTTATCATGGAGATAGAGAAGTGCCACCCTTTGGCAATTGCAACATGTATTTAATCATTTTTAAGCTCCATCATATTGCCTACGCTCTTTACCATACAAGGAATAATACAATGGAAAGCAAGAGCCAGATTGATATAATAGTTACAGTGCTGGATTAGGGATAGGAAAACCTGAGTTCTAGTCATAGGCCTACCGGTAGAAGCTAATGTGATGATTTAGAACCATTGGCCATAGGAAGAAGGCAATGGCAAACAACTTTATTTTCTCATTCTATAATACTTCAAAATCCTGGAATTTCCTTGTGGTCTCCAGTCCAAGTTCTAACTTAGTGATGGATGGCTTTCTCATTATCATCTAAGATCAACTAAGTGCTGCACAAGGCTATTAAGTTATTTTTTTTAAAGGGAATTGGGGCGGATCACTCAGATTATTTTCCTCTAATAAATTAAGTGTCTTCTAATTTTATGTCATAAGCAAATCTCATAATTATTAATTTGCTCCTGGCAATCAATGGGATATTGGATGAAATAAGCTATTTCCTGAGTCCCATGAAATTCAGTAATGATTCTTCTCCAGTTTTAAAGTTTGTCTTTTAATGAAGTGTCTGAGTAACCCTTCAAACTCCTGAAATATCCCTAAGGTCAATTGAATTTAAATAAATCCTAACTTCATTAGATGACACCGCCTGTCTTCTACACTCCAATTCATTTTATCTGTCTCGCAATACTGGATGCTGATTCCTCAAACAGATTGGTTTCATGAATAATTATGTATAGGTGTATTACTGAAGTACAAAAATGGTACATAGTCCGTAGGCTTTTTTAAAAAAATGTAAACTCAGTTTCTTAAATAAATATTTTCCATTTGTCCTTTAATAGTGATTTGCAAAAAAAAAAAAAAAAAATGGTATCAGATGAGATAGGTATAATATACTGAAATTTACATACATTATTTTGACCTTCAGATGTGATTGACATTATGCAAGCAATATTTCTAAATTACCTAGGATTGCATAAGATTAAGTATTACCTAATGATAATTCTTTCCTTTCTTCTTTAAAAGACCCAAGATTAGTTAAAATATCTGCTAATGGAACTGCTAGTCTATATGCTAAGCCTCTGTTAAATGCAGAGTCGTTGTTCCTTGCTCTGAACATTGGCTCAAAGGTTTCGGATACTTGATAATTCATATAAAGTGTGAGTGGCTTACACTTCCTGTTCTTCCTGTTCTTTGTGCATCTTCTGTCAGAATAAGCTAGAGACAGTTTGTGAATCTCACTGCGGAGTGCAAATGTATACATTCTGTTTGGATTTTAGAAAGAAGTAGAGAACAATATTTATAATATTGTTTTCTACAAGCATAACTGCAGTAGAGTTGTAGAATTTTTTTTCCCCTTTTCATTTAAAAGAGTACAGTTTTTTTCTTATCCCTGGTTATAAATTGACTTTCTTTAACATGAACAATAATAGAAGTATAACATATTGCAGTCAACCCTATTAGCTAATGAGACTAGAGCTTCTCCAGGCTATGGAACTTCCTCTTTCTCTTAACAGTTACTCTGTATTCTGGCTTGATTGGCTCTTACAATGGTCTGCAACTTGTATTTAGACCAGTAGTGGGCAATCTATTGTCTTGATGCATTTCCCATCACCCCTTTCCATCTTGTGGCAGACTAATGCATTAACTCTTTACAGTGTAACAAAATGACTTTTTGAGGTTGTGAAAATTTCTTTTTTCCAGAAGTAAGAGTAGAAGTAGGATCAGAAGGATTCTGGAGCCAAACACACACATTTCCACCCTAACTCTAACTTCAGTCTGGAATTTCAAAACCGACATTTGGTTATTTTCCTGGTAAATTTCAGACACACGAATTTTGGGTTTTTGGGTGTGATTAAGATAAATATTACTATAATGACAAAAATGGCAACAGTTGGTTTTCCAAAGGCCTCTTATTCCCATTCCCATTTTCAAAAAGAAAGCAGAAAGTAAAGAACAAATTAATGTGATTATTCAACTCTGATAGACTATTAGACGAGTTTTATATTTATGTTCATTACATATGAATTGTCTAATTAATCTTCTGATTGAAACTTCTGGCAATAGAATATATTCATTCATTCATTCATTCATTCATTCAATTTATATAGCTATCAATGGTTGCTCACAACCATGACTAGGGCAATGACTAAGCCAGAGATGATCTACTGTACTGTAGATGCCACTGGAGCTTATGGGACTGTCCAAACCTTTCCATAGAACCTATCAGGTTGTAGGTGCCTAGAAGTCAGAATTGGCAAGGAGGCACTGCAGACTGCCAAGCTACGTGGGCTTTTTTAATGTAGCAGATGACTGCCCAAAGTCTTCTGTTTCATGCCATTCCCTAAGATGTTTGTCTTCCGGAGGACAAAGAAGAGGTTGTTGTATGGTGCCAGGGCCAGGATGGAGGGTCTTACATTTATTTAAATGTCTTGCTTTGCAATCTGGAGACCATAGAAGGCTCTGTTTCAGATTCAGCTTTTTTTTATCTAATTGTTGTGTTGTAGAAGCTCTTCTTCTGTCCCTCAAGACCATTCTTTCTTCCCACTATAGAGCTGAGAAAGTACGTAGGAATTTTATACTGGTGATGGGGAGAAGTAGATACGGTGTGAATCTGGGTACAGGGAATCCTTTCAATCCACTGATTGAAGGTTGTTCCATGTCTCAACCCTCAAGGACTGGAGGGCAGATCCTCAATGGCCTTAGTTTGGCTCTTGCTCTTAAATGCTAAGTCAGTTTGTAATAAATTTCCCTTCATTCCTGGTATTATCATGGGTAAAGTATATCCTCCCAGTGTCTATATTCCCCCTAATATGTATTTCTAAAATGCTTTGAAGATCCATCTGTCCTCCTGGGCCTTGGAATGGGGTAAAGGTGACCGCCTAATTAATTGGGTATTATTGTTGTTTTTGCACTAGACAGAGTTTTTTTAAATATGCACCTTATTATACTGTACATTATATGTTATGTATTTGTTTTAAATAGAGAGCCACCCAGAGTTACCTTGGAGTCAGGCAGCATCTAACTCTAATGAAATAAATGAATGAATTTATCTCTATTTTTTTCTGGATAACAATCCAGCCTGAAATTGCCTGCATTAGAAGATGAATCAAGATATCTTGATAAAAACCAGTGAATAGAGATGTTAACACTAATAGAAAAAGTAATTAAACAAGCAAGAGCAGAAACAATACATGGACATCTTTAGGGATCTTTCTGGAATGAGGAACCTTCACATCTGAGGTTATTGTTGTTCATGTAAAAGAATGCAGAAACTTCTTGTAGGTTTCCTATTCAACAAGGGAAGGCTGGAGACAGAGGAATAAAAATAATATATACAATTCCTACATTTTGTTCCTGTATTGTATAATTATAATTTGTTAATTGTATCTGATCAGAATTCAAACATAATATGTCATAACAAACATCTGAAATATTAATATAGAAGAGTTGCCAATATGCAAGCTAGGTTTTGCAATCATCAAGGCTTTCTTCACATTATTGCATCATTTCAG
>JAOYMU010000292.1:18723398-18741605 GCA_025802295.1 Psammodynastes pulverulentus | reverse complement strand
CGGTCGCAGCCATGGCTTTTCAGAGGGAGGGGGGCTTCCAACCTTCTCTCCTAGATCCTTCCACAGTCATTCTGCTCTGGAGCTCAGCAAGGCAAGAGGTCTTTTTATTTTTCACTCCCCTCTCTCCAGGACTCTTCGCTCCGCTGCTTACCTCTGCTCCAGTCTCCCGTCTCCTTCCTCTCCGGTCACCTTCCTTCTTTTAATCCTTTGTTGGGCCACTGTGCCTAAATTAGCAAAGCCCCGGGTCCACTGGGCACAGTGGCACAGACGACAGCCATGGCAATGGCCGCCGCCCGATGCCGCCTACCTCCTGGAACCTCAGGTGCGCCAGCATTGGCCTCCCAGCCCTGGGTTTCGGCTGGGGACCCATGGCGAAAGCCGCCCTAAAATGGCAGGCATCCTAACTGGACGCCTGGCCCCGAAGGGCCTCCGGGACGGTAGGTTGCGGGCGCTGGGGGCAAGAGCAAGCCACACCAGCGTCCGGCGCCGCTGGAAACCGGAAGTCAAATCAGTCCACTTTTGATTATGTGGACTTTTTGGTCCACTTTGGGAGAAAAATGGAAATAGTTTCAAATGCTTTGTACTTGCTGCAGGTGAACTATACCAAAGACTGTTCTGGTCATCCACAAAGCCACTGAGGGTTTTTTTTTCCCGCATTGCTCAGTAGAAACAGAGATATGCAATGCCTTCTCTTTTCTAAAATAGGCATGCTTCCTTAATTGCTCTTGTCACTAGAAAAACAGAAAATGCTTTCTTCCTTGCTTTTATCAGGAGAACATCAGAATAAAGAAGTGGAAGGATCAGAAGCTCTGAAAATTAACAGTGACATTCCTTTCAAGGTATAGGCTTTAAATTTCCATTATGTCAAATTCTTAATCCAAAGAGTTTCTTTATGTTGGATAAGAATAAATAGTAAAGTGCCTTGTTGAATCAGAACTTCTTTGTTGTTTGGTCCATCTCATGGGCTTGATCGATAGAATAGAAAACTAAGTGGGGTACTGTTGGGTATACAAATGTTTATTCATTTTATACTGTACAGCAAGAATGAAAGAACTGAAAATCCCCATCTTTATATTTCTTTGACACATAATCAATTTAGAATACAACAAGCCTTTATGGAATTTATTAGATACATATGGATTCAATGAAGTTGAATTAACAACCAAACTTTATTCTTAAAATGTTAACTTGTAGTAATGACAATACTGAAATAAAATTATGTGCAAAAATCTTGTGGTTTAGCCTATTACTTCTTATTTATTTATTATTTATTTATTATTTACATTTATTTAAAATGTACTATTTTTCTACATGTTCAAGTTCTCAATGCAAAAGAGCTTTTTTAAAATAAGTGATGAGATTTATCAGAAAACTTGAAAATTTAGATGTTTTGATACTTTGACAACTACTTAATGTTAGGTTAACAGTCATCAGCTTATACAATGGAAATTTCAATCTTGACCTTCTCTTGAAACGTCTTGCGTGCATTTTTATTGCACCCAGAAGCAAATTTAATGGATATCAATGGGGCTGAAAATTAAAGTTGCAATTAGCTAGATAGATTTAGTTAGCTTTTCCTTATGTCTAGACCGTTTCAATAAAGAAGATACCTGTACAAAATAACATAACCCAAGCTGATGCCCACTATCATTAAATCTTGCTTTTGTACCTCATAACATTTGATCAGGTCACCCAAAGTACTGATAAATTGATTCCAATTTCCTTCCTTGGAAGATGTTTCTGTCATCTAGAAATTCCCTGGTCGGGTGAAAACTTGTTATCTCTTCAAGCACTTTATAAAGAGGAAAGGTTGAATTCTACTGTCAAATTCCAGAAGACCTTTTGTGAACAGCCTCAACTGACTTAGCATTAACTTATGAGGTCCTCGCAAGCTTGGTGTTGAAGAAGAGCACAAAGAAACATCATGCAATAAAATAATCATCATCAATCCACTAGGCCTGAAGGACAAAAGTCTCCTCATCTCTAATAAAAAAATTGAAAAATCTATTTTTTTTCCATCTTCAGATAAATAGAGCCATGAAACATGCAAACTGCATCTCTCAATCAAAGCTGGTATTTTGCATAATCCACACCCAAAGACTTTGAAAAAAGAAGCCTCTATTTGAAAATAAAAACGAAGCCTCTACAGTATTTCTCTAGAAATGCAACCCTTAAATTGGGATTTCATGTATTCAGGCTGAGATTTATTAAAATGATATTTCATTATTATAAATCACTTGAGTAATAGCAGCATAATAGCAGAGGATCTGGCAGCTTCTTCTACCTCGCAAGGTTAGAAATGCAAATGTCTTGTCATCACAAAAATGATGCTCATCTGTCAGCAATGTTTATTTGCTCTGCATCTATTACCATTACATACATCAACTTAATAGTAACAGTTTGTACATTACAAATCAAAACTCCAATATATACTACTATCCTGAAATTCAAACATACAATTTCAGTAATAAAATCCTGGTGACAAAGATTTGGTGCATACCTTTTTCCCCTTTCAGCTTTTTATGGTTTAATCAAACAAAAAATATGTTTACATAAATCAAAGATACATATAAAAATCAAAAAGAAATAATATCAAAGTGTAAAAAAAAATATCAAGGACATCTACTAACAAAGAGACAAGTACTATAACTGAAAAATTTCCATATATATATATATAAAGCATATCAAATTTATAGTCTATTGTTATTGATATCAACCATAAAAGCCATCCAAATTTGATAAAATGTTGGTTCCTGACTCTGTGTCCCATTAATTTAACTTTGTCTGGATCTTTTCTAATGTAGCGGTTGAAGAGGCCTTATCAAATCAAATTATGTTATCTAGAGTTTTCCAATGCTGCAGAATTATTACTTTGGCAGCTAAAATTAAATAAATAATGTTCCTTTTTTTTAAGCTTATAATTTGGTCCTGTAAATAGATGCAGCATGCCTAACTCTTCATAGCATCCCAATGTATCCCTACTGATATTTCATTCGTATGATTTTCTTGAAAAAAAAAAGTTTCTTAAATCTTAAGTTAGCCCTTGCTTTGCTATTGCATTGTATAATACTGTAGGTTTAAAACACCAAGAACATGGAAGGTGTTCTTCATATATCTTACATAAGAATATTTTCTAAGTAGCAGACATCCAGAAAAGAATTAATAAGAAAATCACAGAATTTATCCCATTTATTGCACAGCTTTAGCTTATCCTTGAAAAGTTGGGCTGCTCTGACTAGCAGCAAATATTTATCTGATATTTTGGGCCAGTCTTGTAATTTAATATATTCTTTAGCAGGGGCATCCACAAGGATGGGGTCAAAAACATCAAAGTAATGGTTGCAGATGTATGCTTGAAATCCCACCCCTTGTGTATATGAGTTGACTTATATCACACATGAGTTCACACATCCATAAAAAAGAGTGGGTCATTGATCTCAATGGCTACCAACAACTTGCTTTTTGATGGTTGATGATCTTGTTCTTCCGAACGTTGAAAATTCACATATGCAGACACTTACCAGATTCAGCTCCTTATCCTGAAACTGGAAGAAACATAAATAAATATAATAGACTGGAATGGTAATGTTGGGTGTTTACTTTCTTTGAATCATGGGTGTCATGAAGATCCTGTATCATCATCACCATACAGATACATCAACAGACACTCAGACTTCAAACGCTATGCCAGCAAGTGCTGCGATGAATAAAGCTTGACATATTGGTAAAAAGTAATTGGAAAACAGCTGAGCTGGCCAAAAAATTTTAGTGCTCTACCTGAATGATAGATCTCTAGCATTTAGAGGGGAGAAAAATATATAGCAATGCAGTGTTTGCTGTCAGCACTTTCTTTAACAGCAGTTTCACTGATTTTTTTAGGAGGTGGGATCCTTATCAAACAGGTTTCTTTTTGCTTTCCTTGTAGAAAAAAAGTGAGGAGAAAGAAATAAAATGTATCTTTGGAAATAAGTTGGGTTTATAATGAAACAGGATGGGAAATGTCCATTTTGTCGGTGGAAAATGGCCGGGAACTCCTAGTTTGTCTTTAAATGCAAAGGATATTTTGCCATTCCGGACAAAAGTTTTCCAATTTTCACTTTAGAAATGAAAACTTGAACAGGATTTTTTATTTTATTTATTTATTTGTTAAATTTCTATACCGCCCCATCTCCGAAGACTCGGGGCGGTTCACAACATAATAAAAACAACAAGGATCAATCAGCAGAAAAACTTTGTGGTCTGAAATATAAATAATGTACATAGTAGGTGTTGTACTAAATTAAGGCTGAAGATTGGTAAAATACAAACACTGAAATTAAGATTCCTTATCAATATATATCCAGTGCTAGCTAGCATGTATATTCTCAGAACTGAAGATTATTTCAGCCTCTTATTTGGTGTATTCTATATTTAAGAAGACCTCTCTATTTTTTGTTTGATTCTAATTTGTTATTTGTTATTCTTACATGGTGATATCTAGTAGTCTAGATTATGAAGAGTATGAAGAGCCAGTTTTGTGTAGTAATTAAGTCATTGGACAAGAAACTAAAGCCTTGAGTTCTAGTCTTGCTTTAGGTACAAGATGGCTGGGTGGCCCTAGAAAGCAGGCAATGGCAAATCACTTCTGAAAAACCTTGTCAAGAAAACTGTAGGGACTTGACTAGGCAATCACCAGAAGTCAACATTAACTCAAAGGTGTGTGTGTGTGTGTGTGTGTGTGTGTGTGTGTGTGTGTGTGTAAGTATGAGGAAGGGTACCTCTTTTTATCTTTTAGAGCAGGAGTGTCAAATTCACGGCATCACGGCATCATCATGTGACGTATCATGACTTTTTTTCCCCTTCACTAAACCAGGTGTGGACGTGGCCAGTGCCTGATGCATCCGGCCCACAGCCCATGAGTTTGACAGCCCTGTTTTACAGTAACTCGCAACAACATTGAAGAGAAGAGATACAAATACACATTTATAGAAGAGCAGATAATTGTTAATCTCATTAGTCTTTTTACCTTCACCTGGGTAAACTAGGTATTCACCAAAAAACCTCAGGTTCCTATAACCCCTCCCACTCTCTTGATTGTAAAATATTATGAGCTGGAAACCTCACTAGCAGCCATCACATATCATAGCTTCCCCAATACTGATGGTTTTCAGATGTGTCTCATTACAATGTGCTTTGAATGTGCTGTCTGGGAATTGAGAATTGTCCAACACATGAGAGGGACATACCAAATTGGTGATGCGGTATTAGCAAGCTCCCTAGAAGCCATAATTGCACTGAAGTTTGTTCTGATTTACCTTCATCTTGGCCTTTTTTGCAAATTGCAAATGTGAATTCAAAGTAATGTTTTTAAAAGTTGGATTCCACAGCACATAAATCACCCAGAGGGGTGCTGATGAACAACATTTCTAATGGAGAAATTATTATCACCTGACAATTACTACAATCACACAAACAGCAGGATCACATGCATTAGCTTTAGCACATGGCAAAATGAACAATCTTGTATCCTTGGTTTTTGGCCTCTAAATGGACCCTCTTGCATTCACTGACTTCCTAATCGCTCTAAAGTGCTTAATAATGATAGCACATTTTTGTATCTTAGTATGCTTTTATAGAGACTACAGTCAGGAAGAGAGGAAGTGCAATACAGGTGATGTATGGAGACATGAATTCCACTTATTAACTGTGTGTAACGTTGAATAAATTATGCACACAACCTGTGTTTGAGGCAATCCATTAGCCAAACACTACAGTCGCTGTTATGCAGTTCTTCTTTTTAAGGACACTAGTATCTTTTTCTATCCATCTACCAAAGGAATGTATTGGTTAAATGCAAAGTCGTTCAAATTATTGCAATGCAATTGAAAGCAGAGCATTTGCTTCTATTGATCACAACATTTATTAAGGTGAGTTTTCTCTTGGTTTCCCCACCACATACCAAAAAGCAGTCAAAAAAATAAGTCTGCCACATCAAGAACGTTATTCATCTTTTCTCTCTCGGTATTTAGACAAAGAGGATGAAGATAACTCATTCTATCCTCCATATATTCATATATCCTCTATTCAGTCAGAGGTCATACTTCATGTTCTACCTAAAATGGGAGAAGAATTGGAGAACAGAAGACCAGTTACAGGAGTTCTTTTTAGAAGGCATTTAAAGACAGACTAAGTCCTTAACTTATGTAAATTATATAATGATATTCTTAAAGGCAGCGAAGCGCATGATACCTGGCAGGGCATGAGAATTATGGTCATATTAAATAAAGATCCAACAGAGGAAGCTAATTATAGACCAATTTCTCTGCCAAATCAACATGCTAAGATTTTTTTACCTCTATAATAACTATGAGATTAAAAGAATATATTAATTTAGACCAATGCAGCTTTGTGAACGGAAACCAAGTCTAAGATTCCATTAGAAAAAAATGTCAAATCTTATGAATATAACAAAAAACACAGGTCGCCTTTCACTGTTTTCACTCTTGATGCTTACAAAACCTTTGATCAGTTAGAATGGCTTCTGTAGAAGAAAATCTTGAATAAATATAATTTTTTGCTCAGGTATGCTTTCATTGTATAACACCATAAAGACCATTGTAATAACTAACTATTTAGAGTATAGATATATGAACAGTCGGGATGCCCTTTAACTCCCTTATGATATATACTAATTATAGAGTCATTATTATGGATTAATAGATTATGCAATTATTAATTCAAAATAATAAGCAGTTGCTAAACAACTGTGAATTTTTATATGCACTTGATATGAATGCATATGCTGATGATATTTGCAGTGCTCTTAACTAATCAAATCAAACAGCTGACTATTCAAGAAATAATTATAGCAAACTAGTAGTATTGAAAATGAACTATTAAAAGCAAGTGCTTTTTATAAATGGAAGTTCTAAGATCGAGAAAGACATTAAGACACTATTTGTATTAATATCGGTCAAAAGTCAATAAGACACTTAGAAATCAATATGCTGAAGAATCTCAGTAAATCAGATGTGCAAGTAATTCTTGCACTTCTCATATGTCTATTAGGAAAATAAATTACTGATAGAACCATGTAAATGTCTTCTTTACTTCAGAAATATATGTCATATATCTTTATAAAAATAGTTGAAGCCCTTATTTCAGCTTAGAAATTGAAGTGCATCTACCTTTGAGGATTAAGAACCTTTGAAGATTAAAGCTATGTGACAGATTAGAAAAAATACAAATGAAATGGATCTCTTCCATTGTTATATATCTAAAGCATTTTAATAAAAAAAAACCTGTCAAGATATTTCTAAAAGGTAAACTATTTGAGAAAGTATTTTAATTCAGAGAACTTGGGGTTTGACAGTGTTATTATTTAACTTGTAAGCGTAACCCAAAATATTTAAATAAATAAATGTACAGAGATGGAGTGTGCATCAAATTTCAAAGATATACAAGTATAAAGATAGTCAGAAATAGAATTATAAAATATAATTATTCCTAATGGGAAATAATGTTCATGACTGATGTTAGTTATCACCTTGTCTATGCAAAGAATGATGACTTGATTAAAACACAGTTCTCTGCTCTACAAATTTGCAGATGGAAACTAATTGAGGAAAGATTGTTGCCAGCACTACAATCACAACTTTATTTGCCTTGAAACTGTAATTTTGATTGGTTGGCATGATTGATCTGTACTATAATATTTGCTATTTTCTCTGTTGGTTATAAATATGTTATTTAGGTCTGTTGATTTTTAAAAAAAAAAATCTACTCTGTTTTGTGTTGTTCAGACATATTTCTTTATCCTGCCCTGCTCTCTACAAAAATGCAAGGTATTTTAACAATGCTGTAATACATAACTTGTCAATAAAATTACATTGGATAGGTCTCTATTTCTAATCTACACAAGCAATGCAAAAAATGTGCATACTATAGTTAACTATTTAAATCAATTCATTTTCTTGAGATTCTTTTTCATTGAGGTTACTTTGTTTCTGGCTTATATTACAGCATTGCAATTGCAGATTAACATATTACAGGGTCAACTTTGGATAACCAAATTTAAAATGAGTGAATTATCAGAAAGTTGGCAGTTCGAGACCTAGGTATTAATAGCATGACAGGATGAGCTCCCATTCTTACTCCAGCTCCTGCCAACCCAGCAGGTAGATATATAGTACCATTTCAATGGTATTAGGAAAATAAAATACTGATAGAACCATGTGTCTGTCTTCTTCATTTCAGAAATATATGTTATATATATTTATAAAAAGAAAATATTTGGAGCCCTTATTTCATGTTAGAAATTGAAGTGCATCTACTTTTGAGGATTAAGAACCTTTGAAGATTAAAGCTATGTGACATATTGAAAAAAAATATAAATGAAATGGATCTCTTCCATTGTAGCATATAGCAAGTAGATAATTAGTACCACTCCAGTGGGAAGGTAAAAACATTCTGTGCACCTCAGCATATAGTCATGCTGGCCATATGACCATGGAAACATCTTCAGACAACACTGGCTCCCTTGGCCAGGAAATGGAGATGAACTCTGCCTTTTTGAGTTAAAATACAACTGGACAGGAAACTTTTACTTTTTAAGGAAGAAGTAAGCAGTGGATGCAGCCCATTGATAGCCTTCTCACTACAAGCAGTGAAGCTCCTTGGCCATCTCTGAACCTCATAAAAGGGGAAAATCCACATTCAGTTTTCCATATGTGAAATGGGATGACCTTGGAAGATAGAAGGAAGCAATACTTTGAGGGTAACAGTTGAATTAGCTGCAATTTAGCCTGCAAAGAAAATGTGAGAGTGGCAAGCACACCAGAAGAGACTAGTTACAAGACAATGGGGGGGGAAATGTACTTTCAGATTTGCAAGATTCTGTTAATGTAACATTACAGCGAACTAGTATGTTAGAGCTATACGTGTAGCTATACTTCTTGGCTAGACTGTCTCATATGTCCCATTTTATGCATTGATATGCCCTAGTTAAAAATAATGGGTGGAAAGGAAATTATTGTTGGTTACTTTAGGAGGTTACTTTACCTCCAAATGTCAAGGTAACTTTTGATAATCCAGAATGATGGAGAACAAATACATTTGAAAATGTATAGTTTAATGTGGAAATTCAGAATTCAAAAACTTGCTAACACTTATTAGTCTTCAAATAAACTTAAAGTGTTCATTGAATAATGCTCAAGAATTGTGGATTGAGATTTGCTTAAGGTGACCAGATGTCCCGCTTTTGGTGAGACAGTCCCGATTTTCAGCAATTTGTCTCGCATCCCGTGGCATTTTTAAAAAGTCCCGTTTTTTTAAAAAATGAAAAAAATATTTTTAAACTCCCCCACCCTTCTGCGCATGCGCGTGCGCTTTCTCTCCACCCTTCTGTGCATGCACGCACCTACTGGCATGTGGCTACTGCACATGTGCGCCCCCTCCCCCGTCAATGGTGTCCCGCTTTACTGGCTTTGGTAAAGCTTAAATCTGGTCACTTTAGATTTGCTCCTATAACTTTGATGGGCTTGCAAAGATTAGAAATGCACTATCTTAATCCAAATGATATGTCTTCAAACAAACTTTCCTCTTCAGGAAGGATAAAAATTATTCTCAATCCTAGACACTTAGGTTACAACAGATGCCTTCAGACTTAACTCAGATCACAGCTTGTAATATACATGCTAAGAGAACCTTTTGACCTTGAAGGCAGTATATGTTACTAAATTTACCCGGCCAGCCAAACATATCTTGCACAGAATCTTAACAAACAAACTTATTATAAGCTTTACTGCAAAAGTATAATATATGCTTAATAAAAGTAGTTCCAACTGCAAATCAATTCCTACTTAAATGATTAAAAGCTTAGTGAGGTTACTTTGCTGCAGAAATGGAAATCAGAGTGTTAAACTGGAGGCAAATTAAATCAATATATAATTGTCTGGGATAGAAAAAAAGACTTTTTGCTATACTAAGGTCTGATGAACAAGTAGAGAAGAGAGACTTCTACATAAGCAATGAAACTTTCAGAAAGCAACTTCTAGTCTGGATTACTAGTCTGGATTATTCTTTCTGGACATTTTTTCATCAAAATATTTTATATTGACTGTTAGTAATCATAAAACAGTTGATTTTGCTACAGAATCCTTGCCCAGTATCCTGGTGCATTTTTAAAGGTAAAGGAATTCATATTAAGATTAAGAGACATGTACCTGTAGCATGCTTGGAGCCAAGGTTCACTCTGTAATACAAATCATTCATTCCATGAAATTAAAAAATCTGAACAAATGCAAATTACATTTTATAGTAATCATCTCTGTAATAATATATCCAGGTATATAAAGTGTATTTCTTGTTAGAAAAAGTAATTGTCTCACTTCACTCTTCCCTAGTCAGAGTATTGCAGGGCTGAGCTGCTGGGGATTCCCAGTGGTTCAGGATAATCTCTAGCTAAGATTCTGTGCAGTTTGGAAAACTCCCAAATCCCACTCCTGGCTGGCCCCACCCACTCCACCCCACCCCTCCCAGGAATTCCCACAAGGCTCATTTTGGATGCAGGTAAGTACAAGGCACACAGAGAGGTGTGGGAAGGGTGAAAAATGGGCCTCCAGAGGGCCTCCAGAGTGTGGAGAGCCTGTTTTTGCCCTCCTGGAGGCTTGAGGAAAGCCTCCGGAGCCCACACGCCATGATGCAGGAAGCCGACTAGGCCACGCCCATCATGGACATGCCTACCCAGCAATTGGACAAAGAACCCCTTGCTACCAAGAAAGTGAAGGTCTGGATATTAAGTCTCATGAAGTAAAGAATGTGGGCTTGTTTAGCCTAAATTAAATATTACTTAGTTAGAGGTCATTTGATAACAGTCTTTGGACATCTAAAGGATTGTTTAGAAGAGAGAGAGGGAGTGGATTTATTCTTTCTTGTTCCTGAAAGCAGGGACAAGATTAATTTAGTAGTGAGGCCTGCATTCAGCAAGTGATTGGAGAGAATAAACCCTAAGATCCCTTCCTTCCCTGTCATCTCTATGATTCGATTATGGTTTTCTTGGATGGTCTTAGCACTTAGATTCAGCATTAAAGATTTGGATTCTAAACACAGCTGACTATCATGCAGAGCCATTTTGATTGTGTTTATTTATATATTTACTTATTCGCTAGGTCTTATGTGTTTATATAAACAAAGGGTGTTTTCTGTTGATCTCTTACTGTAAGAAAGTCAACAAATCAAAATGATTGATGTGATAAATTACATTTACAAAAACTCTGCACCGATAGAATGATCGGCCTGGTATGAGCTAATCTGATTTTGGAAAATAGGGAATTTAAAACTGAGAAGACTGCAAATGACAATCTGAATAAGAATGGTCCTAGAGAAAGCCTATGCTTCCCAATCTTATTGGATAGCAGAGACCACTGGGATAAGATAATAGCAATAAAGGTAAAGGTTCCCCTTGCACATATGTGCTAGTTGTTTCTGACTCTAGGGGGTAGTGCTCATCTCCGTTTCAAAGTCGAAAAGCCAGCACTGTCCGAAGATGTCTCCGTGGTCATGTGGCCAGCATGACTAAATGCCAAAGGTGCACGGAACGCTTCTCTTATAATAACTCCTATAAAGCCACTGTGTCCCCTATAATAGCAATAGCACTTAGCAATAGCATTTGGACTTATAGTGTTTTACAGCCCTCTCTAAATGGTTTTACAGAGTCAGCATATTGCCCCCAACAATCTGGGTCCTCATTTTTACCCACCTTGGAAGTCAATCTTGAGCCAGGTGAGACTTGAGCTGCCAAATTGCATTCAGCCACCAGTCAGCAGAAGTAGCCTACAGTACTGCACTCTAACCACTGCGCCACCGCGGCTCATATAATCCCATAGATTTCCTGGTTGTCAGCCAGGTGTGGGCTTTTAAAGGTGACAACCAGCATCTTGAATTGCATTCAGAACACAAACAGGTGACCAGTGCAGTTGTCAGAGTAGAAGTATCCTCTGACAGATAGTAAAGCATGATTTAAAAAAAGTATACCAATATTTTTTTTCTTTGTCAAAATTCATTCTGAGAAATGAAGTGACAGCAATTGGATATAAAATACAATGTGATCACAAAACACAAAGACAACCCTGACACATTAAACCAAATTAGTATTAACATTTGAACCTAATTGCTTTGGAAATGTTTTAAGCATAAAATTGCATTCCAATTTCAAATAAGCAACTTATTGTTAATTCATTGGATTCATCTGTGCTTTTGTATTTTTAATCTGTATGGCAAGAAGAGAGCAGTTAAAGTTTAGCACTGCTGCCAATTGTAATACAAAGGTTCTCACACTTTGGGGACTTCATTAGTTGTATGACTCACTCCATAAAACCACACTGAGACTTTGAAGAAAAGACCAAAAGAGATAAAGATGGGTTTTTTTCCTGGTATTTCTTCATTGCCAGATTTTTGTGGAAGTGTCATAACAACATTGTCATTAGAGGTTTCAGATGAAAATAATTTCATAAATATCTAAGAGTGTGGTACAATTTTAGTTTGCTTGCTTGGATACCTTTCAGAATTGGTTAGTTTGATTATAGTCTTTAATTTTACATCAAACACTATATATGGCAGTGGGATTTATTGGATGCATGGCTGTGCAAAAGCAATTGGATATCCTAGAGAAATTTGGGGCTGTTCCCACCACAATTTGTCCCTTCCTCTTTCATCATAAAGGGATACTTCATAACCAATGATGACAGGATAGAATAGACATCAGCGAGAGAATCGCTTCCTTTCCCTTCTGCTACTTGGGGAAGCATTAGAGTAATTGGAGATTGTTGAGGGAAGTCACAATATAGAAGTACTGCTGTCTGATTTGTTATGTGTTGAATAGCAGTCATATAGATCACACTAACTCCTACAAACTAAGCTTTAAATTGTTAAGTGTGAGTGTTCCTTAGCAACCAGGAAGGATAGCCAATCAAATGTAGGTCCAAACTGTTAATTAACTGTAGAGGTTTCACTTGTTAGGAAACTGCTCGGCACTGTTTCTTGTTTGTTTAATGGCTGTTTGTTTCAGCAGCAGCCTTTAGGATTAAGCTGTAGATACTGCAGCTTATTTATTCAAGACAGTCACATCTGCTATTAATAAGTAGCCCTTGAGTAAGCTATTTGAAGTAAAATGGTCCTTACTTTTGGAGAAAATGTTTATCCATGCCATAAATATCTCCTAAGAAAAGAGAGCAGTCAAGATTTGGAATGTTTTAAAATTACCTAAATATACATAAAAACAATAAAGTCCACCAGAATTGGGATGATCATGATCATGATCATGATGATGGTGATGGTGATGATGATGATGATGATGATGACGACGACAACAACAACAACAACAACCAAGTCTGGTTAGTGGATTTGGCAGTACCTGGAGACAGCAGATACAAGAGAAAGAACTGGAGAAAATGTTAAGATCTGCAAATAGAAATAGAACAACTATGGCAAAAGAAACCAAAGATAATACAAAGAGTGATATGCATCATGGTTACAATTCTAAAATATCAGGAGTCTTGCTATCAACATTAATCAAATCCCATTTGTCAATTGCCAAAGGCAACTTTGTTCAGAATAATTTACATCCTGCAACAATAGCTGTAACCCCATCAAAAAATAATATTTGCATAGCCAGATCTTTGGGTAATTAAACAATTCTTGGTTTCCATCTTTCCATAGCCCTTTCCCTCTTTTTTCTGCTTCCCTCGTCCTTCCTGCCTACATTGGTTTATATTTCAGTGTTGCAATTTCTAGTCATATTTTATCCAAAAAGATGGAACTATGCACTAATATGTACAATGTATGTATTAAATTTGAATGACTGCTCATCTCATTTCAAGTTAAAAATGAAAAAAATAAAAATAAAACAATCAGATAAAACTATAAATAATATAAAATAGTCAGGCAACAACTCATAACAATATTCATATCAATTCAGTAAAGAAACAGGTTCCTTCACAATACCAAAACCTCAGACTCAATGGCAAAAAGCCAGAGGATCTGAGCATCTGATCTCCAGGGAAGATATTTCAGAGGGTGGATACCATGACAGAAAAGGCTCCCTTCCTGGGTCCTCTCAGATGACAATCCCTCATGAATGGAAGTTAGACTAAGCCTTTCCTTCCTCTAGTATGGTTTCTATACTAATCTATAACAATTGTACAATGGTTCATTAGGCACACAAGAAGTTTATCCATTCTGATCCAACTGGAGTTTAATTTCTAGTCCATATTATTTATCTATTCATCTATGTTGTTTTGTCATTAATGAAGCATTTTTTACAAATCTCACTGATACTCTACTCAAAATTTTATGTAAACTTTTTTCTTGCAAAATACATATTTACAATACATCTGAACCACCATTTCTATCTCTTTAACTAATGAAACCCACAAAACAACCTTTGAAATACTTTTTATCTCATTTTCTCTCTAAATAGCCCAAGAGGAACAGGTCATATAATTTGTATTTAAATCAAGGAAAACTAAATTTCTCAAACTTTCCTACATAAAATATTACGAAATATGGAGTGCAAATTCTGAATTGATGTGTTTAACTACTTGTTGCTTTTATCTTGTACTGTGTTGTTTCTTTTTCATATGTTTCTGTATTCAGAATAAATATAATTTCCTGATTTGATTCACACAATCAAAATTAGAAATGACATTTTACATTAGCCAAATGACTTGACTGTTTGTGCTGTTAATATACAATATTTTGCAACATCCATCCATTCTTTTAAATATGAAACAAACAAAATCTTGAAACCTATGCAAGAAGCTATTGGTGATCCTATCTATATTTTTGCCATATCCTATTTAAACCCTCACCCATAGCAGATAACAGCCCTCACTTGAATTGGGTTGTGCCAAATTAGTTTATTATTTATTTATGGCAATTTTTTTACATGTATCCCCTTTTCAACATTTTGCGCAACTTATGTCATAAAGTTATAATTCAAAATAATCCCTCAAAAATCCAGTGATAATCAGTTACTCATCAAATAATAAGCCTAAAACCAAATATAAAATAACTGAAAATTATTCCCAAACACTTGGTTAAAAAAGCACCATCTCTATTGCCTTCTTAAAAACTAGTAGCACCGGTTTGTTCTTGACCTCAGAGAGCACAGGATTATGGCTGGCACCAAGAAGATTTGGTTGTGTGTCTCTCCTCAACATCACAATGAGAAAGACCCAAAAGCACTCCTTCTCCAGTAAAAAAAACACAGGATGGGTTATCGTATAGGAAAGTGATTGAACTTATGCCCCAGAAGTCAGGATCAGAATCAATGGGTTAATACTGCAAGTACTAATTTCAGACTAGGCATCGGAAGGAAATTCACAATTGTATGAACTGTCAGGTAATGGGACTGGCTGTCATATAAGATTTCCATTGCAGATCTTGCAACAGAGGTTGAATCTTCTTTAGTCAGAGAGCCTATAGCAGATACAGCACTGAACATGTGTTGGATTAGAATACCTTTAACATCCCTGCTAACTCTATTTGGACAAAACAGATACTGAAAACCCAAGATACAAAAGGCTTTGTTGCTAGTTTGTTAGGATGCTAGTTATTTTTATATTGGATAAGATCAGGATTTATATTTTAACTGTTTTTTTATTAGATGTAGTTGAAAATTGTTTAGGTTTTTAGTGTTTATTTCTAATTCTGTTCTCTCTTTCTACTGTTTATTCTTACTTTACTTATACTGATATATTTATATATTGTTTAATCTAGAAATTGGAAATAGAAGAATTATGATTTTAGTTATTATAAATGTTTAGAATAGGTTATGTTTTGATTTTTTTTTATTTATCCTGTACCAGTTCTGGGAAGTGGGGAAGGGGGGGTTAGGGAGGGTTGGGGGGGGAGAAAATTGTGAAAAATTTGTAAAACCGTTTTAATTAAAAAAAAACTTGAGCATCTAAATTAAGGCTCTAAATCAGAAGAACCAACCAGCAAACCTTTCTTCCACCCACCTGAATGTTCTCTACAGAACATTGGTTTTTTCCCCTTTTAATACTGAGCAGCAGAATCAACAAGAAATTCCTCAATTCTTCCTTGTTTCCATCCAAATAATATCATTATCATCTCTGAACTTTTTGGAGTTTTTACCAGCAATTTTTATTTGAATTTATATTTCTTTTTGTCCAATATTTATTATGGTATAGGGTGCGTTTAAGGTAAATAAATGTGACAATAAATGTGATAGGCAACCTTTTTCCAATCTGCACTATTTAGTTGCTTCATAAAAGAAACCTCAATTTTTATGACCCTGTAGTCCCTTAATTTGGGGTAGAGTTGGCAAGACTGGGTGGAGCTGAGCATTTACTGGCCAACTGTCCTTCCTGATGCCTACATGAAGTTTGCAACAGATATTTTTTCTTTGCGCTTAGGAGAGAAACATCTGCCGCTACCTAGGATTAAACTCTCAAATTTCCGAGTGGGTGGCAAGCATCACTATTTGGTCACCATTAGGTCGCTCATTCAGTAGCTTTATAGTCTGTTCTAATTATTGCTTCCTGGTCCTTATGTACATTTATCAATATGAATGACCCAGTATGCCTACATTTTTAAGGACTATTCACAATTTTTGGTTGTCTGTATAGTCAGAAGCCTTAATACAACCTATAGAGAAAAAAAAGATAGTCTTCTTGAACTCTCTTGCTTTTTTCATTATCTGTCAAATGGAAATAATATGCATTCAAGCATCTCTGCCTCTTCTGAATCAACTTGCACAGTTGTCATTCTATGTATTGTTCCAGTGTGGATTGCAAAATATTGAAGACTATCTTGGTAGCGTAAAAGATAAATGTATTTATTTAATAGTTTGAGCGTTCTTTACTGCTGCCTTTGGGGGGGGAGGTATTGCAATACATACTGATTTTTTCCACTTTTCTAAACTGCAAACAGCACTCCCAACTACATTATCGTGCAAAATATTTAAAAGGTCCTGTTGATAGTTCATCAGTTTCTGCTCTTTTGTTGTTAACAGTGCTTTTGTTCTGCTTTTTAATACTTGGCTTCTGAATGTCTGAGTTTAGTTTAGGGATCAAATCTTCATATTTGAACAGTTTCTGGATCTATTTTGTACACTTCCATATATTTTATAATTTCTTCTTTATATCTACTTTATTCAAAAGATCTTTACCTTGTTTGTTCTAATTGTGCCCATCTTGACATAAAGGTTCTTGATTTCTGCCATTTTTCTCAGATATCTTTTCCATTCAATTGTTATCCTTGGTTTCTTTGCATTGCTTTTTTCAATACAACTTCTTCTCTTGTCCTCAGCTTTATCTGGGGAGATTTCCATCTGCATCTGTTGTTTTCTGCTTGTTTTCTTCAGCTGCTTCAATTTATCATCTAAAATCTATTTCACATTCTTTTGCATTTGGGAATATTTTTGTTTGCTTCATCTTTAGCAATATCAGAAGCATTCTGAAAAGCATTCTGCAGCCACCTTTTGTCAAATGTAATTGATTCTTCCACTGCATAATTATATAGAATATTGTTGGATAATTGTTAGGAGGAAGGAACCAAGAACAACACAAGAAGTTACTTCACAGCAGTTTCTTTATTACTGTTCACCTACAGACAGGAGTCTTGTCAGACTAAGTCACACATTTGCATAACTATTAGACATACTCTATAAAAGGTTAGGGAGGATCTGCCCTGACTCTCTTTTCCTGCATGCCAAATATGCCGCCTGAGCTGCCACTTTGCTTCCTGGGAAAGACCTCCTCCCTCCTGTGACTCAGAGTCACCTGAACCATCAGGTGGCAAATAAATTTAATTAATAAATAAAAATAAATCTGTACTATATTCCACCACAATAGTCTTGTTCATCTGAAAAATGTATGTCAAAATTGACAGAATATGATCTATTTATCTGGTGTTAAGACTTATAGGCCTCCATACCACAAGGTTATTCTTGTGATTTATGTTTAGAGATTTTTTTTTTAGTTATATGTTTTGGATCGTTCTTCAACAAGTGGGCATAAACAACAACAGAACGGACTTCCGGCGGCAACGTAGCCCTTCGAAGGTGCTTCTTCTGAAGCGCCCGTTCCTCTTTTCCGTTGTCGCGACGGGACAGCGCCAACCGGCTGTCCCGAGCGGCGTGAAAGGTCGGCTTCGGGAGAAGAAGCTGGCCTGAGTTGGATGGCCCCAGGTAGAGTTCCCGGGCAG
>JAOYMU010000292.1:18698414-18709240 GCA_025802295.1 Psammodynastes pulverulentus | reverse complement strand
GCCACGCCACACCACACCCACCAAGCCACGCCACAACCACAGAACTGGTAGTAAAAAAAATTGAATCCCACCAATGGTGGGGAAAGTGTTGTTGTCATTGTTTTAATCAATTGGTTTGTCACAAATCTGACTTAAATCTGACCAGTTTAGCTTCAGCAAGTGTATGTATGTATGTATGTATGTATGTATATATGTGTGTGTGTAGATACACATATATACACGCACATGCCCTGCCCTGAGGAAAAGGGAAAGTATCCAAAGATTTTAAATTATTGCTCCAATAATCAAGTCTTTAAAAGTTCTGGAATAATACATATGCTACAATGTCAATACAATGCTGAATATAGCGATCATATCTGCCCAAATCTATTTTTAGTAACATTGGTTATGATATCAGAATAACAATAGCACTTAGACTTATATACCACTTTACAGTGCTTTACAGTCCTCTCTAAGTTGTTTACAACATCAGCATATTGCCCCCAACAATCTGGGTCCTCATTTTACCCACCTCGGCTAAGTCAACCTTGAGCCAGGTGACATTCGAACTGCCAAATTGCAGTCAGCCAGCAGTCAGCAGAAGTATCCTGCAGTACTATACTCTAATCTTTCCTTTTATCAACATGTGAATTTGTAAAGTGTCCCTTACAGACACTTTCATACCTCTTCCCCCTCCCTTCCCTTCCCCTCCCCTCCCCACCTTGGCTTCTGCAAAGTTTGTCTGCTCATTGCTTTATTAACAGTTCTTTCCATCAAGGTCATCCTCTTCATTATGCACAACCAGTTGCTAAATTAAATTGCAGTCACCTCAGACATTAATAAGTGATATTTTGAATTGCATGGGCCCAGAATTCATGGCCCTAATCTAAATTCACTTTCCTAGTTGAACATCATAATAGCATCTTTTTTTTAGTCAACTATAGGGAACTCCTCTTTCTAGAATATCCTGAGAATGGGATGGAAGGGCAAATGGTATCACTGTTGCAATCATGTAATGTATAATTTGATCCAATGTCTTGATACAAATATATAAACAAGTCATTGCGTGATGACTTCATGATGCACATATTGTCATTTGGTGTCATTGTGGCTTGTCATATATGCCTATGTTGGTTTTCGAAATTAATTGGCCCAGAAACCAACCAACCAACCAATAAACAAACAAAGAAGTGGTTCACCACTTCACCATGGCTATCAACTATCCCATCTTCTAGTTTCATTTTTAGTGATATATAAGAGACTGGTGTCCTCTACCGGCTATAATCCACAATTACTATTGTTGAATCAATGAACAAGTCTGTCTCCAAGAAAAATACATTTTGCTTTACTGTCAGTAATTGGAGAGATTATATTTATTCTGCAAAACCCAGTAGCAGTTGAAGCAGGAATTTCCAATAATCCTTTTTTTTTGTCCCAAGCATACTAAGATTTGAATAACGAAGGGAGAAGGGACTGATTGGTAACCTTCCTTCCTATTTTGCATTTTTGCATGGTTCCACTGCAATAAGAAAAATAGTATTATTACCGATTAAATAAGCACAATACTTGGGATTATGACATAACCCACATATGTTATATGTCACACAGTTTTTCCTGAAAATATTGGAAGGGAAAAGTAAATTTCTAGTTTCCTTTCAGATAAATTCCTGCAATTAAGAATATTTCACAATGAGATAGTGGCATTAATCAGGGCTGCCCATTTCTCCCACAATTATTCATGTTATCTATAAAACTCTTAGTCCCTAAAGGAGGTATAATCAGCATATGAAAAGCTTGAAGATAAAGGGAATGAACATGTAATTGGTCTCTTTACAGACAATGACCCTTAAGTAAATTTCATTAGGTCCTAGCAATTAAATAAATTTAAATAAATAAATCCACACCTGAGATAAACTTGAGTTTTTGAATTTAGAATATGTGCTGTCATCAAGAATTTTTATAAATAAGTTGTTACACATGTTTCAAATTATTTCAATTACTTTAGCTTCACCTGTAGCCTTTATTTCACATAAATATCTCACGCTAGTAATTATTGAAACCTGTTACTTTGTTTAAGTTCTACTGGATGTCTAACAGTGCATGTACATTGTATGATTGTAAGAATGCTATAATAGACTTTTTAGGAAAGGTACAAGACAATTCAGGAAATGCCCTTCACCTGGGTTCTGCTACAACTGTGTATATTATGCATTGGCTGGTTATTGTAATTAGAATTACATGCTGCTGCTCTCAGGGACCATCTCTTGCCAGTCACATCTACCCAACCTATCAGAATGGGGAGGCAGGGAATGCTGCAGGTCCCATCCGCAAGGGAGATATACCTGGTAGGACCCAGAAGAAGGGCCTTCTCCATAGTGGATCCCCTCTCTGGAACATCATCCCCCCAGAGATTAGACTGGCCCCCACTCTAAATCTCTTCTGGAAGGCACTAAAGACCTGGCTCTGCCAGCGGGCCTGGGGAACCCAGAGTGGGATGGAGCCCATCAAATGGCTTGTGTGATCATCTGGGGTGGGAGGTGTTTGGTGGGAGGTTTGGGGTTATTTTATTATTTTAACTTATTCAATTTTCAATGTTTTGCTGTTTTAATGTGAATTTATACTTTTGTAAGCCACCTTAAGTTGCCATGGGCGAATAGGCAGCAATATAAATCAAATAAATAAATAAATAAATACTGTTCTAAGAAACACATCTTGGGCTGATGCTGAAGCATACTCTGTCTGAGCTCTAAGCAGAATAGTTTCAAAGAACAGAAAAAACTAGAGCAGGGTTGCCAAACTCCCAGCCCACGGGCTGGATGCTTCACGAGCTGGTCACACCCATGCCCAGTTTAGCAAAGGAGGAAAAAGTCCCGATACATTACATGATGCTGTCATGATAATGTGAGTTTGACACCCCTGAGCTAGAGGAAAGTGACTGAGGGAAGATTGTTACCCATCTACGAGAGCCGGAAAGTGGGAGGTGCATCAGTTCAAAGCATAAAAGAAACCAGAAAGAGCACAGTGGTGGGTAGTGACAATTGTAACTAAAATCTAGGAGCAACAACAGCAGCCAGAAACCTGGAGACCATGAGTTCTAGTCTTGCCATACCCATGAAAACCAATTGGGTGATCTTGGGCCAATCACTCACTAACTCTCAGCCCAACCCATCTCAGAGGGACGAAATAGGAGGAGGAGGATTTGTTGGACATATTTGTCACCTTGAGTTATTTGTGGGATAAAAGTGGATATAAATAAAACAATAAAATAAAGTAAAATAAATACCGGTACAAGGAATAAAGATCCAGTTCAACAAATGAGGAGAGAGTCAACCAAATCCAAGAAATAGAGCAAAATGCAAGACTATTTTACCGTTTTTATCTTTTTCTGTGCTAACAAAAATAGCTTTGTTAGACATTTCTTTTAAAGCAGTCATATGGTGCCCAGTAACTGTAATCTTCAAAGACTTTTTATCAGTATAGAACATAAACAGATGTTTTTCTCAAGGAAAAGAATCCTTTCAATCAACATCCAAATCTTAAATCAAGTCCATCTGAGTCCCCAATCTGTCTGAAACTTTCAACATCACTCATTTGTTGTATATTAAAAATATAGAAATGTTTACATTTCTAGTTAAACTGTTTTTTAAGGACTGAAAAATGTTCACCCAGTGATTTCAATAAAGTTTTTCTTCTTAATCTTTAAAGAAAGCCAAATATATTTTTTTAAAAGTCCAAATGACTAAGACATGAGCTAGTTGAACTTAGAATTCATATAAGTGAAATTCGTAGCTATAAGCATGACAAAATCCTGCTACTATTAGCCAATTGCAAGCTAACCACAGAAACATAGCTTTTATCATCTGTTTACAGAAATGCAGATGAACTGAGCAAATGGTTAATCTGAAGATCTCGCTTTAATTCCAGAAAGAATTCAGCTGTCTAATTCCTGTAAAATGGTACTTTTCAGCCACAACGTGTTCTGCTTTAGAGGAATGTCAGTTGGCCATTAGTCCCCCTTGGAAGTGTGTGACTCAAATGTTTGACTCATAGTGACAGGAAGTTTTTTGAACTATTTAACTTTAGCATTGCTCGTGTAATTGCAGAGGATTATAAACCCCATTGAATAACACTGAAATTGATTTACAGCTGAATTAAAAATCACAGTTTACAAGAAAGAGATGAAAACAATGGATTTACAAATGAAAGATGTTGACTCAAAATTGATAAAAAAATACATATAATAAAGCAGATGAATGATTTGGATCATTCCCTTAAACTAAATCTGCAAGAGGAGTTTGCTAGAGTTGCTACATTGGAAATACAAAGGAGTTTTGATAAAGCTGAAGAACTCTGAGAGAAGGAGATTATGAGAAGACAGATGCTAAAATGTTAGTTGAAGATTTTAAAGATTGCCTGCAGAAAGAAGAGACAATGCAAAATTAATGTATCTGATTACTGTTAAATGAATGGACTGCTATTTGAGGGGATGTTTAATACCTTCTTGATTAAGGCTAGATGACAATGGATATTTCTGGTAATGTTTACTTGGTTTTTGACTGGGTCTGAACCTTAATTATTTGAAGAGAGGGAATGGGATTTATTTAAAGGGAAAGTCTGCTGTAATAGCATTAGCATTTACTGTAGACTTATATAGCACTTCATAGTGCTTTACAGCAATCTTTAAGTGGTTTACAGAGTCAGCATATCACCCCCAGTCTCATTTTACTGACCTTGGGAAGAATGGAAGGCTGAGTCAACCTTGAGCCAGTGAGAATGGAATTGCTGGCAGTGAGTTGAATTAATCTGCAATGCTGCATTCTAAGTACTGCACCACCACAGGTCTTTTATCTGAAATGTTATATTATAATTTCTGATAACCCTTTTTACTAGGGTGTTATGAGGTTTTAGAGTTTAATTTATAGAAACTGTAGTATTTATAGAAATGGGAATGCACTACCTGACTCTGTGGTCTCTTCCTCAACCCCCAAAATTATTTCTATTCCCCCTTCCTATCCCCAGCTCCAGTGTGAAGCCTCAAAATAGCCTCAGTCAGGTCAGCTTAAGGGTTGACAAAACATGTGCATACAACTATTGTACCATTATTAGGAAGCTGGCATGACAAGGGAGATCCCAGATGAAAGAAGCATAGACTGAACTCATTTAATATTTCTCTGCACAACAATAATAATGGGGACATTGGTAGTATGAGTTTATTGTATGTCAGTGCAGCTTCCTATTCAAATCTTTCCCTCTCATTTCACATTTTTAAATCACCCAAAACTATGCTACATCTACCATGATTCTGTATAGCTAGTTCTTTCTTCATTAACAGGATTTACTGCTGTGTGAGGACTTGCCTCAGCTACCTTCTCCAGAAAGTTTAACTCTTGAAGTGGTTTGCATTTCAAAAGGAACTTTTACTGAGAGATAGTGATTGCAGAGATTGTCAGGTGGAGTCTGAAATTTGCACATGAAGCATTAGGCTAACTTTCCCCTTCAATCACTACCTCAATAACCCATGTCCATCGGTAGCCAATAAAATGCTGCAAAGGTGTTTTGAGAACTCCTAGGTGGGATGGTGAGAAGAGGTCATCCTCAGAACGCTACAACCTTGAATACAAGGATGGAACCAGCTGAGAGAGAGTCTCTGGAGATGGCTGATTCTCCGTCCTCAAACTCCCAAGCAGTTACAGCAGAAGCAAAAGCATGCAAAACATTCAACCCATGAAGCCTCCTCCCCTCCCCCTCAGAATGGCAGTGTTCCGACAGGGACCTGACCTGCTGATATTAATGCTGCTTTGTATGGAGAGGAAATTCTTAATCAAAATCCTTGCAGTCAGTGCTAACTGAATGTATTTCTCCTTTTGGAGTTAGAATCACTGTTCCTTGTTGCTGCGGATTTGTATGGATTCCTTCCTTGGCCTCTTCCCCCTGCCAACAACACTATGTCTGATTACATAAACTTCATAACTTGGTTAGAAAAAAGTAAACTTTGCACATTACAGTTGGCCATGACAATGGAAAGGCAAGACAAAGCAATGTCAAGATGTACTTGGAAAATGAATAAATACAAAAACATTTCAGACTGATTCATGACTGTTCCCTGCGTATTCAATTCTACATTGTTACTGTCCAACATCTGCATCATTCTGAATTTTGAACATGCATGAAACTCTGCATTCATTCTGATATTTTGATAATATTTATGTCCTTTACATATGTACTTTCTAATGTTACTTTCTCTAGCATACATCATTTGATGGCATTCTTAATATGTGCATTTTTGTATGAATTTGTTTCAACTGAGAACATCACTGAAAAATTTAAAAACCTTTCTGTGTTAATTCTAGAAGTTTACATATGAAACGTTCACATATTTATTCAGGGAGTATGAAGTAAAAATGCAAACCAAAGTACAACTTAATCCTCATTTAAATAAAAATTGCAATAAATGTTTCCCAAATCATTAGAAACTGATATAAAAATTGGAATGCACTATTGGTTTGGTGGTAAAGGGAATGGGAAGACAACAATTTGGGTGAAATTTAAATGGGTTTTCAAGAATAATTTAAAATCCATTAACATTAAAAGAAATGGACAGTATGGAAACAACTCAGATAAACATGAAGAATGAAAAATAAATTTTTCTAAATCTGCAACACTGAAGTCCACATTGATATCCATCATATATTCAAAAAGCTGTCCCATCTAACCAGGATGCCAAGGAAGGATATTCCTATATTAATTGTGCTTTATAAACCTTGAATTTCAGACTTTGTAAATCTTTTTTTTTAAATCTCATTAAAAACGCCATTAAAAATCTCATATATAGTATCATATGATGCAGAAGTGCAGCTGAATCTACTTAACACCATGATAATAAATATTCCTCAAGTTAATTTTAAGCAACTGCAACCTACAAATAATTTTCTCTAAGATGTACCCTGGGAAAAAAAAAGCACAGCTTACTTAATACTTTCGCAATTTATCATTGAATTCCTGGGCAATTATCTTCTGCATCAAAACTGTTTCTCTAATGGAGCAGAATATAGAGGTATCAAAAGGGGTATCTGGGAGAAAGCCTTGTTATTAAAAGCAATCTTTTCACCTTATCTCAATTTGTTGGCTGAGTATATTGAACTGGATCATTGATGTTTGTACAGCTAACAAGAAAAATCTGTAATAATAACCTGATGCATCAACAGAAAAAGCTAAATCTAAATGATAAACTGGGACTAGTTTAAGCCATTTTAAGACAGTAAGTATAATAACAGCTTTTCAGTTGTTCTTCATAGTAACTGCTGGATTTTTTATTTTTTTATTTTTTGCAAATACCAAATGATTTTTTTCCTCCATAATTATTTTGCATTTAAGAAGCTTATGATGCACAAATGGCTGTTAAAATACTTGATGGATGGATTGATTGATTATGTGCCATTACATCAGTTTTTCAGCTATTCCTAGGTGCACCCATTAGCACTGTAATTAACTTCATCCACCTTACTGTTTTTCTCTCCCCCCCCCCCTCCATTTGTATAGGCTTTACAAGAGAACTGGTCTGTCCACAATGTGTGTAGAATCTGGTAATGTAACCGTAGTCATTTGTGCCTTGAGTGAATTTATTGTTCCATCATCCATTTATTTATTTTCTTGGCTGTCCATGATATTCTCAGAAATCTCCTCCAACACCAAACCTTAAAAATGTCAATACTTTCTATTGCACTTCTTCAAAGTTGAACTTCTGCTTCCAGAAAGTCACTGCCTGCACAAATCTAAGTTTTGGTAGGTATAGACATGTCATGCATCTGAATATCTTTCCCATGTCCTCCAAGTGCTATTCTAGAACATATTTCATGACTATCTGGGTCCTTTATTATTTAGTTGACTCTAAAAGACAGAAGCTAACCACCCCACTTCAATAACTTCATTGTCAGTTCTAATGCTGGTTGTTGCACCTTTTGGATTAGCCTGATCTTCATTTTATTTAATATGAACCCCATTCATATTCACTGCTTTTTGACTTGTATTACTAGATCTTGCAAATCATTTGCACTTTCAACTATCAGAGTAGTGACATCAGCAGAGCTTAGATTATTAATGTATTAAAGCCACACTTACCTTCCTCCAATCTAGCCACCCTCAATTTGTATTTCAGCATATAAATTAAATAAATATGGATAGTGTACACAGCCTAGTCATACTCCTTTGTTGACCTGGACTTAGTCTATTTTGCCATGTTCCATGTGGACTGTGGTTTTCTTTTGTATAGATTTCATATGGGGACAATGAAGAGTTATGGGTTTCCCATTTTCCTAAATATATAACACAACTGACACTATTGAAATCCTTCCTATTTTCAATGAAGCTGTTGGTTTTTTTTTGTTTGTTTTGTTTGTTTTCTCAAATATCCTGTATGCAAGAGCAATAATGTCTCTTGTTCTTTGTTCTATTCTAAAACCAGCATGAACACCAGGCATCTACCTTTCCATGTAGGCTCTAATATACAATAGATTATCCTAAATGTTATTTTATAGCATGTGAAATTAAGCCTATTGTGCAATTATAGCATCAGTTTGGTCCAGGCTAGAAAGCAGGAGATTATGAGTTCTAGTACAGCCTTAACCCTGGAATCCAGAAGGGTGACCTTGGGCCAGTCATTTCTCATCCCTATGGAGGACGCAATGGCAAGCCATCTGTTCTGTCCTCACGTTGGTCTGTGTGCACTTTGACATGCAACTCAACCCACCTATCCTCCAATAAAACAGTCCATGTGGGTAGATCTGAATGCTTTATTGAAAGAACAAGATGTGGTGAAACTGGGAAAAATAGGAATACATACAATGAGTACCAACACAAGATAGGCAGTATTGGGTTACTGCTGGATACAGCAATTAATTAATACAAGCAATCTAAATCTCACCAGCAATGCTCTGTGTGTGCGATGTTGGTTTGTCCTTGGATGACCATGTGCCACAGATTAAGATGGATTCTTCTTTGTGCTTCTGCCTTCTCCAAATGCTAAAGAAAATGGAGTCTGACTTCCCAGCATGCACTTGTTTTGAGAGTGTGGGCTGATGGGAAAGCTTAAAACAATATACTTGGTATTAGGGAGAAACAAAAGTATATAAAGATCATATGTTGGGGCATGACACCATCTTTTAAAAACCCTTGCCAAAGAAACCTGTAGGCACCCACCAGGAACCAACTATAATTCAAAGGCACCTCACCCCATGCCAAAGAAGGACACCATAACCTTTGATGTTATTGTATTGGGAACATGATCTTTATCACACATAGAGTTCTTTCAGACTCATCCTATTCAAGGAGAAATATACAGTATTACTCTAGCACAAATTATCAATAATATGATTTTTAATAAAAAGGAAAGCAGGCATGTTGGATAAATGAGTAAGACTCAAAGCCACTGAGGGTTGGGGGGGGGGAAAGTCATTATTTCTGGAACCAAGGTACTCCAGCTGTTTCAAATCACACTTTTTGTTATTTTTTAATTAATGATTTCATTTGATAGGTGTAGGTTTGCTAAAATATGCATATTATAGAAGGTGGAAAATGTGTACTTCTTGATATGAAATAGCTAATTAATTTCATATGAGAAACACACACACCTACATACATATACCAGATAAGATTAATCTTCTTCACTAAGATGGTTATGCAACTTGACATTTATCCTCAAAGCACCCTAGGTGCTTAATGAGAATATTCACCTCATGCCAGGCTATTATGACATCTCTTTACTAACGAAGAATGTACCTTTAATAATTGATCACCCAGAGGCATTTCATACATAACAAGCACCTTGCCCTTGAGTGCTTCAAAGCCATCTTTGTGCATGCTAAAGAAGGCATCTTTGTCAGGCACTCAGACTCTGAAGTGTGCACAGAGTAGACATGCACACTGAGCATCCCCTTCCTTGGAACAAGAACTTCTGTTTATAATGGGATGTCAGCTCTCTGCATTGACATTAGCATGCTTCTATATACATGTTAACGTCTGTCATCTGTTATAATTACCTGAACCTTATGGCCCGTCTCTTCCTGTGTATGTATTTAAAATAGAAGATAGAATAGAATATTAATTCCCCATGCATCGATCATTTATAATTAATAGGCAATATATTTTTGAACTCTATTACGTATTCCTAAAAAAAAAAATCACTTGTTTTAACTACAACATAACTCTCTATCTTGCTAGGTAGCATTAATATCTGTAGCTAATCTTTTAAATAAGATATTTTTATTTGTTTATTTTTTAAAAAATTATATTCAACTTCTAGCAGAGGTGATATTCAGCAGGTTCTGACCAGTTATGGAGAACCAGTAGTGGAAATTTTGAGTAGTTCGGAGAACCAGTAGTAACCTTCCCCCTGGAGTGGGGTAGAAATGGAGATTTTATAATATCCCTCCCTTGGAGTGGGGAGGAAATGGGGATTTTGCAGTATCCTTCCCCTGCCACACTCACCAATCAATGTCCACTAATCCACGCCCACAGAACTGGTAGTAAAAAAATTTGAATCCCACTACTGACTTCTAGGGTGAAAAATCCATTGGAAAGTACTGATGGCCTTGATTTAGTAAGAATAATATCTTCCTTTTTGGATCGGATGCTAAGTTGCGTTGGTGAAGATGCTGATATTTGAAATAGTTCTCATACTTCAGTTCTTCCATATTTGCTATCTTTTGGCATATTTAAGACTAAGCGATAGTTTGAAACCTCAGCAATTCCACAAATGCAGATATGATACTGAGCAAAATGTATCTGCGTGTCTTAAATAGCAACGTGTAGTGACAAATCTTAAAATATAATATGTTGAAGAGACCAATAGT
>JAOYMU010000292.1:18553428-18567423 GCA_025802295.1 Psammodynastes pulverulentus | reverse complement strand
GGAGGGAATTGCTTTGAATTGAAACGTGTCCATATTTCTCTGCTCCACCTGCTGTTTGCGAAAAGTTGTCGGTTTTTTTTCCTGATGTAAAAGAAATTTCACAAACAGCAGGTGGAACAGAGAGTTTGGCATAAAAGGATATATATGGATACTCAGAGGAGCCACGTAGCTTTCCTATTTCAGCCTACAGCCCTTGTGACTCTGTCATAAAGCACATTCTTATGGTGTTCTCATAACATGTGCCTGAATTAGCCCATTTCCCTAGTTGCCACAATACACTGAACATAAACTAAAACTAAACATAAGTGAGAAAAACTAACTAAGACAAAACTAATTGTGAATCTTTAGCCTCCCTCATATCATCAAAAATTTTGGGCTCAATGTTAAGTCAAATCTGTAATCAGTGGGTTCAGCCTTTCTGCTTCTCTTCTTTATGACAGAGTAGGAAGAGAGGCAGATTATTTTATTGGTATATAGAAATTTCTAGCCAGACTAGGTCAAAGTGTAAGGAGTCGCAAATGGGTGTGGGAAAGTTTATATTAGCCTGTTCAATGGGGAAAACTTGGTTCCGTGTTTGTGTATGTAGTTAATGTAATTGTTTTTTTATTGCATTATAAGATGCAAATAATATGTTAAAAGAATGCAGATAGTAGCTCAGGAGAGAAAAAATTGTAAAATACAAATTAAAAATTGTTAACGGTGTGCTAATTTAGATAACAAAGCTTTAAAGATAAGGGGGGAAGTCAATGATAACTATATCAATGATAACTATAATTCTGAAATGTTGATGAACTTAAGGTTGCTTGAATTGTACAATTAAAAATAAGTGGCATTGATAGCCTGCTGCAAAAGGCATACAATTATTTTATAACATAATAACGATTTGTATCTTGAGCTTGGTGCATAATACTGAGGTCTCCACTGTAATATTATTTATTAGTGTTTATGAATATTAAAAACTAAAAAAGAATGATACTGAGAACAAAGGAAAGGGAAAGGGAAAATGCTTGAAAAAACAGATAACGTTCTCTTTATTTTATTATCTGTTTGTTTTGGGTGCCTTTGAATCAGTTTTTGACCCCCGATGACTTCCTGGAGAAGTCCCTGTGGTTTTCTCAACAAGATATTCAGAAGCGGTTTTGCCATTGTCTCCTTCCTAGAGCTAAGTGACAGGGACTGGCTGAAGTTCACCCAGTTGGCTTTGTGCCTAATGTCTGACTAGAACTCGTCTCCCAGTTTCTAGCCTGAATTCTTAACCACTACACCAGACTGGACCTCTCCCTTCTTTATGCTCCAAAGCACATGCTGGCTGAGGAATTCTGGGAGTTGAAGTCCACAAGTCGTAAAGTTGCCAAGCTTGGAGACCCCTGCTCCAAAGGATTTCTAAACATGGCTCTGGAAAGAGTTTTCACCTTCTGCACATTTTAATTGACGAACCTTGACTGCAATCTATGAATACAAAAATAGGATGGAAAGAGTGGGCATTGCCCCAAGGTAATTAGAGCAGCAGATTCTTCCCACACGGCATTTTAGGCTGCCACAAAATCTATGCAAAGTCATCTTCTGATTGACTTAAATACAGGTAGTCCTCGACTTGCAAGGGTCCTTGTTTAGTGACCATTCAAGTGACGGTGCTGAAAAAAGTGACTTACAACTAGTGTTTGCCCTTTACGACCATCACAGCAGCCCCATGGTCGTGTGTGACCAAAATTTTGGCAACTGGAGTGTATTTACAAATGCTTGGCAACTGGCATGTACTTACGACGGTTGCAGTGTCTGGAAGTCACACGGTTACCATTTGCAACCAGGTTCTGACAAGCAAAGTCAATGAGGGAAACCAGATTTGCTTAGTGACTAGGTGATTCACTTAACAAATGCAGTGATTCTCTTAACGACCAGGGCAAAAATGTCATAAAATTGTCCACGATTCACTTAACAACGCCTTGCTTAGAAACAGAAATGCTGATCCCAATTTGGGTTGTAGATCGAATACCATCTTTCTGTTTTGTTGTTCTCTTGCAGCTCTCAGCCACGCTGACCATCCCTTTCTGGCAATGGTTCCTGATACGTTTTGGGAAGAAAACTGCTGTTTACATTGGCATCTCGGTGAGTGAATACCAATAGTCCTCATCTTATGACCGGTTGCTTAGTGACCATTCAAAGTTACAACAGATTCCCCCAAAAAGTACTTACAACTTAATTTCAATGTTACAATAATTGCTCCCCCTCTCATAGTCATGTGACTGCATTTTGGGCATTTGGTAACTGACCCACATTGATAACAGTTTGCAATGTTCCCAGTCAAACCAATTGCGATTTACAAGGGGTTTTTTGCCAGAAACTAGGGTTTATTTTCAGTTTTCAGCAAAAAATGCACATGGGCTAAAATGGGTTCGCTTAACAACTGCCATGTTTACTTTATGACCATGGTGTTCTCTTAGCAACCACAGTTTCACTTAACTACCACTGTAAAAAAAAGATCGTAAAATCAGGCATGGTCACAGGGTGATCCACTTAATTATGGCACTCAATTATGATCGTAGTGGGGAAGTAATGTAGTCCTATTACCTGCTTAGGTAACTTCTGAAAGAGGCCACCATGAAAATCGTTCAAGTAATGATTCAAACATGTGCAGTTGTGAGAGTTAAGCTTCATGCGAGGCTTTCTCTGGGACCTATTAATGCAGTAACAGAAACTGAACATTTATTTTGGAAACATTAGTTTTTGGACAAGGCTGAGATCATCATTAGCAGGACCATCCTGGTCCCAGGTGTGTCCTATTTATATTTTCAGAGAACAAACCCTGAGGACCTGACTGGGACAATCTCAGACAGGATGGGGTTGAACTGTGGTGCCCAGACCTTTCTCATTGGTGGACACAGTGGCCTTGTCCCAAAGGTGCTTTTTCAAGAGACAACTGGACTTTCTGTTTTTTTCTTGGAAGCTTCTGGATGAGGAGCAAAACGTCTTCAAAGAAAAAAAAAATAAAGTCCAGTTGCCCCCTGAAAAAGCACCTTTGGGACAACCATGAGAATGTCCATAGGTACAATGTTCTTGTGTGCAAAACAGGCTAAGAGACAATGTTGTTGGTTACATTTTGCTAGGTCTTGGTAGCATGTGTGTACCCAACTGTGCTATTTAGAGCAGATGTCTCCAAACTTGGCAATGTTAAGACCTGTCTACATCAACTCCCAGAATTCCTTAGCCAGCATGGCTGCCTGGGGAATTCTGGGAGTTGACATCCGCAAGTCTTATAGTGGCCAAGTTTGGAGACCCCTGATTTAGAGTAAAGTATGAAACCAGCCAATGGTGGCTTATTGAATAAACCTTAATAAGCCAAAATATGATTTAGCATGATGCATGAACCAGTTCAAAGATTTCTATCGCAGTCAAAGGTAAAGTAACTGATAAGTTTCAGTATAAATATCTATGGATTGATGGACATTTGGAGAGGTTTCTTCCCCACCCAGGGTTGTATCTGAGCAAGAGTAAGGAAACTGTTCTTAATTATAGATAGGTTCTCATTGGCAACCATGGTCAAGAAGGGAAAATAGCACCCACAAAAAAAAGAGATGTCTACAAGTTTCCCTTAATGATCAAGTCATTCTTAGCTCTGAAGCTAGCCCAAGTTGCTTGAGATCCCTTTGTGGCCAAAGTCCCATTTCTATTCTGATGTGTTAGTTGTAGAATTGCATAAGTTCATTCAGGTTTTAATCAAAAGTTATCTTCCTGACCACGTCTTCTCTTCTCCTTCTTCAGTCTGCCACTCCTTTCCTCATCTCAGTTGTGATTTTGGAAAGTAACCTCATCATGACCTACGTGGTCGCCGTTGCGGCTGGAATGAGTGTAGCTGCTGCTTTCCTCTTGCCGTGGTGAGTGAATTGTGGAGTATCTTCGCCTGTTTTCAGAACTCAGTATACAGTACAGATGGACCTTGACTTACAACCATTCATTTTAGTGACTGTTCAAAGTTACAATGGCACTAAAAAAAGTGACATGACTGTTTATCACACGACCATTGAGGCATCTATGTGGTCATGTGATCAAAATTCAGCCACTTGGCAACTGGCATGTATTTATGACGGTTGCAATGTCCCAGGGTCATGTGACAAGCAAGAATGGGGATGCCAGATTCGCTTACAGTAACAACAGTGTAACTAACTTAACACCTACAGAGATTCACTAAACAACTGTGTCATAAAATGAGGCAAAACTCACTTAACAACTGTCTCACTTAGCAACAGAAATTTTGTGCTTAATTATGGCCGTAAGTCAAGGAGTACTTGCATAGTTCTATTCCTGTCCCACTTCTTTGAAAAGTATCCAAAGGAAATCAGAGATCACTCCTAAAGAGTGGCCCCAAACCTATTAGGGTTTCAAAAGGCCATTAAGACTTGCCTCTTTCAAAAGGCCCTTGGGATAGATGATATCAAGGTTCCCCCTTGATATGTAGTTTCTGTTGAATGTTGGGATTTGAATGATTTATCAGTTAGTTGTTACATCATATTTCAACTCTGTTACTATATATTGAAATATAAGCTGTTCAGTTATGTTGGAACTGTCAAAAAATAATCTGGGGCTCCAACTTGAGCCAGGGTTGCACAAGACTAAATAAAAATGAGATCCAGACAGCTGTGACAAAAGAAGAAATATTTATTCCTAAAAGCAAACAGTTTGCAGCTGCAGAGAAATGGGGTTACAGCAACAGACTTTTATAGGGGAGCTTGTCCTGGTCTGGGAGAGTCTGTGTGCTGATTCTACAGTGACACCTTGAAGGGCATGTGTTTGTTTGTCTGTGTAGGTATGTCTATAGTGTTTAATCTTGTGAACATGCAGTTCCACTGGGAGACCTAATTTAATTAACTCTATTTGTGTTTACACACCTTATCCTTTGATATGTGGATTATGTCTGGCCTGGGTAACTTATTTGTGGGGGAGGTTTGAGGAGGTTTGCTATTTTTACTTGATTAATTTAGTTTCAGCTTGACTGCCAAGTGAAAATGCTGATTCTCAGTCCATTGTAGATTCTGTTAATGTTTTAAGGGAAGATGGAAACAGTATAAAGAATAAAATATATTTTGATAGAAAATTTGCATATGATTTCCTTTTTACTCACATTGAAAACATTAATTTGGTGGCCGCTTTTAGGAAAGACCTGGTTTGTATCTTGTTCCTTAGTGGCTAAACTGATTAATTGGCTTCTGTCTTGTCTCCTCCCATTAGGTCTATGTTACCAGATGTGGTGGATGACTTCAACCTCCAGCACCCAGATTGCCGAGGCCATGAGGCTATTTTCTTCTCTTTCTACGTCTTCTTCACCAAGTTTGCTTCCGGAGTGTCTCTGGGGATCTCCACACTCAGTTTAGAGTAAGGTTTCACTATCACTCCATTGGCTAATAGAATGCAGAATCCCAGCTCTGTCAGGATCCAGGAATTGTCATCCTTTGGAAATCTTTTGAAAAAGAAATGTCTCTACCGATAGGTCTAGTTATCAGCAATTTCCAGATGACACCAAAGCTGCTAGTCAATTAGGGGGACTCCAAGAAATTTAGGACAGGTTCTGAGAAGAGTATATGTAGTCCTCGACTTACAACAGTTTGCTTAGTGACCATTCAACAGCACTGAAAAAAGTGACTTATGACCATTTTTTACACTTACAACCATTGCAGCCTCCCCATAATCAAGTGATTTATATTCAGATGCTTGAAAACTGACTCACATTTATGACGGTTGCAGTGTTCTATTCTATTCTATTCTATTCTATTCTATTCTATTCTATTCTATTCTATTCTTATTTTAAAACAACAGGAGAGACAATGCAATTTAATAGAGGTCACAGCCCTTTCTGCTTCACTGAGTAGTCCTATCCACTTGGTAATCCTTGGAGTTAAGCTTCTGTCTCTCATGATATATATATATCAGCTCATCTCAAGAGACTATCCAGGCAGAAATTAGCGACAACAGAGCTAATAAGCTCGAAATAGAATCGAAATAGATCTATACTGGCCTCCCTGAATTTTAAAATACCAGCAGAAAAAATTAACCAACATATATATATACGGCACACTGTTGTCGCTAATTTCTGCCTGGATAGTCTCTTGAGATGAGCTGAAAGGCAAAAAGGGAGCTACGTTGTTCCCTCCCATATTTGGGTAACCAAGTATCTCCACAAAAAAGAACATATATACACACATACATTGTAATTGTTTTATTCTGTTATTTATGGTATTGTAAGCCACCCAGAGTCCCTTGGTAGAGAAATGAGCAACATATACATTTAATAAATAAAAAGGTAAAGATGTCCCCTGTTCAGTCATGTCTGACTGTAGGGGGCAGTGCTCAACTCTGTTTCTTAGCTGAGGAAGCCAGTGTGGTCTGAAGACACTGCCATGGTCATGTGACCAGATGACTAAATGCTGCAGCCATAGAATGCTGTTAACTTCGCACCAAAAACTTGCCTATTGATCTATTTGCATTCACTTTCAAACTCTTAAGTTGGCAGGACATGGGACAGGAATGGGAGCTCACCCCATCATGGGGTACATGGGTCTCAGACTGCTGACCTTCCTGTTGACAAGCCCTCCTATTTAATAAATAAGTAATGGTATCCAGCAAGGATATAAAGAATTATTTTACAAAATATAATGTGCATTGTTTATAGTGGGATTCAGGTTCCTTCATTGTGATCCATATCCCATAGTAAAAAAAGTCTCTCAAAGTCACTGAAAACATTCAGAAGCAGTAGTAAATGCTTGCTACTATAAGTACCACAGAATAAAAAAATTCAAAACAATCGATAAGGCTTCCATCATTTGTACTGTAGTCATCAATCCTGTTCTTTCATCTTTGCTAGCTCCTCAAATAGACATGGACCTATAGCTGATTTTGACGGTATCTAAAAATGATCTTATCCATCATTTAAGAACTTGTATTATTGAGTGGCGTTCTAGCATTGCCAGCATGTGACACAACTTCCATGCTCGGGTGTATACATTATTTTATTGCTATGTTAGAGATTATTTTTTTAAAAAAATCATATCCACTTTAAAATATATGTGATCCTACTTGTCAGATGCAGGGGGGAAATATGCCAATGCAAAATGTTCTTGGTAATAGCTTTCTTTACAGTTGCTCTGATTAGAATTTTTAGCATCACTGGTGGGAAAATCACGCACGCCCACATATTCCCATACAATAATTTTCCTTTCCTACTGCTGTTTTCCTTTTCATTTCTAAAGCTGTCAAAAATAATAGGTCTTGATAACTCTAGGGTTAAGAATAATATATCTTGACAGCCTTGTAAATCCATGCTGGGCAGTTTGCAACAATCCAAACACCAGAGTCTAATGCCAGAGCTTTATGCAAAATAAGGCTTTGTCTTTATCATTCTATGGTACAATTGGTTCAGACAATTTAGTCCCTCTCTTGCCTGATAGTATTCAGTTAATTACTCCTCTGGACACAGCTTGGTACTGAATAAAATAATATTCCGTTTAACAAAAATGTTTATAAATATATAAAAATCCAAGAAAGAAAAGCCTTTCTATCATATGAATGGAACATACCAATTCTTGTTATAAGTTGTATGGATTTCCATAAGAACCAATATCTGTTCTTAGAATTAATAATGAACATATCTTTTTTGTTGTCAATCATAGTAGGAGTTTTTTCCTCCCAAATACAAGTTGATCTGCCCTGTTACTCTGCTCTGCTGTCTGGGGAATCCTGGGAGTTGAAGTCCCCCCGTCTTCAAGTTGTCAAGGCTGAAAAACACAGCAGTAACACCTCAAAATATGGGGATTCTGTTGTACATTTTAAAACTAATTGTTAGGCTGCAGGTAGGTTGATTTTCTCATGAGAAATATGCTTTTTTCTCAGAAATTTTCAGTGGTCCTTAAAAATACAATTCATGAGTAATATACGAACTTTTACTCTTTAATGGTTAAATATACAGTACCTTCCTAGTTAATCTTCTACACATATAATTCAAATGTTTAAACAATTCATTTAGCCACCAGACACACACACATACACACACTATGCCAGGTCCAAGGAAAAGTGAATAATCACCATCTTATTTCTAGGAAACAAGAAATGTCATGTTTTCCCTCTAACTCCTAAAACTTTAATATTTTTTTAAAATAAAAGTGGTAAATGAAATAAAATCTATAGAACCTCTTCCTGATCTAAAGAAATTAACAACTCCCTCTACTCTTCCTGTGATGTAAAGAGCTAGACAAATGTTACAAGAGATAAATGGCATCAAACTTTATTTTACAAAAGGGAAAGAGAATAAATCTTCCATCTTATCTTTGCACACAGTAGTTATATGCAAAATTATCAATGGTGGAAGGCATAAAAACATAGCAGACTGCATCTCAAAAGAACCTTTGATTAGACCATGAAATGTGTTGGTTGATAAGCGAAAAATAACACAATAATGCCATTTGCATGGGAAAATATACACCAGAGACAATATATTAAGTGCACAATCCAAACAAAAGCAATTGCACACAATATTTTCAGCTAAACTTGTTACCTATTTTTTAGCATGACTTGTTGCCTGAAGCTAATGTCCCTGTCTTGCTTTTCTAAACTTTTCCCTAGTTTCTTGTTGATTTTCCCACATTTTCAGGGTTTCAGGAACTTTATTCCTTAATTTAAGAACTCAGTTTATTGCTTCTCACTGTATTCTCAGAGGACTGCCTGCAGTTTCCATAAGAAAAACATATTTTCTACCCGGATCGGAAGGAATAATGAGGTACCTAGCTTGAAACAGAGGAATGGCTATACCTGAGATGTTTGTGAATGCAAGGTAACATTACATCAGTCTGCTTTGGAGTTGTTATTCTCATAGCGCTCTTTTTTTCCCATCCTGTCATTTCACTATATTGCTTTATAACCTTTAGGGACAAAAATCAATTCTATCATGTGGTTATAATTAGTTTTCATTTGCTTTAGCTAATCCAGACCTAAACATTGAATTAGCTGATAAGAACAGAATCTCCTTGCCTTTAAACTTTCCTAAAATTCATAATTTCTTATTTGGACAAGCTTTATTTCAGATCCAAACAAAATAACATAAAAAGTCCTATTTCCAAGGCAGTAGTAAAGCAAATGACAGGGGAAGGAGTAAAGCCTCTAAAATAAAGTATAATTAGATAAAGCCATATCTACTTCATTTATATTTCTGCGTTAAAGAAAATTTTGTATGAATTGGTGAACCTGGCTCTTCTCCTTCTCTGGTTTTTACTCAGGTGCTTCTTGGGCTCATCTACATGTCCACAACTATGTGCATTTGTTTGTTTGTATGTTTGTTTATTTGGTTGGTTAGATTGGATTGGATTGGATTGGATTGGATTGGATTGGATTGGATTGGATTGGTTGGATTTGATTTGATTTGATTTGACTTGACTTGACTTGACTTGATTTGATTTATACAGGCAGTCCCCAGATTAAGAATGTCTGATTTAAAGATAACCCATACGTATGAAACAGCTGCCTATTACTGACAATGGCATGTTCCTTCCTTGAGCTATCAAACCACTGAAGCCATGTACTGTTTTCATGTTCTGCTAAACCCATGAATTTTTAATATAAAGGATGTTTTCAGTGATCTATGAAAAAAATGTGTAGTTTCAGCAGTTTGTCAGCTCAAGGAATGAGAATGTAATCTACCATCTTTAGTAATGGACAATTCATTCGTAAGTACAATCTTACTTACTTACATAAGTTAAAGGCAGAGTTAGGAATGGAACTTGTTCTTATCCTAGAAACCACCTGTATTTTAAAAAAACAACTCTGAGTGGCTCATATCAGCAAGAAAACCAAGAACTACAAGAACCATGATACACAAAACCATAAAACCAAAATAAAGCCTTGCATCAAAGTCCTCCCCTTGGGGTGCTCCATAACCAATTCCAGATACTCTTACTCTTTACCCCAGTGCCAGGATAAAAAAGCAAAGTCTTGATGGTTTCTTTGGATACATGTTTATATGTCAAGGTGGTAAATGGCCAACTGCAGATTTTCACAGCTCATTTCAGCAAAATGCTGCCTGAAAGACAGAATGTACAGTATGACATTATGTCCTCAGGAACAGGTCAGAATGATGACTGTGCTGGAGAAAAATAATTGTGCAGATGAGCCTTTTGGAATAATAAATAAAAATATGTCTTGTTCCCCATTTACAGAGTGCTGTTGTCTGCAATTTTATTTTATTTTTTTTAAAAATAAAACCTCATACTCTACTTATTCAGGCTGGCTTGCAACAGTTAAAAACAGGAAGGTCATAAAGGCCTTAATAAAATTAACAACAGCAAAAGTTGTCCAATGATGTAGAACACTTAGAGAGGTTGTCATAGTTTTGTGGGTGGTGCTGACCCAAGCAGCACATACACAAATAAGAGTTTATTAGACAAAGGAATTGCTTTGAATATAAAAGAAAATCTACCTATCATGGCTTTATTTACATAATTTTTATCTATCTTATATCTGTTACTTTTATGTTACTTCTATTTCTATCTTATCTTTTACACAACTTATTTTTCTTATTCTATAGCTTTAACTCAATTCTAAATTCTTATATTCTATCTTTATTACTTAATTCTACCTGCAGATGATTCATATTTCTTTTTCTCACTAGAACAATTTCTCAACCTATCATCCATTCCTTCTGTGACTATCTTAGAAGCTGGACTCTGACGTTAGTTGGCTTGACTGGGGTGGCTGTCAGCAACATTTGATATTGCCACTAGTGTCATATTTTCTTGGATTTATGAAACCTCTTCCATACCAACTTACTAGCTCTCCACTACTTCAGGTGATGGGAAAAACCAAATAAATTATCACTTGAGGAGAAAATAGTTAATGAGTGATGGTGAGAATAGATAGAGGATAAAAGATATTTTAATGAATTTAAATAAATTCAAATCTACATGGTTTTATGGATTATATCTCAGGGTATCAAAGGAACAAAGAGGAGGTGATTTCAAAATCATTTCTGGTAATCTTGGAGAAGTCCTTGAGTGGTCCCAAAAAATTGGAGAAGAGCAACTGTCATTCCCTTCTTCAAAAAGGATAAGAAGGAGAATCTGTGAAAATACAGACCAATCAACTTGATATCTGTACTGGGCAAGATATTCAAACAGATTATCAAGTGGTATATTTGTGAGCCATTGTATAAACATACTACAATTAACAGGAGTTAGCATGGACTTGTCATAAACCACATTAGACTAACTGTATCTCCTTTAATAAGCCAGTAATAGTAGCTTAAAGGTTTTGTAGTTAAAGGGAATTCATAGATATATTGTACCTGGGCTTCAGCAAAGTTTTCAATAGAATGCTTCAAGATATTATCATTTATAAAACAGTACAATGCATGCTAGATGATACTATCATTAAATGTACTCAGAATTGGCTGAATTAATTATTCCACTTCAATTTGGAAGACAATATTAAGTGGAGTGTCAAAGAGTTTTGTCCGATCTCATGTGGCTCAACATGTTTATCAGTGACTTGATGAAGGAGTTGGGAAAATAATTATGAAGTATGAAGATGACAGAAAATTCTACAGCTGGGTAGGAAAAGTATAAAGTACAAATATAGAAGAGAAAGACCTGACTTGGCAGTAGTATGTGCAAAAGGATCTTGGATTCACATGAAACGGGATTCAGCTGTGTGGTGCAGCTGCTAAAAAAAAGGGAAATACTGTTTTGTGGTGCACTAACAGGGACATAAAATCCAGATCACAGGAGCAATTGTTCCATTTAACTCAGTCCTGGCCAGACCCCATCTGGAGTGCTGTGTTCAGCTCTGGCATTTTGTTTCCAAAATGACAGTGACAAATTCGAGAAATTCAGGAGAAATTTGCCAATATATTAGAGGGCCTGAAAATCAAATGCTGAAATGATTGGATTATGTTTAGGCTAAAGGGGGGGGGGAGATTGAGGGGGTATATGATAAGCAATCTTCAACTTAAAAGTTGTCATACAGAAGAGGGAGTAGATTTAAAACTACAACAGGGAAGCGTCAGGATAAATATCAGAAGAAACTTACTGTAAAGCTAGCCGACCATCAGTGGAACAGACTGCCACATGAAGTGGTGAATTCTCCTATTCAAAGAGCTTCCAATAAAGATTGGGTAGATGTTGGAAATGCAGTAGTGGATCCTTCACTGAGGAAGCAGTTGGACTAGTTGATCCCTATGGTTCCTTCAACCTGTATGATTCTAAACCCCTGGTTATAGCCAGCAGAGTGAAGCTTTCAGCAGACTAAAATGATTCTATATGCCTGCCTTACAGTTTCCAAGTTCTGAAAAAATGTATGATCTATCAAAGAACTAGAATGATGATATCCTACATGACCTTACTTGAAAAAATGAGCCATTGAGTTCATTGTGCTTTATTCATAAGTAGTTATGGTCTTAGAAGCGAGGTATGAAAAGTATTTCTTACATATCTCTATGGAGAAAATCTAAACTTCTGTATTATTGCATCTGATTCAGGCTACTGAGCATGATTCAGTATTCCAAATCATTGTTCCAATATTAAACATTTGCAGAAGTTTCCATGGCTTGTTGAATTAAATACCATTTTAAAATTGATCATCTATCTAGTGGTATTCAAGCAGAATTTACCCATGAAAATGTGAAATCACAAAGCAGTTGTGAACTTTGGTTTTCTTTCTATTAAAAATCAACACATTTTTGACCAACACAGGAATCTAAATAAAAATCTTAAATAGGCATTTTCCTGCAGTGTTTGAGGAACTTATGAATTGAAAATCATTGAGAGTTTCTTCTTATAACCCTCAAACAAAAGTCTGTCAATCAAAGTTTGAATTTAGTAGATAAACTTTAGCTAATATGAAGTCTGTGCAGAGCTTTTATTATGCCTCTCAGACACAATCTACACTCAGAATGAAAGCTCAGAATGACAATAAAGTGAAATTTTAGTTACATTTAAGTATATTCAAGCAGAAGCAGCACATGTATAACCTAGTTAAAACACTGCATTTATTCAGAGATGCATATTGAAACTTACATTTTTAATGCAACAATTTCAACCTATGTGTATTCAATTCTTTTCTTGTCGGAGTAACCTGCATGATACCATGTCAAGAGAATTTATTCCTCCTTTTTCCTCATGCAAGAAGCACTGGTGACCAAACTAAATTGATGGCTAGATTAACAAATTTATCTATGCCAAATCATGTTCTGGGGGCTCTTATCTATGGGAATGAAGAATAGGGAATGAATAGAAAAGGTATGTATAGTGTTAATCCCTACTTTTCCTCAGAGTGGTCAAAATTCATGAGATAAGAAGAGCAGAAGGTTAGAAGCAGATATTGTCAAAACATCCCATTCTCTACCTTACGGAGGAGTTGTTTGAAAATATGAGCTATGGTGGCACAGTGGTTGGAATGCAGCATTGCAGGCTAATTCTGCTGACTGCCAACAGTTTGATTCTGACCAGCTCAAGGTTGAAAGAGCTATTTCAGCCTTCCATGCTGCCAAGGTTGGTAAAATAAGGGCCCAGATTCTTGGAGCAATGTTCTGTAAACCACTTAGAGAGAGCTGTAAAGTACTATGAAGTGGTATATAAGTCTAAGTGCTATTGCTATATTCATGGGGGGTGGGGTAATCATTCATTCAGAACATAAGAGACTCAGGTATTTAATTCTTTATGCTTTTCTTTTCCCTTCTCAGAGCCTATCAAGAGGTTATTGCCACACACATGTGAACACACACTGCTCTCATAGATGTTTTAAGAAGTAATGAAGATCTAGTGTCGTGATGGCGAACCTATGGTACATGCCACAGGTGGCATACAGAGCCATTTGTGCGGGCACACGAGCCTTTACCAAACGTACCTGCACCGTGCACCTCCCAGCTGATTTTTGGATTGTTTGAGGCTGTTTTTGCCCTCCCAGAGGCTCGAGGGAAGCCTCTGTAGCCTCGGGAGGCTGAAAACAGGCCTGTTTCAGCACTTC
>JAOYMU010000292.1:18447682-18460922 GCA_025802295.1 Psammodynastes pulverulentus | reverse complement strand
CTTCCATTCCCCACTATCCTGTCAGAGCTGAAGAAGCTTCTTGGATGAGAAGTGAAATGTCTTCAAAAGAAAAAAAAACCAAGAAAGTCCAATTGCCTCCTGAAAAAGCATCTTTGGGACAACCATGACCTGGATGACTGAGAATCTCTACAGACTTTCAATTTAGAGAAACCAAATTTTGAAACATGCAATAAAGGAGTGCAAAAGCAGCAGGTACATGCAAGAACAGAAAATTGGCTTCTACCTGTAAGGAGGAAGAAAGCAAAAGACAAATTAAAGAAAGCAATTAGGAAGACTATTAAAATATCAGAAGGAGGCATACTTTTCATAGCAAGATGAAAATCTTGTCAAAGGCACTGATAAATTAAAATCAAATATATATATGATGCCTATGGGAAGGCAAAACACTTAGGGGCTTTGATATGGTTGGGCAGATAAAACATACAATTCATAATCGCACTGAAATTTTTGGGGATACTTTGGTAGCAAGACAGCTACCTTTGGGACATGACATAGGTGGCAAGCATCGACATAATTAACATGAGGAAGCCTATCAATTGATAAGTGTTTTCCTGAACTCAACTCTAATTAGAATCAGTAGTAGAAAATTATACTGCTTGGCATCGTTATGAGATTATACTGCCAAGATTTCATGGCAAACATCATATTATTAGTGGTGCAGTTTTTTGCTTTTTTTAAAAAAAGACTCAAAACAGATTCAAAATACTTATGCTCCTTTCATCTCAACAAGATTTAACCTAACTCTTCATACCACTGCCTGATTGCTAGGTTTCAGAGGTCTAAAGTACAAAGGAATGTGTTCCATGCTAATAATATTCTTTATCACACTATACAGTGGTTATAGTTACACATTGGAAAATCTCCATGAACATTAGTCATACTTTTATTCCTATCCTTCATCCTTTGATGGTGGGAAGAATCAATGGGTAAGTTTTCAATAGAATTTAATGACATTTGCCCTTGCTTCAGTAATGTTTAGTAATGATTTGTTTGTTTATTTAATTTGCCACCATCACAACTAAATGACATTGGCAGTGTAAAGTTTTAAAATGCTAAAACACTTAAAACCAATAAAGCAATCTAAACAAATGCTGTATATATAGCAGATGAGTTGATTTCCATATTAACAATAAAGCCAAGAGACAGGGCCCATAACAACTTTGGAGCCCAGGCCTGGATAAACAGCCAAGTTTTTAAAGCCTTCTGAAAGATCAACATGGTTGGGATCATTTTAATCTCTGAAGGCAAAAGATTCTACAAAGCAGTGTTCCAAGTAGATCCACTGTAAGCAAAAACTCTGAGGCAGGTAATTTCTTCAAAGAATAGCTTTATTGGAAATATCATATTGGCACATATCTGGTGAAAACCAACTCTGAAAGGTCCCACAATTTTCACCTAATTAAAAGGGAAAATTTTCCCCTAATCCCAAACAATCAGTCAAATGGGCTCAATCAAGGCAGCTGATCTGGTGACATCATTCCACTTTCCTCCAGCCAACATCCCTGGTTCGTATTTTATTTTGACTACACAGCCCCAGCTATCTCTAATCCCTCCTCCCTATCTCTCAGCTCTAGTGTGGCAGCACAGAAGCTCCAAGATGGCTACAGTCAGGCCCACTACAGGGTTGACACAGGGACTACAGCAAAGAAGGCCATATTTTGATCCCCACCAGCCAATACTCTTTGTCTAATGGATGGATAGAGACTCTTGGAAATTGACAGTCCCTCAAGTCCCTTGGATTATTATTACATATTGTAAATATGATGCAAATGCTAATTAATTAATCCATGGGGTGGGAGTGTTATTTAAAAAAAAGAAATTCTGGAGACTCATGTTTTGTGATCCAAGTCTATTTGGTTATTGCTTCAAATAAAACAAGTACTCTACATAGTTCTCCTATTTTTTTTCCTTCCATTCTGACCCAGAAGGCTGAGTTGTACTTGTTGTGTTAATTAATGTATGGTATAATGTTGGTTTGCGGAATTAGAATATTCAATATTATGTTTTTAATATTGTTCTGTGGAGTAATGGGTATTTATTAAAAAAATGACATTTCAGTCCAATACATTGTAGTTCGATGGTGTTGTTGAATACATCAAAGGAAAACATTAAAAAATTGATAAAAGCCTTCATATTCTTTTATCTATAAGCTCTTACTTTCAAATGTGGCTTCATCTATCATTTTGCAGCTGTAATTAAACATACCTATCTGAAAAGCAAAATACAATTGAATTATAAAAGATAATTGTTTTTGTTTTCTCTGCAATAAAAATAGATTTATTTTTTATTCTATTTGAAAGGAAACTCACAAAGTTATATGTCTGTACGGTGCAGATACTTTTAGTGAGATACTGGTAGCAATATGTTGATTTGCAAAGTAATATCTTGTTTAGAGATCCTAGGTTTTACAGAATTTTGTGCAGAAAGATGCTTCAGGTATAGCTGGTTTTGCTTGTGTTTTTAACGTGCTACCTGAAATCTCCCCAAAGTGACCAATACTTCCATTATTGTTAGCAAGATATGCTGTATATGACAGAGCCTGGGATTAGGGCTGCAGCCATAATGCCTTGTTTATCATAATTAATTGACCAATTGACTAAAGTCATGATGGGAGGTAAAGGTCAGTACTTAAAGACACATCAAGTGATGACCATGGCTTATGGAAAATTGTTTCTTGAAATGCAAGAGAGGTAAATGATCAAAAACATTAATTAAGAAATGAAATCAGAAAAAAAATATTGGGAATTATAGAAGGAAAATATACTAAAGTAATGATATATCTAATGTTGCATGTTATAACTGCTGCAAGATTGGTCTACGCCCAAAATTGGAAAAACGAGAATATTCCTGCTGAAAGCGAAATAATAAAGAAAATACTGGTCTGTTCAGAGATGGACAGACTAACATTAGAAATGAAAGATAAGGGTGAGACAATACTATGAAGTCTGGAATAAAATGTACCAATGGTTGGATGCGAGGAAAAGAAGTCGGAACAAAAAATGTTGACGCTTTATAGGAATGAAGGTGGAAAATATTTAGGCTAAAGATAATGAAATATGATGACGTAAAAAGAATGCAAAAGGAAATGATGTTGTAAATATAAACGGAAATGAATATGTAGTAAGTAGTTTAGTAATGTAAGATAAGTAGGAGACTAGCTGTTGTATGTGGTTTTAAATTGTAGTATGTATGGCAAAAACAAATGCCAGGAAAGTCATACTGAGTTCAAATTTTTAATTCAATAAATATTTTTGTAAAAAAAATTGCCATGTATGTGTGCCCATCTAAGAAAAAGGAAAAGCATGTAAAATATCCAATGGAGGTAGTGTGATTTTGTGGAATGGAATTAATGAATAAAAGAAATTAAGATGCTGGTTTGATTGTGAAAGAAACAGCTAAATGGCAGAAAGTATGAATCGGGGTCATAGAGTCTTGCATATTATGCTTGAAAGAATTGTTCTCATGGAAGAACCAAAAAAGATTTATTCTGAGAAAAACTTCAGCTTTTGGAATGAATGCAATCCAGACCAAAAAAAGTTGTTCTGCAGTTGACATGAATGAATGGGTGACAACAAGACAAAAGAGGGGATAATTTAGAAATCCACGGTGAATGAAATAACTGGCCAGTATCTAATTAGGAAAAGATCTTTGAGCAAGTCTGTTTATATGTTCCCAAAGCAAAGGAACGAATATAACTCTAAAAGCAAAATGTAATTATTTATGCTGGCCAATTGAAGTAATTATTGAAGAAAACAGAGAGCCTGAATGTGGGAGGAAAAGCATTTGCTGTGGGGATCAAAGGAGACAAGTGACAAAGCCAACATGGTGTTGTTGTGACACAAGTTCACACCTTTTATCTGCACATCAAGATACCACAGTTACATACAAAAAGCTTAAAGTTTGAGCACAATGGTGCAACACTGCTTTCATCGTTTTGATGAAAAACCATTTGGCCTTTAGGGGATTAGATTTTTAAGTGCTGGGGATGTATTTGGTAAATTTGGATTAAAATGTTATGAGGGGTGACAGTGACAAAATTTGAGAAGTGGTATGGCTTTATGCAGGACAGAGGCTTTTTATGGGCACATTAAAACAACCTTGCTTGTCTTTATTTTGACCTGTAGTATTCCAGAAGAGAAATATATGTATTTCCCCATAGGGTATATGGAAAGCTTTACTTTGGTCATTGAAAATAAAGAGAGGGTGTAGAATGCAAGTTAACATGACTATTAGAATTAAATACAATCAGGTAATGCAATTGCAGCCCAATTAAAATGATGCATGATTGTTTATTATCTGAATTAAGCTTGTTCATGTGATGAAAATCAAAGCATGAGGTGTAGTGTTCTAGGGCTTTTATAAAGCAACCTAGTTGAAATTCAGTAATGGGTTTTGAACCAATCAAGAGCTGTTCCTGCAAAAGGTGTCAGGCTGTGAATAACCATCATTTTCACACAATGAAATTGAAGAGGATGCAAGACATGAAAATCAGGAAAGAACAATCACAGGCTGAATATCCAGGGGCATGACGAAATGTAATTCCGAACAATGGAATAGTCAAAGAAATCGACAGCAGGATGAAATCTTTTAAGAAATGACAGTGCTACTGAAATCGTAATGGGACCGTCAGAAGGCACATGATTTGTTTCAATCAGACTGCCCCCCCCCCAAAAGAACAAAAATAAAATAGGCCTCAAATAAAAGATTATTAGTTATATCAGAAGCATAACAGAATGCAGTAGGTACTTGGAAGGCCAAATGCAGATTTTTATCAGATGTCCATTTGGTCAACTAACCAGTTTTCCCTTGATAATGTACCTGGCTAATGTAGAATCTTTTAGCGAGCTGAGAGTATATTGAAACAATCTTTTGACAAACCTTTTGTCCTTGCTGACCAAATGTTAGTTTTTTATTTTACTAGAATTGTATTCATTCGAGATTTTTTTTTTTAAAGTGGGTTTCTGCTCCTCTTAGGTACCTGTTTGTATCCTTCCTCACTTTTAGAATATCTCGTTGCATTCTTCCTCCCCTTTTTCTACCCTTCAGTATTTTAATGAATCCTGTTCCCACTTCTATCATGCATGTAATAGCTTATTAATACCTTTGCGTATACTACCATTAAACTCTTTCCCTCCTCACCTTAATGTTTTTTTATGTGCTCTTGTCACCCCACCAAATACTCGTTTGGCCAAGCTGACCAAAGGACATTTTAATTTGGGAGAAACTGAAATAAATTAGCTTTCCTTTCCTCCTTTATGTCCATATCTGTTTATATGCAGAAGGCAGGCAGGCAGGAAACCAAGAAAATATATGTGAGGTAATATAAGCAGCCACATATTAGCTAAATGGAAAAGTGGTAAATTGGGATAATGATCACACCTGCTATCCACCCTATGAATCAACTGGCACGGTTGCTTCATTGTACTTAACATATAGCTCTGTGGATGTGATTATTGCCATACTGGCTATGACTATGACTATGTAATTATTGCTCTGAATCAGGGTTTGATCATCATCAAGTTGCAAAGTCACTTTGTTTTACAATGCTGTTGGGTGGTCCAGGAGCTATCTGTGAAGGGATGAATAGCAGCACTGCTATCACTTGAGAATAAGTCCACATACAAGTCCACATACAATAAAGAACATAGGAAGGAGCTTCTACTACATTATGTGAAACAATTCTCACATAGCAAGCCTTGGATGCAATTATTTCTTCAGTGAGTAGAAACATGAGATCACCCTATCTGGTAAGTAGTGAAATAAATAGTGAGAAGCAAATTCAATTTAAAACCAATGCAGGGTTGTGGTGGAAACCAGAAAAGCTTCTTGATCCACTCTAACTTAAAGCACAGCTTTTTTCTACTGCCGCCTATTGGACCCGACAACTGACAGAATAAGCCAGAGAGTGGGAAGAAATGGTACAATGACACATTACTCAGTTCAACAATGCTCTCGGTATCCTGATCTAAATTCAGATAGTTAAACTACTCATATTGCAAGCTTCAGCTCTTTGCATTTTAACATCATAATGCCATGCTGAAAATATCATCAGATTTAATATTTTTCTATCCCTCTGGTAGAAGGGAGATTATAGAATTGTAATGAAAACCCCAGTTTGATCAGAAAACCTCTGCCCTCCAGCTTGTCCTCAGATACATTATTCTCTGAAGTTCCAGTCCTGCATTAGGATGCAATTAGGATGATACAGGAGAAAAAGCCTCTGTAATTTGGCAGCATTTTGATGAGACACGAGAATACTACCGGCAATGCTTTTGAAGAATCCTCCTTCCTTTACTCCCCACACCCACTTGCTAAACTCGCCTTTTGCTCAGGTTTAATTCTACATAGCCTCTTGAAAGCAAGCTTCCAGGCATCCTGTTGAAAGGCTGGATGGATTGCAAATCTCATTAATGAACAGGGAAGGAGATGACACATTTTCCAGACAATTATGATTTTGCCCATGATTGAGGGACAATTAGGAATACCTTTGAATAATCCACATGGGACAGTCACCATAAGAAACAAACAAAATTAACTTTTTCACCCATCACTAAGAGAAGGGGTGAAGAAGTCATTCTGAGTTCTCACCCACCTCACCCCACCCTGGTCCGCCTGGGGAAGAGAAAAAGGGGGAAAATGCAAAACTGGGTAGCCAGGTCCAAATCACTCCTTTCCTTGTTTTTGCTTGTTTTTGCTTTTCCCAGAAAGCAAAGATCTTATTTTCATTTGTAATTCAGAGTGTTGCAGTGGCCTAGAGGTGGAGCTCTTTCCTCACAATCAGGAGTCTGTGAGTTCGATCCTAGGTAGAGGCAGATATTTCTCTCTCTGGGAACAATGAGAATATATCTGCTGGGAGGAAAAATCTCCACATTGGCGACAGGAAGGGCATCTAACCAGTAAGCACTCGGCTCCATTCAGTTGCCCAGACTCCACCCTGCAAGGGATTATGGGATTATTAAAAGATGATGATTTCCATTTGTAATCCAAGTAATTTCAGAGGAGGGGGAGGAGGAGGAGCAGCAGCAGCAGCAGCAGCAGCAGCAGCTCTGGTCATTCCACTTCCCTCTCCTTGCACACCTTTGTTTATTATCCCAGGCAAACTCTTGGAGCTACATGAAACCAAGTCTTTGTAGCCCATGTGAGTCCAGCCAGCGCAGCAAGGAAGTGGGAAAAATAACTTTGGATGTCCTCCATTGAACTGGAGTTGCCAATCCAACTCAAAGGAGGATGCAGCCTTGCCCGCTTAGACCCTTCTCAAATCTAATGAGACTTGAGATTCATAGCTTGAAAGAACCAACAAGCTTTGCTGACCAGTAGGGTCCAAATCAGATAGAGGAATGAGATACTAATGGCCATCTTCTTCACTGGCCATCTTCTTCACTGAACTGAGCCCTATCATGTCCTTTGGAGCCCAAAATATAATGAAATACAAATATGATATAACCTATGGCCTGTGAAATGGTATCTGTCCCTGTAATATAGTTTGTAAACTTTGTTCTATTTCTTCAAGGTTGATATTTTTGATAACGGAGAATGGCACAGGTCTATATACTATATTTGAGCTGGACAAGTACCGTAGTAGGCAGCAAAGGAATATAAAAATCTTAATCTTTGATGCCAATTTGGGATTGTCCAGAATTTTGCAACCCAAATATGGTAGATCTATTGTTTATTGTATTCAGCAAGGTTGTTTCCAAATTCCGAATTAATTACTAGAGCGCCTTTGCTGGCTGTCATTGTAAGACAGCTATTGAAAAGTTTCTCAATACTGTCCTGGATTTAAATCTTTGAAAATTTCAGTTAGCACAATTTAAGACCTGCATACACAAACTATCTCTTCTCTAAAAGGTAATAATTGATCATTCTGACTACTTTAGAAATGGTTTATTATCCTGATTTTGAATTAAGTAATTTTCCAAGTTAAATATTTACACTTATCAATATAATCCATTCATAAATGTTTTCTGGAAACCTTTTCAGTGAAGCCCTGTAAATCCTTCATTCTCCATTCTATTGTCCTATGAAAATATTTATTTTGTCAATATATCAAAAAAGCAGCATAAATTAGGAAGGCTTGCTTGTTTATGGTGGCATTTGCCATTCTGCTATGTAGAGATGATGAAAAAGAATTATTTAAGCACAGTACCACAGTCTTTTGTTCATGTTCAAAATGTAACAGTAACCAATGTACATGCCTGGCTAAGGGGTAATTGAATTATTATTTACATTCAGTGCTTATCCATAGTTATTTTCCCTCTTGCAAAGCATGCATCACAACATCATTGCACAAATGCCATGGATTATATACCAGCATTAGTCATCAGGAGGCAAGGACATGATCATGGCATCTATGTATGATGTCATCAAACACTTGTCATTATTTCAGTGTCATTGCAGTTTGCTGCAGATGCTTCGGTACAGATTGCTCTTGAAATTAGACTGGATGTGGTCCTCCTTGCTATTAAATAATCCCTATCAGTGCCACCAGTGTCCTTTTTGCTAATTTGTCCAGTTTCTGCTTTATCCCCTCTCACTCATGTTCTCATGATCGGACAGATTAGAAATAATTATTTGATCCATAAATATAGGAAATCTATTTGGACAGACCCAGACTATCTTTAAAGATCTCATTACATTGAGTTATGCAAGGAAAGGAAGTTTCATCAAATCTCAGCAATTTCTCTAGACTGATTTTGAACAGCTGTCACCAGTTAGTGAAGAAGTTTCCTTTCCATGGCACTTATAACTTATTCCGTCCTTTATCTGACCAAACAGTTAGTTGTTGAGCATGGGGCCAAATGACATCAGCACTGCAAAACTGAACATTAAATAAATTAAGGGTCAAACTTTTGCTACTACAAACTCATTATATTTTTAGAACTATTCCCCATGGCATGGGCCCAAGCTATAGAAATGTGGGATAATTTCTACCTGGGTGTATCTATCCATCGCATTAGCCCCGGCAAAAAAAGACTTGTTCCAGGGCCCATCTACAGTATCAGATGTCACCTGAGAAGGACCCAGAAAGAGTTTTTCCTAGCAAAGTGCTGTTCAGGTGGAGGTGTGGTGGCCTAGAGGTGGAGCTTTCACCTCACAGTCAGGAGGCTGTGAGTTTGACCCTAGGTAGAGGCAGATATTTGGAATAGACTCTCCTGCTCAAGCAAGGGTTTGGACTAGATGACCTCCAAGGTCCCTTCCAACTCTGTTATTCTATGTAAAACTGTGAAACTATGGAACACTATTCCATCACCCTTATAAGTTCTGTAAGACCTGTTTTAGTTACTGAGCCTGGGACTTGAAGTGTGTGGCTGAGCCCCTGTCATGGTTATGTTAATATTGATTGTTTTTTTTTTTATTTTAGCTGCTATATATATAATTTATTATGTTATGAGGCTTTTAACTCGCTTTTATTTATTATTAGCCAGCCAGAGTCATGTATTGGGCAGCCATACAAAATGAATGAATGAATGAATGAATGAATGAATGAATGAACGAATGAATGAATGAATGAATGAATAAATGATGTTTAAGTAAAGGCAGAAACTTGGCTGAAGCTGGCTAAATAACTTAAAAAAAAAAGGAAGACTGGAAGACTGCAAGATGCTATATATCTCAGAAACTGTGTTGCTGGAAGACTTCAGTTCTGACCTGCTGATTTAAGACATTGCTCCCTATAGATGTTATATTTGTTCCAACTCAAAAAGCTTATGACATTACAGTAGTGACTAGAACAGTTTAGAGATTTCTTTAAAGTGGCTAGACAAGACATAGCAAAGTAAAGTACCTTCAGGGAATCCTATAATAAATGGAACAGTCCATTATCACTGCAAACACAGCAAGATTCATATAGAAGCATTCTGTGTGATGAAAAATGCACCACAAATAGAAAAACTAAAAAATGCATTATCAGTAAAGCCTCCAAGGATCTGTATATATATATATTCTATTATGTTGGGACTATACAGCAGGGAGCTGTATAAAAGCAAAATCTTTTAACTAAAGAGTATTTAAAAACTATACATCCCAGAGTGAATACAGACCTAAAAACGGTGACAGTAAAGACCTCAAACAAAGGGATTGGATTTTATTGCAGAATAACACAATGAAAGCATATCAGTGGGAAATGGCAAGGAAGGAGAAAGCAGCAATCATGTGAGAAATAGGATTCAATGGGGAAATAACACTTAAATAGTACTGAGAGAATAACAATGAGCCATCAGATCACTAAAGGATAGTGATAGACCAGCAAATACAATGCAGTGTTTAAGGAAGACAGGAAGTCAATACTAGTTCTAAACAAACCCTCTTCTTTGTCTTAAGAGAGATAGTGAGTCCCGAAGAACAGGAGAAAGAAAGAAAAGTAGAAAGAGAGAGGATATGAAAAAGAAAGAAAAGGAGCTGAGAAGTCAGCCTGTATATAAAGAAAGATAATAGATAAATCAGGCTGAATGAGGAGAGATAGATCTTTCCATAGCACAGTTTTGCTTTAAGGGTTAGTGATAGATACAACCTTTTGAAGGCCATGGAAGAAAAGGGGCTTTTATTAAGATATGGTCACTGGTGTCTTTTAGGTAAGTCAATTCAGCATTTGACCTACTGAAGCTGTGACTGTCCCGGACTGCATATGTAAGGTATGGAGAGAGGCTTAGATGCTCCTTGGGGGGATTCAAAGGGAATTCAAATTTATTGAACCTTTTAAGCAACTTTTGAGACTCAAGGTGTAAATTAGTCCATCATCCATGTAAAAACATAACCAGTGAATACTCCCATTCTTGCAGCAAAAAAATGGAGAATGCAAAAATCAATTCCAATTCTAATAGGAATTGGTATTCAACTTAATTGAGTAAATCAATGGAAAGGGTAAAAATGCTTATCCATTCATTACAGAAGTAATATCAGCAAAATATTAAATCATTTAAATCTGGTGGTATTTTAATGGATTCTTTCTCTGAATATTATTGAACTCTATATATTACGTACATTATTCTAGAATTGCATGGTTGACCATGTAATGTTGTCACTGATCACACAGATGTGCCAAGGAGTAAATGGAATATGTATCTCATGATCAATAAAGCCAGATGAATAAGACAATAATCAAAATACTTGATAACATGCCATAGATAAAATGGGCATAACATTTGTCTAAGATCCCCATATTTTTTTTAAAAAAAATGCAATTTATCATTTCAAGTAATTCCAGGCTGTTAGTCTAAATGTCTTGATTCTCTTATTTTTAAAAAATGTTTTCAGGAGTAACAGTGAGCAACAAATTCGCTCTATGAAAATGATTGGAAAATCAGAAGAAATTCTTACCTGCAGTCAGATTATGGGTCCATCTAAATCTATAGTGTCCTTTATTTATCCATTGCTTTTAAAGTTTCAAAAATATATACTTTCACTCAATACTACCTGCCAGATGAACCTGGGACTTTTCTACTTAAGGTTAGAGAATGGAGGGCATAGTTTTTCCCAACTATGTGTTCAGACTCTGTGTTATAGCAGACAGTATCTTATTTGCCCAAATGCAAGAAATAATACATGGCATTTTATCTAGTGAATGTTTTCTACACAAAAGCTGTGTGGCTGCTTTTGTGTTTCAGTTGACACCTTCTTTTCAACAATAGCACTATTTTACTTGGGTATTATTCTGATATATCTGTTAACAACCTACACATTTGTTCAGACTTAGTTTAGATTCTCATAAGAAAGCCAACTTATACAAGACACAAGAAAGAACTACAGGTGTTGATGAGCTAGCAACAATTAGGATGGCGGGAAGGAGGAAAAGGAGAAGGGAAATTGGAGTGGAGGTTTGGCAACAAAAGTGAAGTAGATAGTAGACTGTTGATATTGCTTTTATTAAAAAGAACTACTGTATGTGGGCTGAAAACCATTGGGCAGTGTTTGCATGCTGAAGAAAGTAAAGAAAGCTGTTGTGTATAATCTGAAAAAGGATGATGAAGGCCAGAAGAGAAGGAAAAGTGTAGATCCACAGCTACTAATCAATGAGCATAGAACATAGAATAACAGATTAAAAAAACAAATGTGCTAAGGGAAAGGGTAGTAGAGCTCTCTGTCATCAGGTTTTGGTGTTGCAAGAAGTGTGATAGGAACATGTTAATTAGAAAGGTTCTTTTTGGGTAGGCTCTCTTTCTCTTGGAATCAGAAGGAAAATAATTTAAGAATTACTGTAGATTCCAAGAGCTTAAATGCTGATTTCTTTTTATGCGGATACAAAGTCTTTCTTCACCAAGTTAAATTTTATGACTCTAGAAGAGCTGATATGTTATCAGCCGAAATCACTTTTCAAGCTGATCCCCCTGAGCCACATAGAGTAACATAAATCCTCATCCCACTCTCATAAAAAGGAAGCAAATTGCTCACATGCATTTTCTTGAGGTTTGCAAGAAAGCCGACAGCCTTTTGTAGTGGCAAGTTATCTGAGGGAAGGTGAGTTACAGTTAAAAACAAAAGACGTGAACAAGAACACTCACTGCTTCTGAAAAATTCTTGATTGACTTGTGCCATCCTTTTGTTGCTTTTTAAAGCTCCTGTGATATGCTGTAAAAGGACAGCAAGTCAGCTGTTGTGCAACAAGGGTGCCCTCTCCATTTACTGTGATTAGGGTTGCATATTGCTGGGTTGGTTAGATTGGCAGAGAAGGGATAGGTTAGAAACAGAGACAAGCTTTGGAAACAGGATACTGAAACCCTGTGGAAAGAGGAGACAGGTAAAGGTGGCTCAGAGATAGGAGGCAGGATGAGGTAAAATATCACATCAGTAGAAACATGGGTAACCCCAGGGCTTTTTTTGAGCCGGAGCTCGGCAGAACGCCGTTCCGGCACCTTTTTGGAGCACGTGTCACGTGCTCCGTCCCCACCAATCGCGCGCTACCACTTCTGGGTTTTTTTAGCGCGATGGCGCCGAAAAAAAGCCCTGGGTAACCCATATGTTCTGTATAACCAGACAAATTAAAAAGAAAATGCTGGTTTTGTTGGAGTTTCAAATGGACAAGGATATCCAGAAGCCAGTAGGAAGAAGTTGTTATATCTTGGGAAAAAGAAATAACAAAATGTTCTTTGTATGTATTTTTGTTTTATGTATGTATGTATGTATGTATGTATGTATGTATGTATGTATGTATGTGTATATGTATATATGTATGTGTATACATACATAGATGGAGAGGTGCAAATACAAAAACACACACACAGAC
>JAOYMU010000292.1:18358220-18368831 GCA_025802295.1 Psammodynastes pulverulentus | reverse complement strand
TAAGAAGGGTTCGGTGAATGCGCATATGAAACTGGTGGGGTTCAGTACCTCCAACAAGGTTAAGAACCACTGCCTTAGTGAGTATTCTGCCCTTCCCTACTATACGCAATGAATTATATCCATACTTCTCATGTTTCTATTAAATCTTAAGGGGAAGCCTAACAAAGAAATTCCTTAATAGGATTTTTTTAGATCACAGAAGACCAGCAATTAGCTTTACAAGGTACACCAGACTAAGAAACCAATGCCATTACTATTTTTATACTACCAGAATCTTCCAAATCTGACTGTGCTATCCTCCTTCCACACTACATGTTTGTGTGAACTAGGGTGAGGCTTCACTGAGATTCAGTTCCTCAAATGAGTTTCTTGAAACAGTTCAAGGCCTGCTTATTTGACCCTATAATGTTAATAGCAGCTCTTCTTTCAGTCTTCAAGGCCATTTCCTATGCCCTCCATGATGGAGTGACATGCAACAGAGCACAATAATAGGTTGGAAAACTCTCCAAAGGAATTTGGAGAAAATTCCAAAAGGCTGAGAAAACCAGAGAGGCTTAGAGACCTTTGGGAGATTGAACAGCATATAAATTGCAGTAATAAATAAAAGAATTTCTCAACAGAAGAATTTTTTCAGGGATTTTTTGCAGGCTTAGCCTTGCGTGATGTTAATGTCCATAAAGAGAACAGCTTGAAGTTATAACTCCCTAGTGACAGCCTTCCTTTTATGCTGACTGCAACCAGAGATACCCAAGAGATTGAGCAAGGGAAAGTTTAACATGAGCAATGACTTCCTTCCTGAGATATCTAACAAAGAAGAAATGCCTGTAATGTTTGATTTCAAAGTCATGCTCAGCAGGGCATGTCAAGAAGGTAGCTGTGACTATACAATTGAAGTTCCACGCCTTGTTTAAATAAATCACAATGCATCTTTTTAAAGGGTGTGGCTTCAATGACGTAATTTAGCCCACCATCTTAACTTTTTTGACCTCCTAATGAATTCCATGATACTGCCAAGGATCTCCTCCTTCAAACCACTGTGTGTTGTAAAAGTGTTTCCAGCACTTTCCAAAATACGTTTTGTTTGCTTGTATGCATGTTAAAGACAATGAAAGGAAGAGTTTATAAAAAAAGTTTGCTATCAGCAATATCCATGGTCCAAAAAATTAAGATGGTAGTCATGGCAGCATGACTGTAGTCCTATCTCAGAGAAAAACATTATACAAAATAAAAACAAAAATCAATCAGTCTTTAAAACCTATAAGGTAAAAACAAATCTAATCAACTAAGAGCATCCTATGGGCCATATCTAACCTCTCAAGTAAGAGTAGAAGTGCATACAAAGACGTGGAAAGCATAGCTTGAGCTGCAGATTTGAGTTTTCTAGGAGATGTGCAGAAGCTTCTGGGGTAGAATAAGTGGCTTGATTTAATTTCATATACCAGAAGGATAGCAGCACTTCAACAAAATTTAAAAAAATAATATGATATATTACACTTTGGATCAAATCTAAAATGATACTTCCACTGTAACGTTGTCAGTCCAGCATCCCAGGAACAGAGTGGGCCATTATACAATATATTTGAAGCCGATGAAGGCAGCCTGAAAATTCATGACAAGAACAGAATTCAATCTGTAACTTCAGATAAAGTTTTCCACCTTAGTATCAGCCTACTCATTTTTCCATCTCTGCCTAGAAACAACAGACTCCATAATTGTAACACAATTATGACTTTCATATGAAATATACATTTCTCTGAAGAAATGACTCTGTTATGAAACTTAATGTGCAGTCAAGGAGAAGCTAAATTGCTTTTTCAGAGATCACAATTAAGTTGTTTAAAATAAAAATGTGGTTGGAAAGCAAATCTGTAATATTATTGACAGTAAAAGGAAACTGCTATTAGCAGAAGAGAAAAAAAGAGGGTAAGTGTGTTATTGTTGTTGTTGTTGAAACATAATTAATGTGCATCCTATTCTATAAGCAAAGGGATAAATACAGTCTTTGCAACAGTTAGAATGCATCTCATTAGCACCAAAGCCACTGTGTATCAAAATACATTATGCTCTACTAAAAATGTGTAATTGAATTCCTATCAAACCATAGTTCATCTAAATCAAATCAGACTGCATTCAGCTCATTTGAGCTGTGGTTGGAAATTAGGATTCATTAAAATACCTTCTAGTAATTTAAGTCAATACAAAGGCAGGTTTGAAGCTGAAGGAGGGAAGAGAAAATGAAGTTGAATTGAAGGGAATTAGAAGTTTACAGGTAGAAGAGAATATGTGTAGCTCAGGGTTGAACTGTAGGGTCCTTAATGCTCTCTGACCTTGGTGGTTTTCTTGCAGATATTTCATTACTAAACAAGATAACATCATCATTGCTAAACAGGAGTGGGGTTTGATCTTATTTTTATATACTAGTAGTTTGCCTTGTCAGTGTTGATTGGAGTAATCTTGGTAGTTCCTTAATTAGGCTGTTATTTATGATCATCTTGTTTGTCTGTGTTGGTAGTTCCTTGATTGAGGTATTGTGTACTTCTTGATTGTTGATCTAATGTTAAACTTGGTGTTAATCTCTGTTCATATGGATGTTGTTTGCTGGTGGGGAGGTGTTTTGGTCTTTTTGTTTCCTTTTTGGCTTATTGATTGTCTCTTTTGAATAGTATGCAAATGCTATTTATCTGTATGCACCTGTTGATGGCCGATTTCTGTAAATGCCCCGGCTTCCAGGAATTGTCTGATGGTTTTCTACTTGGCTTGATCTAGGATGCTAACAATTTCCCAGTTGAAACTGTGGTTGAGCCTGTCCATGTGTTGTGATATTAAAAAGTTTTTACCATGTCTTCTGACTACTAGTTAGTGTTCATAGATGCTCTCTGCTAGTCTTCTGTTTGTCCTATAGAGTAGCAATTACAGTCCTTACATTGTATGTTGTAGATGACTCCTCTTTTTTCTTCTGGTGATGCTGGGTTTTTTTGTTTGTTTGTTTACTTGGGATGTTTTGGAGGGCTTTAATTGGTTTTGTGTGCTATGGCAATGCTATGTGGTTGTAATAGTCTCATTTCTAATGCTTATAATTCTGATTTGTCTAAACCACAAGCCAGATCATGACATTTTGAATGCTCTACCAGAGGCCTAAAAGCTTGAGGGTTCTGTGGAATATCTTATTATAAGGTGACCAATCATCCTTTAGGGAGGACAGTCCTTCTTTTGTAAGTTCTATCCTCTCTCAAAAAGTGTCATCCTACATGTCCTCCTTTTCAATATTTGAAGACTAATCTGTAAATCTCCGTATTCGATCAATACCGAGCCGATCGATTGCATGTGATGTGACATATTTGTATTTGACATAACGATTTGTCAAAGCTCGGTACAGTGCAGCGAGACATGATTATGAGACACATGCACTCCGCACAGAATAATTGTTTTGAGAGAGTGCGCTGTATGCAAGAGGCTTTGTTTACTTCTTACCAAAACATGACACGGCACACACGCATACATTAGACTCACTTCTTTCTCAGTGAATATTGAATCATACACAGGTGAGCACAATAATTCATGTTTTATTAATTCATTTCAAAAATGAACATATTCCAGGTGAAAATGTATTTATTCTTGTTCAACTTACATTGTGCTGCCCTGGAAATAATGCAGCAGTTGAAAGGGTTTTTTCAATTGCTAATGATTTTTGGAAAAGTGAGAAGTCGAGATTGAATGTTGATACTCTAGCTGCAGCACTTGCCATAAAATTCAATATGAAGGATATTTCTTGTTCAGATATTTCCAATATATTCTTAGAAGATAATACATTGACAAAAAATATTCATTCAATGGAAAAGTACTCATTCAAATAATAATTAATAGACATGTAAGCATAATTACAATGTAAAATGTTATTGTTACAAATGTTTTTTATTATGCATTTGTCATATTATAGTGTATTCTATATTATTGTTGCAACGAATAAAATGTTTCTTTTATTTACGATAATTTTTTTTCTTCAATTTATTTCTGTCCTCATTGTAAAAAGGTTGGTCACCTTAGTATAGTATACTGCTGGAATGCTGGTAAAAAATAACATATGAGTCAGCTACTTGTATATTAGCAAAAATGAAAAGAAAAATTTGAAATGTAATAGATTTATCTCTAATGTTATCTAGCACCCCAACCATGTCTCCTATATGTCATCTGGGACACTTCAAGGAAATGACACAAGATGGAATTTCTAATAATTGAATGTGTGAATTGATGACCAAAGTCCCTTGATGGGAATTTATTCTCCCTCCCTCCCTCTCTCTCTTTCCAAACAGATGTGCTGTTTTCTGCATGAAATTTTAATTGCAAAGTTATAATTTCTATATTTAATATTAGATTAATTGTATATGAGAAATATACAGCAACCTCTATACACAAATGCAGCATCCTCTGTACAAGAATACAAACCTTGTTTAAACTCAGTTAATCATGCTATCGAGCATTACCAGTTTTATCTATAGCTGGTGAAGGATGGCTGGTGGCCAATAAATCAGATTTTAATTGATTGTTTCTACAGTAGCAATTTTATGCATGACATGTTTATAATAAGAGATATGAGAAGAAAGGCCATCATCCAAGCTAAACTGTGGTACACTGATCTTTCCATGAAGTTACCAGGAGCGTCGAACTCAACTCCCTAGTCCCAAAAAACCCTTTCTTTTTTATGACTTGGGATGGTGGAAACAATTCTTCTAGTCACACTTACTAAACTTACAAGCAACCGAGAAAATCCTTGAACCACAAATTCTGCACTTTCACAATGTTTCCATGTGACTTATACTTTAAAGAATGCTCAGAAAGAAGATTTTTAGTCCAAATGTGGGTAGATTGCATTATGCTAGGGAAAACATACTTATAAAAGTGTGCATGCCTGAACATTTGTAAGTATGGGCATACATGTATGTATACAAATGTTAATGATTTTTAAATATCAATTTCCATATGGAGCAAAACCACACCTCAAACAAAATGTGTTTTAAACAAATTAAGCAGTAAAATAAGTATGTTGAAATAACAAATTTGCTACCTTTTATGTGCATATAATTAGGCTTAAGAAGCACAGTTCTAAGCTAACTTAGATCAGTCTGAGAATTAATTCTTCAAGTCAGTTTTTGAAAGATAATTCTGCTGGGTAAAACTAATGAAAGCTACAAAGCTAATTAAAATCAGGCATCAGGTTCTTATGTACTGCTTTTGATTTGCCATTCATGGAACTTAGAACTTTTCTTTTTAAAATGCTTCCAAATGATGCTTTGACATAATTTAGATAGGAAAAAAATGACTTTACTATATTTTTGCACATGATCTGGAAAAATGGGAAGCAAAAGAAAAATTTCAACTCCATTTTTCGATTTTCCCTGTTATCCTTTCATTTGCCATTATCTTCATTCACTAAGTTCCATTTTCTTTCATCTGTCCAGATAAGTACATTTGTGCTCAGAAGTCATTTTCTGCATGCGTAAATATAATTTGCTGGAGGTAATGTAATCAGGGACTCATCCAAATGTAGCTTGGTGTAGACATCTCTGCATTATCTTTAGTGGGGTGGATGTTTTAACATATGTGCTTCTGACACATTGTTTTTGATCCAACAAGAAATCAAACAGAGATGCTGACATAATGTAATCAATTTTGGAAATGCCCCAGAATGCCTCCTAGGACAAAGGAACAAAGCAGGCTTCATAAGTGTAGAATTAAATTTGAGAGGGGGGCTAGGGTAATTTATTTTTGCAACCCAACCCTCCTGTAAACTACATGATCAGATGAATAAAGTATTCAGATATAATATGAGCAAAAATTCAATCCGTCTTCACTGGATGTATCAACAGCACTCTATTTGCAAAATGGGAATAGCTTTGATTCAATTTGGGGAGAGTTTAGGGTTGCAAGTTAAGGAAGCACTACCTAACACTTGAGGCAGAGCTCATGCTTAGAGAATAGGTTTGGAGAGTTATTTCATACTGGTAAATCCATGTTATAGAGTTTCTGCTATAGTTTTCAATTCTCACTGGAGATTGTGCTTTCAGTTTTCAGCAATCATGATTGGTAGCTGCATAAAGAGACTTGTCAGCAATGTGCAGTCCTGGAGATATAGGTTGCCCAATGTGAGCTTAAATTGTAAAACAGGTTTAGCTATATGGGGGCAGCATGGTGGCTCAGTTGTTAAGATGCTGGGTTTCTGTTGGCTGGAAAGCCAGCAACCCAGATTTAAGACCCGAGTACCACATGATGAGGTGAGCTCCCACTCTCGTCCCAGCTGCTGCCAACCTAGCAGTTCGAAAGAATGCAAATGTGAGTAGATAAATAGGTACCAATTCAATGGGAAGATAACAGCGCTCTGTGAGGTCATGCTGACCACATGATCAGAGAAATGTCTTTGGACAGCATTGGCTCAATGGCCTTGAAACAGAGATGAGTGGTGCCCCTGTAGTCAGCAATGACTAACAGAGAAAAATCTGCAGGGATTTCCCCACCCCCCTTTTTTAACCATATGGGGTATTTAACTGATCTCTCACTGGTCATTCACTAGTCAAGCTTGTAAATTATGGTTTTTGCATCACCAATATGTCCAGAGACAGACTGGGATAGAGGTAGTTGGAATTTTGAAGTAAGATTCCATTGTTGTCCTAGTTGACAACAAGGCACTCTCTTAGCTGATATTGACAAATCTTACCAAGAAATTCACTGCCATAAATTTTATGTTAGCCTTCAAAACCCACTATCAAATGCTTCTAACATATTTAGATTTCATTTCCAATACAGTTTTTGTATATCAAATTGCTGGGAGGGGAATAGGTTGAATTATATAATGAGCAAAAGATAATTTATCTTCATTGGCTGCATTGCCAATGCTATATTTTCGAAATAAAGGATATCAATGTCCTGTAGTGCCAAATGCTAGCTATGAAGCTTTGGGTTTATAATCAGAAATCCCCTTTCTGCATTTACATTGGAATGGGACATAATTTTCAGATTCAGATGTTCTGAATTGTTATACAAATCAATACAGATTTGTGTGCCAATTATATTTTTGTTTCCCATCCCCCAATTCTGTTAGATTGTTTATATCTCAAAATATGTGTAGATTTCAAATAAAACTGTTAGAAAATGCATATTATAGAGCAGTACATACACAAGTAAAATATTCAAAAATGTGGAAATGTAAAGAATGCAGATATGCAACAATATACATGATAAACGTGAAACCAAGTGAATCCTCATGAAAAAAAAATACACAAATTGTGGAAATAAAATGAGCTTAAAGCAGGGAAAATAGAAAATTAAGCAAAACTATAACATTATAGTTTCATAGAAAGTAGTGTCATCCAAGCCTTAAAGAGAAGCTTTAAATAAATATATTACTCAATTATATCTTGATCCTACATTTTGTTTGTCTTTGATCAAAAGAAAAATAGTCTCAGTGATGAAAATAGATAATTTTTACTGAGTTGGTGTTCATATTCAGCTTCCCTGAGGGCAAGGCAGGTTGAGGATAAAATGAAGATTAGATTGCATTTAAATTTGGACCCACAATACACTTTTCTTCTCCATAGGGAGACATCTGTTACACAACACTTTCCATTATTCTGAAAGCACGATATGAGTGCTTTAACAAGGCCTTGGTTAACTCTTCTACTGTAGTTGAATAATACATTATTACTTTTCCACCTTCCCATCTTGAGCTCTGTAAGTGGTATATATCATATTTCCCTTCAGCTCTACTGCCAAGGTTTTTAGACAGCTGCCTTGATTGCATGAAAAATGTGTGTCAAATCTAATCTATACTGTACTTGAATTTTTTTAAAAAATACTACCATGCTATTTTTTTTTCAAAAATATTATAACAGTCTGTTGTAAATGTGCCTTTTACTGTATTTTATTAGAGACATAAAATATGGAAATCAAAATGTTTTATGCAGTTCTTTGAAAATTTTACATACTCAACATTTAGACACTCATATGACAGGCTCTATGCAGGGAAATAAATCATTTGAATAAATATTCCTATGAATGTTAAAATATATTATAAAGTATGTTATATTTGCAATCATTGCAGTTTATACTTTAATTTTAAAGCCATGCCTGTTTTACAAACTTCTTACACCTAGTATGGTAGTGTAAAGCCACTGGGAGAAAACATAACCGTAGATTGCTTGAAACTTTCTGTGGTGTTGCAAGTAGCACTCTAACTCAATGTCCACTATCTAAAATATCACTTACCATTAGGAACATGTTTAGTTATACTTATGCAGCTAATCCTCAACTTACAACCACAATTGAGCACAAAATTCATGTTGCTAAGTGAGACATTTGTTAAGTGAGTTTGGCCCCATTTTGCGAACTTTCCACAGTTGTTTAATGAATTGCTGTTGTTAGTAACATGGTACTTAAAGTAAGGTGACCAGATTTAAGCTTTACCAAAGCCGGTAAAGCGGGACACCATTGACCCGAGGGGGTGCACATGCTCAGTAGGCACGCACCAGTAGGTGTGCACATTTTTAAGAATTTTTTTTTAAAAATCAGGACTTTTTAAAAACGCCGCGGGACTGTCCCGCCAAAAGCGGGACATCTGGTCACCTTAACTTAAAGGAATCTGGACTCCCCATTGACTTTGCTTGTCAGGAGGTCTCAAAAGGAGACCACATGACTTTGGGACACTGCAATTGTCAGAAATATGAGTCAGTTGCCCAGCATCTGAATTTTGATCACATTAGCCATGGGAATCCTGCAACAGTCCTAAGAGTAGAAAAATGGTCATAAGTCAGGTTTTTTCAGTTTCATTCAGTGGTGGGATTCAAATAATTTAACAACCGGTTCTCTGTCCTAATGACCAGCCAGGTAGGCATGGCTGGGTGATCATGTGGCTGTGTGGAACTCAGGCAACAGTAAGTCTGGGTGTACTGCCAAGAAACTTTAGCTGTTATATGGGTTTACCAAGAAGCAGTTTCTGTAAGCAGGGCAATAAAAAATTAGGGTAGAAACAACACCAGAATGTTTCCTTCCTGCCTTCCTTACAGGATTAACTCTGTAAAGTGGAAAAAAACAAAAAGAGATTTCTTCTAACAACCGGTTTTCCGAACTACTTAGAAAGTTAACAACTGATTCTTGCGAATAGGTGCAAACCTGTTGAATCCCACCACTGGTTCATTGTAATTTCAAACAGTCTCTCAATGAACTGTTGTAAGTTGAGGATTACCTGTATAACAAAAAAAATGAATAAACATATATTTAGTCATTACAAATGAATCAAAAATGGAGCAATTAACAATTTAGAGCAGGGGTGTCAAACTCACATTGTCACAGCGTTGTCACATGATGTATCGTGACTTTTGGGGCATGGCCAGCACATGACAGGTCCATCCCGCAGGCCGTGAGTTTGACAGCCCTGGTTTAGAGGTTATAAATTTGGTATAATTCCATGTGCCAACGAATGTATGTTACGTATAAAAAGGATTTGGTGAGTGAATGCTGATCCACATGTTTTTGCAATGTGCAAAGGCTCTGAAATGGGTTGGGCTTTTAGACAATACTGATCCTTGGGTATTTTTCTTCATGTTTTCTTTTCTATTTTTTTTTAAATCCCAGAAAAAAACAAAAACAGACCAAGATGAAGTTTACTGTTCCTTTGTTCAAGGAGATCAAAGTAGAACTGGTGATTATGACCTTGAAATGCGCTCAGCAATAGTACAATGCTGGTTAGGAGTATCTCCCAACAATGGACACTCGTCAGTCATTTCTTTCATTATTTTTTTAATGTTTAACATTTTTGTTGAGTTATAAAATATGTTAAGATATAAAATACAAAAGTAAACAGAAAAGCAGTGGGGAGGAAGAGTGGGAAAAGAAATAAGGAAGGATAAGAAAAAGAAGCATTGACTTCCAACTCTCTGTTTCAGTAAAATAAGGCATTAGCATCAAATCACAACTTTTTGCTTTTCCATAATAATATGAACAAGCCATTTCTATAAAGATCTATCAATCTATTCGGTAAAACCCAAAATCAAAGATTGTTTCTTTTCCACTTGAAGCACAAAGGTTCAGAAGCGATCTCCATGTGGAAACAAAAGAACTTATACTCTTTTCTTTATTCAAAATAGTCAATTTTGCCATTTCAGCCAACTCCTGCAACTAATTTCTTTTGTTCTTCAAACCAAGAATAAAGAAAAGTGAGGATTATGTTAGAGATAACAATAATTACATACATTTGTAAACATCAAAATTCATTAAAACTATAATGTTTAAATGTTTGGAAAATGTACATTATCATTTGTAAGAAAGTATACTACATATATTTCTGTCTATTTTGTGTACACATTGTCATGGGTTGCATATTTTTCCACCACAAATCATTTTACATTCTATTTTGAAGATCTCAGACACATTCATAGTTTCTGCTTTGATTTATAGTTAAATCAGTTATTTCCACTAGTTGATCTAAGTTCTCTAAGTCTGTTTCATGAACTTTAGATCTGTTTTCATTTTACCTTTTATTTTTATTCATTTTACATTTTGATCTACCACTTTCAAATATACTAACAAATGCCTGTACAAAATAGTTTAATGCTGAAACTCTTT
>JAOYMU010000292.1:18154443-18165134 GCA_025802295.1 Psammodynastes pulverulentus | reverse complement strand
AAAGAGGGCGAGAAGAGGGAGAGACGCACACACATGCACCTCGCTCGCCCTCTTTGCAACGATGTCTGCGCGCTGAAAAGGGACGATCGCCGCGCAAAAGGCAGAGACTGAGGGAGGCAGGTGGGAGAAGCCTCTCGCACCGGGCCACTGAAAAATTTTCAAATGTTTACCGGTCCGCGGCGATAAAAAGGTTGGGGAGCACTGCTGTAAATCATGCTTAATAATATTGTTCTCAGAGCATATCCTAGAATGGAAAGTTCCATCTGAACTCTTCTCCAGTCTTTGTGCTGTAAAGCTAGTCATTTTGCATGCACTAATTTACAAACATTGTATTTCTTGGGAAATATAAATCAGAATTAATTGCATCTGAAAGGAATACTGTACAGTACAGATGTTAGAGTACAGTACAGTTCAGATCTGCGTTATTTGTTCTGACTTAAGGAAATTCTTCAACTGGTTCACTAGTTCACGGTACAGTTTCTTTGGGACTTAGTTGCCTAATCAAAAGAAAATCAATTAAGTCTTAAATTAAATGGATTAAATAGTAAATTAATTAGAAGCTTGGTTATTGCAAAGTGTTTCAGTTTAAGTTACTTTTAATAGTGTAAGTTTCTACTCATTTAAAGGAGCAAAAACTATCCCTTGGAATTTGAATTTTTTTGCTGCTGCTATAGACGCTCAAATTATTTCTACTCCGTGCACATCAAAGGCGTATTATGTGCATGCATAATTTTATTAACAAATCAACATTGTTAATGTCTCAGAATTGTACAGTGCAAAATATAATGTAATTTTGCTTAGAAAATATTTTTGCCTGAACAGTGTTTCAGCCAACTCCATAAAAGAAAGATAGCTACTTGTTTGCATTTTTTTATATTATGCATTTGATCTTCTAATGTATTTTGTTCTGTTTGTAATAGATCTAGGGTCTACAGCTAATTGATGACTCTTAATTTAATCATCTACTGACTAGTTGGCTACAACTCTTTTACAACCAAGTTGCTCCCTTACTGTTATTACAGACAAGATAGGATTTAAAGAAGTGAGAGGTAGAAAATGGACATCAGAAAGATCTTTGTTTTCCATTGAATCTTGTTTGGGGTCCTGAAAGCGGCAGAAAACTCTAGAAACACGTGTTTTCTTAGTGAGCCTGGGTTTGAGAACTTAATCCAGCGAATTAAAGTAGGCAGCAACATACACTATATGACTATACTGTAGTCAAATGTACCAATGAAATTTTACTTCTTTTCAGCATGTATTTGTTAAACAGCAGTTAAAAATATGCTTTCACAGATGACGGAACAATACTTTATACCGAGCCAGGAACTATGATAATTGAAAACAGAACGGAAGGTGAAAATTGCTTATATTGAACTTTGATAAATCTTTATTTTCTATGGTTTTCATTCCAATGAAAGTGATTTATTTGGCTTTCTGAAATAGCAGGCAAGTTTAGGCCTGTTTCTCAGTTGGAATACTGTATGTCAGGTAAATTAGTGATTACAAGTGAAAGGAACTGTAGGGGAAAGGGTTAATAAAGGGGGGGAAAACATTCGACCTTTATATTCCTAGGGGGATTTCTAAGACTACAGAGATTTTGAGTCATTTGTGTCCCCTATTCCATTTCTGCAACATCTCAGCAGTGAGAATTTTAATACTGTAAAAACCTGCCTGCCTTTTCTTCTGTAAAATGTATAAAAATGACAGGAAACCAACATTAAAGCAATTCTTTACTGTATCACTAGAAGAGAATATTTGTAACCCAAGATTGAACTGTAGGGTCCTTGGTGCGTTTGGTTGTTTTCTTACAGATATTTCAGTATCAAACTACCGTAGGTAACATCATCAGTTCTAATAGAGAGTGGGCTTTGGTCTCATTTATATACTAGTAGCTTGCCCTGTCAGTGTTGATTGGAATTGTTTTGGTGGTTCTTTGATTGGGCTGTGTTTTACTGTTAGCTTGTTTGGAAGTTCCTTGATTGAGGTATTGTTTGCTTCTTGATTATTGATCTAACGTTAATCTTGGAGTCAATCTCTGCTTATCTGAGTGTTGATTGCTGTCCAGGAAGTGTTTTGGTCTTTTTGTTTCCTTTATGGCTTTTTTATTATCTTTTTTGAATGGTATTTAGATATTATTTATTGTGCCTGTTGGTGGCCGATTTATCAGAGTGTCAGACTTCCAGGAATTTTCTAGTGGTTTTTTTAAACTTAGCTCGGTTTAAGATAGCTTCCCTGTTTAAACTATGGCTAAGTCTGTCCATATGAAGTTCAATTAAAGTGTTTTCACTATGTTCACATGGCTAGTTGGATATTTGTGAATTACAAAGTATCTTACATCTATATACTGTTCCAAGATCATAATAAATTTGCTTGCTTGTTTGCTTATTTTTATTTTTAACTATTTAGCCTGACAAAGAATTTTAAGGAACACAAAATCACTGAACGGAAATGCAAAATCTTATGTCTGTTATAACATCCTTTAAATTATTTGGATAATAACCTGATAATTGATAAAATCCTTATACCAATACTCCAGCTGCAAGTACAAGGCTATTTTGAATGTGTAATTAATGGAGTTTTATTCATAGTTGCAACTGCTGCTGAGTGTGGCACTTCCTGCTTGCATGCATGTATTAATATTCATATCTCCTATTAGAATTTAAAAAAAAAATAAATCTCAGGGTTGCCAGTCTAAGTTGGTTCTTCTTCCCACCATCATGTATTAATAATAAGGTAGATTAAAGGAATCTGTGTTGCTTCATTACTTCCAAAATAAAAATATGTGAATATAGTTCAGCATTTAATTACTGTCAAGAAAAAGAAAAACAGCAAATAATTGTAGAGGCCAAGTTTTTACAGATTTGAAATGTAGCATACTTTGATGGGGAGAAGTATATATTTTTCTGTTGCTAGGATACAGACATCCAAATTTAAGCAGATGTGTTCTTCTGGTGATATCATAAGAAATTGCCTTTAAGCCAACTGTTGCTACAGCAAAAAATAAAATAAAATTATGCAACATGTATAATTCTTTTTTGAAATTAAACATGAACCAGGTCTGTGGTATATTTATGCTGATAATTTATAGAAAATGAGAGTGTATGAATCACAGCCAATATTGAATTGTTGCAATAATTATCTTATATTTTTTATTTCTCTATTCTTGAAACAAGTTTTTTTACTTATTACAGGATTAGTACTCTCAAAATTATGTCACCAGAAATAAAAATTTGTTCATTTTCAAATGCTACTGGAATGATCCAGAATGCTTTTTTTCCTCCGAAATTTCATATTCAATTCAGAATATGATTATTATGCATCCCTGCTGTGAGGAACTATAGCAAAGCCTAGGAAGCTGGAGGCAAAGCTTATTATTCTTGTATATAAAAATTGCAAGTTCAGTTCCTGATTTCTCCAAGTTGAAAGAAGGTGACCCAAACTTAAGGAGACCTTATCAAAGGGGCATTCTGCCTTATCATTTGTCTTATTGCCCTCTTTATCCATGAACAATAGCCAGTATTTAACGTTGCTTTTGTTTGATGAGATTTGCTATCTTTGAATACACAGAGAATATGTAACTTACCGCGTGCCTGCGCACATGTGTGTGTAAAGTATTTTCTAAGTATAGCAGTTAAAAAACATCATATATTGCTACAATCATATTTTGAAGAAATTAGTTCTAATTCCTCAGTTTGATTTATAGTATCCAGTATGATAGCCAAAATCACATTTTGAAGTGGAAAAATGTATTCAGATAAAAAACATGGCACTGTTTTTTTCTGGTAAAATATGGGATGGATATTTTTTGATTGAAGGAATAATAATTTTCCAGTGTTGGGGAGGATGATTATTTAAAAATATAGATTCTTAATGCTTATTTATACTAGCAGAGGGATTTCAAAATTTTTGGTATTGTACTCCTTTTTAAGTTTTTTATATATCCTTACCTCCCCCCTCCATATCTATTAAATTCATCCATCATTTTGCACTCAGTCTACCATAATTCCATTAATTTGCAGCCCAGTCTTCACACTGCTTCTTTCTGTCTCACCCATTCATAGTAATTTCCTAGTTTTTTAGGTCTTCATTTGAATAATAACTTTGATGCATTTATGCTAAAAAATATTAAAAATGAAAAGAAACCGTATTCATTTCCCTATTCCTGTCACCTGTATTTTTCAGTTTGGGGATATTTCCGGTAGCCCTTCTTACTGATTCTGTGATTTCTGGATCATTCCCATAGCACATAATGTTTTTCTCAACCTCTTGATGACTGTTGTTTTTAAAAGTTATCAAAGTATATTGATTTCCAGTGAGGGTAGAAATGGTTTCAAAACCATAAAATTAGCTTTATAATATTTTTTTTCCTCAAATTTTCCTTTGAGAAGAATTTGAAACTCTTTTTCTGTCTCAAACCCTAGCACTTTTTCCTCTATCATCTACCAGTACCATTTCCAACATCTTCAGCTGTTTCAACTAAGAGAGAGTTGGGGCTGGGACGTGAAGGCTGCCTGCCTGCTCATAATCAGGAATGAAGCTACTGTTAAATGTTCTTTGAGTTTCATGTAGGAATCTGATGGTTTTTGTGAAATGAATATGTCATAAAATGAATGACCTGAAAGGAACCTTGGAGGTCTTGTAGTCCAGCCTCCTGCTCAAGCAGGAGAACCTATACTATTTCAGATAAGTGACTGTCTAGTCTTTTCTTAAAAAACATCCAGTGATGAAGTGCCCACAATTTCTGGAGGAAAGCTGTTCCACTGGCTAATTGTCCTCACTGTTAGGAAGTTTCTCCTTAATTCTAGATTGCTTCTTTCTTTGATTAGTTTCCAACCATTGTTTCTTGTCCTGCCCTCTGGTGCTTTGGAGAATGATTTGACCCCCTCTCCTTTATGGTAGCCCCACAAATACTGGAATACTGCTATCATGTCACTCCTAATTCTTCTTTTCTTTTGTGATGATGTTATCTTTCAGTTGTGTCCAACGCTTGGTGATTCAATGGGCCAATTCTCTCTGCATTTTCCAATCTTGCATTACTTTCCTCCGTTGTTCAGATAATATTTCAAAATCTTATGATATTTAATATATCTAATAGTTACACCAATTGTAGCTGGGCTACATTAATTAATGTATGTTCAAAGCATGACTTTTATTTGTGGAAAAACTATAAAAAATGAAAGATGTTACAGTGTAGATTCAACTTTTATCAGCTGGGAGAATTCTTAGCCATCACATTGATATATGAAATTAGAAATGAAGTGAAATAGAAATTGCTCTCAATGATAATCAATGCAGCAAGTATTGAAAGGAGGAAAGTTGTATTCTGTTATGTATTTTAATGTATTAAATTAAATACATTAATTTATTAATGGGTGCTCATAGAAACACACACACAAGGTAATAGCCAGCAGTGGTGCAGTGGTTAAGGTACTGGACTGGAAGTGAATAGGCGTGGGAACTAGTTTTCTCTTGGGCTCAGAGCTTTTTTGGGGCCTGCCCACGCTCAGGTCCAGACTGGAAAATTGAAAAGCTTCAGAGTTCTTCAGTACAAAGGGAATTATACTGCTGTAGATTGATTTTTGGCTGATAATGGTAATGGTGAAGGCACCAGGCTAGAATCTGGGAGACTGAGTTCTAGTCCTGCCTTAGGCATAAAAATCAACTGATCATTTCTCATCCCAACTCATCCCAAAGGGTTGTTGTTGTGGAGCAGGAGCAGAGGTATACAGCAGGTTCTGACCAGTTCTAGAGAACCAGTAGCAGAAATTTTGAGTAGTTTGGAGAATCAGTAGTAACCTTCCCCCAGGAGTGGGGAGGGAATGGAGATTTTGCAGTATCCTTCCCCTGGATTGGGGTGGCAATGGAGATTGTACTGTATCCTTCCCCTGCCACGCCCACCAAGCCAAGCTCACCAAGTCACACCACGCCATGCCCACCAAGCCATGCCCACAGAACCAGTAGTAAAAAATTTGAATCCCACCACTGGGCAGGAGGGGGAAGTTTAAGTATGTTTGCTTTCTTCAGTCATTTATGAATATCATTAATAAATACAAGAATCTTTAAAAGCCATGCACATAGTATGGACATATATACACAGCTAGAAATGGAGATGAGCATCAATTTCAAAAGTTGGTTAAATGAGATAGATTTGTAATGTTGGATTCTTGGTTTCTGGACAATTATTCTGCTTAGAAAAGTGGTTTTGATGTGTATCCTGCTGGGATATGAAATAAGATAAAAAGGTGATGTGTGATAAAGAGCTTAAATATCTTCTGGGAACTAACCATCTGGGACATGTCTGAAAGAGTGATTAAAACATCCTTAAAAATACCAAGTGGAGCCTCATTGAAAGAAGGTAAGGCTAAGAAAGTAACTGAAAAACTGGAAAAGATCAGGAAAAGAAGGATTATATCCTGAATTTAATCAGATGGTTTAAGCATGGACCAAATATGTATTATATTTTAAAATGTAATTTCTCCACTGCTCTTCAATTTTCTTAAATTGAAGTAATATATAACATAACCTCTCAGAAGGATTATCTCATCATCAGCAGTGCCTGTTATTGCTGTGCCATTGCATTTTGAATCAGCTATAATTTCCAGATGATCTTCAAAGGTAGTCTCATGTTCAGTATGTTGCAATAATCCAATCACAAGGACTTTGGGTTAGTATCTTAAATCAGAGATTTGGTGTATACTAGTTGTTCTGGAAGGCAGGCTACCTAAACCAGTTATTCTTTTCTTACATTTTATCGTTTAATGTCATCTTGTTTTCAAGAAACTGCAAATATTTTGGAAGCCAAGAATCCTGTATTTCAATGTTGTTGCTATCTCTTTCAAGTTTGTCATTTAAGTTGGTCTTGAACTTTTAGTATTTTTAAAACATGCCAGTCTGCCAAGTGTAAACAATTGTTTGGTATTAGCAAGCAAATAAGCATTTATATGCCAAAAATATATTATCTATCCCTGTTCTTACATAGAAATAAGCCTGTTGTTGCAGTGAAGTCACAAATTCAAGTATTTGTGCTTAGGGTTATTCCCTCCATATCAAGTACCATCAGAATGGGAAAGCGTTCATAGACAGTCAGCAAGTGGGCTAAAGATGTGGATTTTAAAATTCTAAAATTATTTAAATGATCTAAATCAAAATTCAGCATCTGGATCTTTTAAAATCTAAACATTAATTAAGGGGATAGAGAATGAACTGCCTTGGGGTTGTTGGAACAATAGCTAATTTATTATCCCATTGTACCTCTAATCTAGAAGAGGATAGCAAAGAAAAGTATTACAAAGCTAGACTTGCTGAGTTTTCTTTCCATTCTTTTGTACTTTCTGAAGATGTAAAAAAAAAGACATTTCCTTGTATCCTCTAAAATGAGACTAAATGAGACTAAAATATTCCTGAATGTAACTACCTATTATTGATTGTTGTACCATGGTCTGCCCACAAAGTTAATGTGAAAATTAGATTACACTCCTCCAGTCATAAGATATAGAGCAGCGGTCTTCAAAATTGATAGCTTTAAGACTTGTGGACTTCAACCCCCAGAATTCCTCCTCCAGTCATGTTAGCTCAGGAATCCACAAGTCTTAAACTTGCCAAGTTTGAAGACCCTTGATATAGAGCCTTATAATATTAAGCTTAAATTATAAGTGGCCTCTATATTGTTAAACCTGTGGGTAAGGATTTTAGTTCTTGTTCATTATTGACAGGTCTTTAACAGTTACCCTTGAATGCATCTTACAGTTTTTAAAATTAATGTTACTTCTTCAGATATAAATTTCTGGAACTGGAAGAGGACATTCAAAACACAGGCAACCACTGTTGGGAAGTACACAAAAATGATTTTGTCTGAAGTTGGTGATACATTTTGACAATTGGGTTTGACACTAAAATGTTGTTGGTCATCACAGATGCAGGTTATTGGAGAAGTGAAATAGAAATGAATAGAAGATCACATAAGGTACAAAAGCAGGTTATTGGAGAAGTGAAATAGAAATGAATAGAAGATCACATTAAGGTATAGTTCACTTTTATAAGTTATAGTTCATTAAAATCATTTTTAGGAACCACCACAGCATGGTTTCAATTTTCATGTATACAATAAATATCCATAATTTTTTTTATCTCATTGCCTGTTCTCATTTAATAAAACAAATGATGGCCAAAAAGTTTTACATAGCTTTGCATAACTATAATTTATAAATAATGGTATATGACAGTACAAACTGTGGTTTGCAAATAAACCTCAGGTGGACAGCTTTAGAGTTATAGGTTCATATATTAAAAGAATAGTATGAGGTCTGTGTGAAATAAGCCCTTTATTCATCTTCTAGCTGAATTTTCAAAGGCTGTATAATGATTTATTTCAGTCTGTTTGCTTTTCTATGCCACTCCTGTTGTTACTGACTCAGCAGTTTACATACCCATAATCCATATACAACATCAAAACAATAATAGCTATAGAAAAAAGCATAATAGCAGTAATACTTCAGACAGACATTTAGACTGCGGAAAAAATCTATCTCATAACTTATCAGCCTCCAAGGCCTACTGACCTGCTGAAGCAGCTAGGTTTTAATGGCTTTTCTAAATCCCAGCAGGATTGGGGGCCAATCAGGATTCATCGAAAATGCTGCTTCAAAGAAAAGGAAGTGGAATTAGGAAGACCTGACTCTCTGCTAACATTCCCTGAGATAAGGAACAGGTGGATACTATGGATGATCTGAAGAGTTACTGGAAGAATGAAGAATATATCACTTAAATGCTGCAATGGAAAAATTGCAGAGGTCCAATCACATTAATCAGGAATGGTTCCAATTGAAGAGAATATCTGTAGCTCAGAGCTGAACTGTGGAACTCATGGTACACCATGATAAATCATGAGGAATGGTTCCCATATACTGTATATAATATATCACACAGCAAGGCAAACTAAGAATATGGTTTTTGAAGAAAAAGAGAAACTTTAAAAAAAAAACTATAGAATGACCCAAGTAGAAATGAGAAACAATTGCAGATATGCAAACTATAGTATAAATATACTTAAACAATAATTTGCAGCTTTTTAAAAAAAATCCAAAATTTGTATAACTTTTACTTATGTATGCATATGTGTTCTTTCCCTTTCCTTTCCTTTCCTTTCCTTTCCTTTCCTTTTCCTTTTCCTTTCCCTTTTCCTTTTTCTTCTTTTTTGCATGTTTTATTTAAACAAAGATGTTAAAAAATAAGACATGGAAATTAAAGATTATGTAGCAGATTTTAATTCTGCTATAATATTTGTTTCATTGGAGAACCAGTTTGAACTAATGCTTAAGACCCCTGGTTAGAAACCAGCAGACTGTAAATTCTAACTCCGCTTTAGGCATGAAAGTAGTTGGGTAACTTTGGGCTATTCGCTCTCTGTCAGCCCGTGGCATCAGGCTCAGGTGTCAGCTAATTCCTTTGTAAGCAATCGATCTAACACTTGGTTAATTCAGATAAGCACTCAGTTCAACTCTTGGTTGCAAAACAAATGTGGACCCTGCATTTGAATGAAAAATTCTAGGGAAAAAATGTTTTATTACACAGAAATGGAAGGATTTAAATATAGTCCATGATTTGAGAAAAAAATTTCAGCAGAACAACAACAACAACAACAAAAATAACCAGAAGGTCTCTTACAATTATATTTATCTAAAATAAAATCATTTGTAACTGCTCAAATTTTGATTATATGAACAGAGGGACACTGCAGCAGTTAAAAATGTGGGTGTTTGTCATAAAGTTACTTCAAACATTTGCTAAACAAGACAGGTGTTAAGTGAAGTCTACCTATAGATATCATGCCAGACTCTGTCTACCAAAGTAAACGGTATTTCATTCTTTTACTTCAGATGCAGCTAGATCTGGAATTCAGGTCTTCTATCTAAATTTAATTTTCCAGTTAAGATATAACTTTTTTAAAGAAAAGATCAGTCTTCACAAGTCCTTCTGTAAATTATTGTATCATTTGCATTTCTCTCTACATGAATACTTTGCCTCGTAAAGGATATGCTGATTCCCATATATTTGACCAGCTCAAAAGCAGATTTAATTATATACAGAGTTTCTTTTTTTTAAGAAGGAGGTTTTGGGAGTTTGATGCAATTACATTTGTCAGAGAGGAAGATTAGTTAAGATAAGATGGTTTACTGTGATCCAGGCAAGAAACTTGATTACATTGAGCTGCAATCCTTTCCAGAGAAAATACTGTTGAATATCTTGGTGTGGGCCATAGCCTAAAAGAACCTATACCAAGTGAATCTGGGAAGAAACGGAAGAAATGGAATGGTGGAAGGAAAAAAAATAGGGAATTGTTATTTTCTTTATAAAAACAAAGACCCTGAAGCAAATTTTATAAAGCAGAATGTATGACAACAAAGGCATATACTGCAAAGGAGCATTTTCATATGGATTGTATGGGGATTTGGCGTCAAGATTGGGTCACAGAAGCAGTGAATATATTCGAAAGTTAATGGAAAAAACAATTAACAAAGGGTTTTAATATTATATCTCACTTATCCAAATTCAAATATACTGATTGTATTCAATGGAATGCACTCTGAGAGAGGTACTTATTATACACATTAAAAACAAGAAAATTTGTAGACTTACCCTGAGATAATTTTATGGATACTATCCCAAAAAGATAGCTGGAAGATTTTTTTCCC
>JAOYMU010000292.1:18124037-18136307 GCA_025802295.1 Psammodynastes pulverulentus | reverse complement strand
TATTTTGTTGTAAACCGCCCCGAGTCTACGGAGATGGGGCGGTATAGAAGTCTGAAATAAAGTAAAGTAAAGTAAAAAGGATACTCTGTGGGAAAGAAACAGAAAAATAACAATGGCCACAACGTATAAAGAGAACATATATAAGATTTTTTATAGATGACACCTTCCACCAGCAAAATTGTCTAAAATGTATCCAAAATTATCACCTAATTGTTGGAAATGTGCTAAAGAATATAACTCATATTATCATGTATGGTGGGAATGTAGGAAAATCAAGGAATACTGGTGAAAATACAGAAATGGCTTGAGGAGATGTTGGAGCAGAGAATAGAATTTAAACCGGAACTCTTCCTATTGGGAATCATTGCAAAAAAGTATAGAAAAGATGAAATCTACCTAATAATACATGTGATCACTGCAGCAAGGTTAACCCTTGCTCAAAATTGGAAAAACAGAGAAATTCCCGAGGATAATGAGATAATTAGAAAGATATGGTCATGTGCTGAAATGGACAAATTACGGTAACATGGGAAATGAAAGCCAAAGATGAAATAAAATATTATAGAATATGGGAAAAATTATATAAATGGTGGGGAAAAAATGAAGGATTTAGAAATAAAGGAAAGGAGGAATGGTAGACCAGATGATTACAGCGGGGAAATAGGATGAAATGTATAGTTGTATAAAGGCATAAATGTATTGGAACTATATATTTTGTACCATAATATCTGTGACAACAAGGATGGTTGGTGAAGATCGTTCCACGTCCAATGTTTTTAATAATTTACTTAATGAAGTTTTTGTAAAAAAAATAAAAAGAAAAACCTTGTCTTCTCTCTGACTGTTGCACTTTCATTCCTTTCTCATTTGAAAGCTGTTTTGTTCTGTTAGCAACAAATATTGACTGCAGCTGAATCTGATGATGTTGTGTATTTCTGTCTAGTCATTCTGACCATTTTCCTATGCTGTTCAGATAGAAGTAGCACTTTCTAAATAAAATGCTAGGAATATTTTGCGACAGTTTTGCAAATCTGAACACATTTCATCATTTTCACATGCAATTGAGCCTAAGTAATGTTTAGTTATATTTCCTATCTTTATCTGTTTCTCTCTAGCCATTGAGCAAAGATCTCATTGTCTGATGTCTTACTAATAAATACATAAGATATTACATGTCATGGGCTGAATCTATATTATTAAAGAGAGGTTATCGGTATTAATTCCATTACATTTAATGGAATTTGTGCCCCATAATAGCATATTCCTTAAAAGAGAGACCAGAGGGTGGCAGTGATTAAATCCTTTGTGGGGGGGGGAGTCCTTTGAGGCATATTGTGCATTTAATTTTTAATCAAGGCAACTGTTACAAATGTTAACAAAAGCTAGTGAATATTAAACAGATAACCCTTGCCATTTATTTGATTAATTCCTTGTTAAGCTTTGGAATTTGAAGGGCTTCACTAATAAACAGCTCTCCTTTGGAAATTTCAGTCATCCGACTGCCTCACTAGGTAGACCAGACCATAAAACCAACTCCATAGGATATCTACAACAACTTGTATTGACATTGGCTATAAAAATCTCCTTTAAAGTAGTTCCCTTTTTCTGTATACCAGATCTCTTTCAGAATCCCAATCTTTTGAGTGTCAGTGCCTACAGCCTTGTTTGTGCCCATGGTTTCAGTAGGCTAGAAGATTTTATCAACTCTTGACCACTTGCTTTTCCATTTGTTTAGCCGAGATTGCATTAGCTATTGCATGGGCTGAAGTTTGACTTTACTTGTGACATAAGGTAAAGGTAAAGATTCCCCTCGCACAAATGTGCTAATCATTCCCGACCCTATGTGACATAATGAGTCATAATAATAACTTGAGGTACATTATTTTGAGAAATGAAGTTATCACAGTGAAGCATCACTTTGGGTCATTACAAGTCAGGGATGTCAAACTCAAGGACTGGCCGGCAGCGCCTCTGCCAGCAAAAACAGAGCTTGGGAGGCTGTGACAGCCTTCTGTAACCCTTTGCCAGTGAAAACAGAGAGCTCCGTTTTCGCTGGCAGAGGGTTGCAGGAGGCTGTTGCAGCCTCCTGAGCTCCATTTTCACTGGCAGAGCATTCGGGCCACCACAGGCATCCCTGACATGAGTGACATCAAGCTGGCCATGACCACCTGGCCAAGTCAAACACAATCTTGATGTGGCCCTCAATGAAATTGAATTTGACACCCCTGTTATAGATGATCAGAGACTTTTTCTGATACCTATCTTGTTACTGAAAGAAAAAGAAAAGAAAAGAAACAAATAGGAATGTGGAGCTCTCACTGACTTTTTTTTTTTGCCCCAGGATATCACCATAAATGTAATGCAATGAAACTATGACAAGTCCCCCCCCCTTAGGATCATAATATAGAGCTTCAGATGATCTCCAAGAGCTACAGATTTTTTTCTATTTTTGCCAACAAAGGGAGAACAGATTATATGCTTTCTTCCAGCATCCCCTTTATAGTCCAATTCAGGGCCAGTTAAGAAACTGCATTTTTATTTTTTGTCTTTTTAATCAAACACTTTGAACACACACACATGCACATACACATGCACACATTGAAGAGAAAACATGAAAAAAGACTAAAAGTACAACATGTATAAATAAAACACAGGTTTTTTAAAATGTCATAGTTGTAACTTTGTTATATATAATTACTTGTACTATTACATTATGCAGTTAAGAATCACTGTAGAACTTAAGCCAAAAATGACTATAAAAACCACGGTCTATTACCAAATGGAATTGTATACTATATTAAGTTCAGACCATATTACTAAAGATTTATTCTGTGTAATGTATTTATTTAATTATTCATTTATTTGCGTCTTTTGAGTCAGGGTTGATTCCTGCCAAGTGCCCGAACTAGATTTTCTTGGCAAGATTTTCAGAAGTGATTTGCTGTTTGCCTTTTTCCTAAACCGGAGACTGAGCAACTGACACTAAGCCAGCTGCTGACCTTGGGCCAGTCACACTCTCTCAGCCCCAGCAAGGAGGAAATGGCGTTCTGAAATCTTGCCAAGAAAGCTTTGGGGATTTGTCCGGTTGCCAGGAGTCAAAACTAACTCGGAGGCTCTTTCTCTCTATATATATATATATATATCTTTAAACAGTGGTGTCCTTTTATTCTTGAACTTGATTCTCAAGCTATGAGGATTAGATCAAAGTGCACAGGTTTACAGTGCCCTCAAAACAAAGGACCTGATTGGAAATATCAGTATGGTGGTACAGTACCTGTACAGAGAGTGAGAATACTTAGGATCAAAATATATCTGACAAGCAAATGTGGTTCAGGTTGCCTGTACATTTTTGAAGGGTTTTAAACTGTTTATATTTTGAAGAAGAATCTCAGCAGGCTTTGCCATCTGGGGTTGTAGAATCTACTGTGCCACAACAGTGACTCAGTGTCTGAAAAGGTCATGGAGCTTTGAGCATTGTTTTGTTCTATGTTTTGGGTGAGTACAAGTCTTCAGACAGCACAGATAGCCTGAGTCATTTAAGATCTTTTATTTTCAATTAATTTTGCAGCACCATTACTAGACAAAGCCTTTTGAAGAGAGGTTTCTCTCCTTGATAGTTGGGCTGTTAAAGATCTGGCTGCTGATCAAGATTGAGAGTTTCTGGTGACTCTGAACTTAGTTTGAAACTGGAATGATTTATATTTCTACTTTAGAATCCCCCCATCCAAATCCCAACATTTGTTTTCAAAGCAATTGCTTTGATTTTAAGAAGAAACATTGAGTTCTAAATGAAACAGCAACAAGGCAATATGTTGTTATGGTATCTTATGAAACAGTGACAAGGCAAAATAAGAATATTTATGCAAATAAACTGCAAGACAAAATAGGAAAAATGCTTTATCACATCACCTTCTCCCTTCACGTGAGCTTTGTAATTTGAACTCTTGTCTTTAGATTCAGCTCTCTGATTCAGTTTTTATGTACCTATTTTATTTATTTGTGTTTGAGTGGCATGGTGGCCTAGAGGTGGAGCTCTCACCTCACAATCAGGAGCTGTGAGTTCGATCCTAGATAGAGGCAGATATTTTTCTGTCTCTGAGTGCTAAGAGAAAATATTTGCTGTGAAATCTGCATAGGCATCAGGAAGGGCAACTGGCCAGTAAATGCTCAGCTCCATTCAGTCGCCCTGACTCTACCCCAATGCAAGGTATTAGAGGGTCATTAAAAGAAAGAAAAATATTTATTTGAGTTATATAGCCTATATTTATTTAGTACAACACATGCTGAGGTGCATAATCCTTCCTGTCCCTATTTCCTTCACAACAATAATCCTGTGAAGTGGGATGGACTGAAATAAAGTGTCTATGCCCAACTGTACTGAGCTGGCTTTTATGCCTAAAGGAGGATTTCCCTGTTATTTGTGCATGATTCTAATCATTAAACCAAGCTAGCTCCAATAATGCGTGGTATCTATTTATAATATTTAACTACATTAATATATTCCACACATTTATATTTGTTATATGGCAAAGAAACATATTTAGAACAAATAGGAAGCTCGGGTGACATGAAATTTTAATATTCACATGTGTGCTAATTTTAGGTATGACTGCAAAAATAAATATTTGTATCCCCTGAAGATTTTACAGCAATAGGAAAATTTGCACTTTTCAACATTTTAAAACGATTCAAAATTAACTGTCTTGCTTGTAAAACATATGTAATTTACTCCTGGCTTCCAGGACTGAAAGATTCTAATCAATACCTTTGTAGAATTCAGTGCTAATTGATTTATTGTTCAATAAGAGGAATGGGAGATGGTGTGAAAATTCAATATTGTTTTACTAGATAGAGGGAAATGGCTGGAGTTCGGTGAAGATTGTCAGTTAGATCCTATTGGCAATATGGTATGTGGTTCTAGATTTATAGTTCTAGTTTATTGCTGTAGATTTAATATGCTGTTCAAAAAGAACATGGATGAGTTTGAACAAAGACATATATCAGAAGGGTAGGAGCTTTATCATATGTAGACATGTATCTGTTGGATAGATCAATAAGCCATAAATCTATGTAGTACCTCTTTATTTGGAACTATATAAATCTGAGTATGAGGTATTAGCATAATGGGAATTGGTTAGATTAGCCTTCTACAACCTTATCCCATATAAATATATTAGGACTAACATGTCTGGAATTTCCAGTCACCTTCAAGACTCCTAGTAACTTCCATTTGTACAAAAAATAATTCTTGCATTCTTTTTTTTTAAAGTTTTTATTTATTTTATTTGTCAAGCATATATGAGAAAAACAAGTACAAGTATGAACATAACATATAAACAAGTGGTGAGATTCAATTTTTTTTACTACCAGTTCTGTGGGCATGGCTTGGTGGGCATGGCAGGGAAAGGATACTGTAAAATCTCTATTCTCACCCAACTCCAGGGGAAGGATACTGTAAAATCTCCATTCCCTCCCCACTCCTGGGGAAAGTTACCACCAATTCTCAGAACTACTCAAAATTTCTGCTACCAGTTCTCCAGAACTGGTCAGAACCTGCTGAAAACCACCTCTGATATAAACATATAAGTATAAACAAGTATGAATAAAAAGGACAAAAGGACAGGGATGGTAGGCATGTTGGTGCTCTTATGCATGGCCCTTACAGAACTCTTAGAAATGGGGTGAGATTAATAGTAGACAAGAAGTTGGCTTGCAATTTGGGGATTGAACACAGATACAGTTGTAAGTAGAAGGGCTTTGCTCTAATGTTTCTGGTGTACTACAAGCTATCTTATAGTATGGTAGGCAGTACAGTAATTGAGCAATAAAAGCTCTCAATCAATTTACTACAATACTTTCTACATTGAGCTGCCTTTGAAGACTACTTAGAAACTAGAGCAGCTGATGTGTTAAGCAGTACCTGCCAGCCTTCCACAGTACATTAAACTAGAAAACCAAAGTCAAACTTAATATTACTTTTATTATAAAGTTATGGTAACAGATTTTTTGCAAGTTTCCCTCCCTTTATCTTCATGAGAACTAGGGAGGGTCATGTTTGAAATGTTTTCTCAAATTACATTTCTGCCTCGGTCTTGTATTTCTTTTACCTGATTGTTGTGTTGAAGTAGCAGCTCTTTCTCTTGTTGCTTGAGATTTCCCCTTTTTTCCATTACATTATTGGTCATTAAGAACATACAATACTGATATTGTGAGCTTTTGATTGCTAGTTAATTTCTGGGTACAGCTTAAAGTATGGATCTGACTTATAAAGCTGTTTATATCTTGATATCTGAGTACTTGCTGGACTGCCACCTCCAACCCCAATCAGCTCAACTATAGGGAGATGGTCCTACAATTGAAACTAAGGGAATAGCAATAGCACTTAGATTTATATACCGCTTTATAGTGCTTTACAGCCCTCTCTAAGCAGTTTACAGAGTCACCATATTGCCCCCAACAACCTGGGTCTTCATTTTACTGACCTTGGAAGGATGGAAGGATAAGTCAACCTTGAGCCAATCAGGATCGAATTGCTAGCAGTCAACAGAATTAGCGTGCAATACTGCATTCTAACCACTGGGCCACCATGGCTCACAGGAAGATTCTTTTCAGTGATGATGGTACTTTGGAATAGTATCTGCAGGGAGATCAGAGTAGAGTCCCCTTCCCCCATTATTGTGTGAGTGTATAATTGTGCTGTCTTTTCTGTCTTTGTCTAAAAATACTAAATTTAGATTCTAAATGGCCAATGACATTGAAGCTATATTAGATAATAGTGCTAGATCTTAAGGATAATTTCCAGAAATAAGAATAAGAATAACCTTCTTTGAGGAGGCCTTTGAATAGCACTTCAAAAACTGTTGCTGTGTGTTCAATATATTTATGCCAAGTGTGATGAACCAGATGTTTGTCACAAACATACTCCAGGTGTTTCTTATCCATGTGTGCTATTTTCAGTCTTTCATAATTTACACTGAAAATCTATTCTTGTGACTTTCTCATAATGCAGAAACCATAATATTCACATTAATTCATTTCATTTCAGTTTCAGCTACTACCCGCTCAGGTCTGCTAATGCCATGTTTTAAAATCCGTTTTGCAAGCAATGGAAATTGTATACAATAGTGACAGCATTTAACCTTGGTGGCCCAGTGATAAACTGCAGTACTGCAGACAAACTCTGCCCACAGCCTGGAGTTCAATCCTGACAGGCTGTGAGCAGAGTTTGCCTGAAGTACTGCAGTTTATCACTGGGCCACCAGGGCTCCTGTAGGACCAAAGATAGTGTGCTCACTGCCGTATAATGTTGTATTGAGGTATATCACCCAAATTTGTGCAGTATGTTCAATTTAACGTGGCTAAGAAGGTTCTGCTAATATAGGAATTATTTGCAAGGAAATAGTTATATATGTTTGTATTTCATGTTCTGAGAAATCTGTAAGTATGTCAAATACATTTCTAATGGAAATGGCTTGCTCAGCTGTTTCCTGTTATCAAGAGCAGTAATTAATTAACATTAATTAACGAGTGGAACTGATTGCCTTTAAAAGTAATGGGTGCTTCATTAGTAGAGGTTTTTAAGAAGAGATTGGACAACCATTTGTCTGAAATGTATAGGGTCTCCTGCTGGAGCTGAAGGTTGGACTAGAAGGCCTCCAAGGTCTCTTTCACCTGTGTATTCTGCGTATTCCATTCTTACATTTTACTGTTAAATTCTAAAGTACTAATTATCCCAATTCCAGAAATAATAATGCCTGCATAGAAGTGAGTGCTACTGTCATATGGGCAGCTTCTATATTGTATATTCCTACTACCATTGAAATGTATAAAGAGAACCACAACTGTGATTATCTGCTTTTGTGTTCATGATGTCCTTGTGATGTGCATCACACTCTTTAAGCGGTTTCTCTAATCCAGTTCTTAGTTGATTAGGGAAGCAAAGCTTGGCTGCACATGTTAAGTTTCTTCAAGCAGATTATTTGTTGCAGCTAAAATTATAGAAAAAGAGAGTAACGTAAAGAAAAGTCATGTTTATATAGATAAAAATTGTTAGAGTAACAGTGTTTTAAAATTCAAATGAACCGAAAGTTTGGCCCAGAGTTTTTTTTCTGTTTAGGAACTTACATATTTCTTTAAAATTAACAGAAACTGGAAACTAAACTGTCTACTTCTTTTTCATTAAAAAGAAAATGAAACAATATCCTTCCATCTCCATACGTAAGGCTGATTCAGTCCAGTCAACTTCATTTGCCACATAATAGTAATGATAACTGGATTGTTTGAATTCGAATGCCTTAAAATGCAATGGCCCTATGCAGCATTAGACAATTCATAAACAATTCATTGAAGAGGAGCAGAAAACTGTACTGTTGAATTATTGAAAAGAAAAACTATTATAGAAAGAAAGAAATAATTGCTAGAAAAGCTTCTTTTTCTCTATAGGGCCTAACCCATCCTTGACCAGTACACATTTATATAAATGTAGGTGCTCCTAGATCTGCTACAAGTAGTATTAGCCAAAGCCTGCTAATGTTGCTTGTGGGTAATTTAAAACAAAATCTCATAAATAATAGTATTGCAAAAACATTTTGCATATTTAATCATCCTATCTGAGTAGTTGAATTTATAAATAAAAGAACATCAAAAGAGATAGGACTTGGACAAATGCTGGTGTTTGGTTTTCTTTTTTATTGGTCCTTTTATTTGTTTTTTGCCATCTCGTTTTGAGGAAATTGTGCCAGAGAACATTCTGAATATATTCACATTGCTCCACTTGAAAAACACCCTTGATTCTGAAGAAGCAACAAGTACTGTCCTTTAGGAATTGAGATAAATGTCTTAAACTCTTGTTGCTGTTTTAATATTGCAACCTGGTATTGAACAAGGATTCTATAATGAAGCCAGTTCTGTCTTGTAGTAATCACCTTTTTATGTAATACTAGAAGAAACAATACATTAGAGATTAAAAAAGAATTCAGTTGAGAAAAATATATTCTTTTTATTGGGATGTTTCATATTGTTAAAATGTTTAAAGCCTTTTCCAACAGGCTACAATTGGACCTTTATACAATTGTCATAGTAAATGTGATTACAGTACAATTAATGTATTAACTGTTGCAGTAATTGTTATTGTTGTTACCTAAGTTGTCATTTCTTTCTGCAGTGACTTAAGCCAAACATGTTGAATGGTTTGGGACATGGCTATGGGTTTCTTCCATAGAGCATATTATTGTATATTTTTCTAGTCTTTGAGTTGGTGGGATAATGCCAGCATAATTTTCACAGATCACACACCAAAGATCTAATCAGCCTTATAATGTGACTTCTATCCTTGCATCTCTGTTGCAAGCAATTGAAAGACAGTAATTGGTAAAACTTTCCCTTGTCTTTGTTTCCATATCAGCAATCATCAGGAAAAAGTACCTTCAGTTGTTTTCCTTGAAGTGGGAGCAGACTCGGTTGACTATGGTGGTTGCTTGAGTTAGATAGAAGTCTTAGGTAAATTGTTCGACTGATAGGACACTGATGTAGAGATGATACATATCGATCAAAAGAACAGACTATTTCTGAAAACATGTGTATTGTTTTTTTAAAAAAATACTAGCAGACCTTAGTCAGAAATAGTTTGGTTCGGTGGGATAGAGTTTGGGTGCAAGATGAAGTGAGAGGGAGTTGATACAATGATTGTAAGACTTTCCTAGCATTTCACCCTTCAGCCCCATTATCTTATTAGCTGGGCTGCTTGTGGATAGAGTTACTAGTTTTATATAAGACTGGTGAATAAGTTTACTTTCTTATCATCTGAAATGGAAGCACTTTGTCAACTGAAGCCCAATTGCCAACAATCTCAAATGAATAAGAAAACTCTTAATTACAGTATTGGTCTTTCAAAAGACTGTAGAACACATATTTAATAACAAATTGTGTAGTTTTCCAGAAGACCAATATGCCATTGTATATAAGGAGCTCAAAGCATGGGCAAATCTAGTTTGAATTCAGAAGAGCATCACTAGTAAAGAACTATCATGATATTGTCCTTGTTTCTAATAGTGTGTGCCTGTCTGTCTACTATCTACTGAAATGTATAGGCCAAGCATTGTTCTGATTATTGTTCTGAATTGATTTGTTTGAAAGTCTTTGTACTAGCAAATTAAGGCTTCATTTTCTGCTTTCCTTAGTATTTGATTGTAGATGAACTAAAGTAGACTAAATTAAATTAAACTAAACTACACATTAAGTAGAATGGATGAGAGGGAACTTGATAGAAGGGATAATACCATCTCAGGCTATATATGGGGAATAATGAAAACAACATAATAATAAAACATTGATAGGTTTAAGTTCCTGTTTCTACGGAATATTCCTTTCCTTCTTCTTTTTTCTATGAAGGAGGACTTAAGAATGATACCTTTTTCTTTTTAATAGCCATTCTGCTTCAGTAGCATTACTTAATTCTGTTGCACTTCATTCCCATTCTTTCTTGCATAAACAAACAATATGCATTTATTGTTATATATTTTCAATACATTTTTAATTATAGAAAGATAATGTGTAAATATAGAATATGCAATTATTCAACCAAAATCCGGTGTTTCTTCAAGTGTGGCCCTAGGACTCTGTGGGTCCCCCCAAATCCTCACAGGGATCTGCAGAATCAAAATTATATGCTGTTCTATGTTGAAAAATAATACAATATTAACATTCTTTCAAAAAGTTTGGCAAAGCAGTAGTGGTAATGAATGCATCTTAATTTTTAATATAATAAATATAACCCATATAAACAAAAGTTCTTTTAGGATCCTTCATAATTTTTTTAACTAGGAAAGGATCCTGAGAGAAAAAAAAGGTTTAAGAATTATAGCTTTAGGTGACTTTTATTTATGGTCACACGTATTTTCAACTTGGAAACATAATTTCCATAATGTTTATGACAAATGTGTTTGCTACGACTAAAGTAAACTTTGGCATAACAGCACACAGCATAAAACACCAAGAAATAAATTTATTTAGATACAGAGCCTAAGGCTGATAATTTTGGAATGGTAAATTAATCAAGTATTAACATTTCCTTAATTTTAGCAGAGAAAATATGTGCATCCTCTATGCAGAGTACAAATCTTATTCTGGTAAACCTGGAAATAAATCACTGACATTAGACTCTGGGTAGGCATTCATTCCTTCACTAATTTTTCTAAAATACATTTTATTCTTTTATGTCTATTATGTTTATGTCTATTAAATAAAAATGAAATTCTCACCAAAAAGTGTGTTCTTTGGAGGTAAAGAAGGAAATACTTATTGAAATTATTCATAGGGAATTCCACCCATTATTGCTAATCAGTTGAGGTAAATCATATTATGAGTTTCTTCAAGTTGGAAGCTTCAGTCTGTCTGTACACTTGTGGCCTATATCAATAGCTGAAAACCTATCACAGTTGTGTAGCCTTACAAGCAGGTTATTCTATGTCTTGTACGACGTAGAATGCATATTATTCTAAACTCAGACCTGGGTTTAATTATAAAGAATATTGAATTTTACTTAACATTATTTCACTATGATTTTCAGTCTTATAAATGCATTTATTCAGAATATACTGTATGTAATTTTTTTTTTAAAAAGTCAGGAATACTTGAGTGATACAAGCTGTTGCAACACTGAACAATTTAATATATCACATTTACATGTTGTAGACTAGAAAATAATTCTTTCAAATTTTATGTAAGTGATTTTTTGGAGCAGGACTGGATTGAGAGAATTATTAATTTCTGTTGCAATCAGCCTTGGTCATATATAATTTAAAAGTACAAAGCAAAGAAAATTGTAATTTCTTTATTGGGTTAAAATGATTGTTCTTGAAAGAAAATATTTTAAATACTCAAAACTTAAAGGGTAAATAAAAATCAGCAAATTTCAGCTATTTTTTCCTATATCCTATTTTTGTTACATGAATGTCTAGCATAGTCCAGACTCTCAAAGCCGTATCTAATCCAAATGTATTAGACACAACTTGTGTAATATTCAATGTGCTGTGGATGGTGAGTTTTATATTTCAACTCATCTAAGAGGAGATAAAGTTGAGAAAAGTTGATATTCAAGTAATTAGGTTGTTGCATTCCATTCAATTGGTTATTCATTCAAAAGTATAAAAGAAGTGGCCAAGAGGTGGAGCTCTCGCCTCACAATCAGGAGGCAGTGAGTTTGATCCTAGGTAGAGGCTAATATTTGGAATAAACTCTCCTGCTTGAGCAGGGGGTTGGACTAGATGACCT
>JAOYMU010000292.1:18062797-18074350 GCA_025802295.1 Psammodynastes pulverulentus | reverse complement strand
GGAACGCCGGAACGTCCGTTCCGCAGCGCTACCGGCTCGCGCGAGGTGCCGCGAGCCGGCTGAATTTCACCACTGATGTGCATGAATACTCACCAGGATAAAGATAGCTAGACCACTTGGCATTTGCAGCAGGATAAATAGTATTTAAATAAAATTCCATTTGCCTTAAAAAAGTAGAAGAGTGGGTGGTGATGAGTTTTCCTACTGACAGGGACTGAAAAAGCAATTTTTGGCTAAATAGTTTGTCAAGAGAAATAAGTTGCTGTCCCTAGACACACATCTGGGATGTGACAGAAAAAATCCCAAGACTCTTTAAGCTCATTAAGAAATATCTATTCTACTGATCCATGTGAGAACAAACGATACAGCCAAACATAGCCTTGACTATATCACAAGGGACTAAGAAACACTGGGCAGAAGGACAACAATTAGGGGATAGGAAGTGATGGGTTTTTGTTGTTTTGTGTTTTGCTCCTTCATATCAGAGAAGTGGCCCAAGAAAAGAGAAAAGATAGCAAACAATTGGCTACCTAAGTAATTCATTCATAGGGATACGTTTCCAGAAAGAAGGATTCTGACAAAAGATGATTTTCCCACAACTGGGAAGTACTATATGTATTTGGAAGGTGGTTTATAAACCTGAGCCAGAGGATGGGGCCAAAGAAGGCCCACAAATAAGAATGGAAAAGTAGTGATATGCAGGATATAGAGAATGCAAAGTTAAGCAAAAAATAAAAAATGCAAGAAACCAGAAGTCAACTTACATGACCCAAGGAGTTGTTACAAATGCACAAAATATGGCCAGCAAAAAAGAAAAAAAATATAGACATTTTAATGCAGGAAGACAAATATTAATTTGTAAATTTCACAGATATCTGGTAGAATGAAAGAATGAAATTCATGAAGAACGCAAACATTTAAGAGTGCTACATAACCGAAAGGTGTAGGCCAAAACAAAACAAAAAAAGAATGAGATTAAATGTGAAATAAGCTCATACATGCATTAAAACCCATAAATTTGAGTGTAAGTATCTAGACAGGAATGGTTGGATAAGAATAGAAGGAAATATAAACAACAGCATTACTGAAAATAAACTAGAAAGTATACTAATTAGGCATTATACTAATGCTGACCTAGGCCAAATTGCAGAATTTTCACGAAATATAGAATTCACGAAATTTGTCGTCATCATCACCAAATAACATTTGCCTATCTACATGAGAAGAAGTCAGATGGATAAAATAATAAAACAAGTCTAAAAATCTGACTATGCAACCAACAATAATAATACCCCAGTGACATCAACATGATTGTGAGGCATGCATGCTCTGAGAAAGGTGAGATCTATGCCAGAAGTTCAATCATACTGGAGGAGTAGGAGCCAGATGAAAAGTATCTCTCCCATAAACAATATGGTGAAACATAATTTATAGAAACCTATACTGACCCGTCGTTCGGGTCTGTCTGATGTTGCCATGGACCATGCTAGGTGTTGGAATTTCTGAACCTCTGGTGACAAGGGAGCCACAAGACTCCAGACAGTTGACTGAATAACCAGAGCTAGCAGCTGCAGGGGTATGGGAACAAAGTTGCTTACCCATCACCAATACAGTAAGAATGAAAACAAAAATAAAATAATGATTTGCTATTACAAATCAAGTTCAGTGAAAAGTGGGTATCTGAAAAAAATATATATCAGTTTTGGAAATAATAATGTCCAGAAGGAGAAATAATTAAACAGAGACTAGCAGACCAACACTAGAATTGTATAATTTTGATGAATGTAACAAATATGATTAATGCTGTTATTTTTGAGGGGGAATTATTAATACACACATTTTTATATAATGAGATAAAAGCAATAACTAGAAGGAAGATTAGAAATTGAATAATGGAATTATCACTTATGTTTAAACAGTATCATAAATGGCATTAGAATAATATACTCGAACATTGAATAATCAAATAATGAAAGACTATAATTCAATATAAAGATGTGTATTAACATTAAAATTATATAAGTTTGATGAATGTAACAGATATGATTAGTGTTATTATTTTTATTTGCCCCAAAATGTATGATACCCAGGTGCCACACTGTTCACGCATTGATGTGTATATGTAGAATAAAATAAAAAACTTGAAATAAAAGCAAAACAAAAAAACCCTTGTTTTATAATACAAAAACTACAAAAAATATTAAAAAAAACATTGCTGGTGAACTTTGAAACCCATATTATTTACAAATAATATGATTATGAGCATAATTCATAACATTAGCTATGTTTAGAATGTTTGGTTTATATTACATTTTTAAAAAGCCTTGAGCTGAAATCATGATGACATACAATTTTCTTAATAGTATTAAGGTAATGTTTTCTAATTGCTTTCTTCCAAAATGTTGTATGTTTGTATGTATACCTTTTCTTTTCTTCCCAATCTGGCATGCAGCCCAGAAAACCCCTGGAGGTCCCCATAAAAGTACAAGCCCAGGCCAATTCAGCTTAACTTAAACCAAGGTTATTTGGGAAAAAATAGATTTTTTTAAAAATGTAGCTTATTGGGCTATATCAGGTGTGACATGCTCCAGAGGTTTCCTCAGACCAATCTTGAATAGTCAGTGATCAAGGATGATAAAAATTGCAGTTCAGCAATTTCTGAGGAATTACAGAGTCCCTGTCCTGGAGCTAATTTCATAAGGGTTTTATTATTTTTTAAAATCTATAGGATGCTTTACAATTCGATTCTGTTTTTTCTATGAAATACATAATCAAGATGGCAGTGCCTGAAGAAATTAAAGCTGTGCTACATTCACGGCAACTGATGTTTGGTAGATGATGCAGAAAATAAATATTTTACTTAAGCTCAAATTTTAAAAAAGAGGGTGGGGATTTTAATACATCTTGCAGATCTATTGTAAATGAATATATCACATCTGGTAGGTATATATTCTTTTCATGTTAGTTATCCCAGTTTATTAATTAGAATACTCTTTGGCAGATAGATATTGGTCAAGTGAATTTCAAATATGATTAGTTTAACCTTTTTTTTTAAATGGGGAGTCACCATATTTCTCAGCAAAGTCAATAATTTTTACCCATCACTTTGACTAAAATCTATAATGGTCTCAACTTGGCGGCTGCTCAGATTTGTTGATCTTTAAAAGAACAGACTACCAACATTTCACAGTATTTGCCAATATTTGTTAACATTATAGTGAAACTATTGGTCCACTTGATTTTAATGTTTTAAAAAATGCTAAATTTAAAGAATTATAGCAAATGCCAAATCAAGCCATAAAAATGATATACAGAAATTCAGAATACAGACTCTTGTGTTGTCTTAACTCTGTTTAACTGTTTCATTAACACTGTTTCATTCTTTCATAAAATTAGGAACAGTGCAAAGGATTTTGGCATGATCTGCCCTTACACCTGATTTGTTCAATGAATAGTTGCTAAGGATGAACTCAATATTGTCAATTTCCTCTTTTATAAAAGCTTTCGAAAACAGTGATAGTGATATAATGTATTAGCTTTCGAAAGGCTTATTTTAAATGCATAATTTGAACAGTTTTTATATATCAGAACCTGCTGAAACTTTGAACATTGATTCAAAACTGCAAAATGTTTTTACATAAGCCATTTCATTCAATATATTATATCTTGGGGTCTGTCTTTGAATACAGTATATTAATTTGGGCGGGTTTGGAATTGTATTGTCCTAAAATTCCACGTTTCCTATGATGACATGATGAACATACCCATTTAATTAATTTCTTTATGTTGTCAGTTATTTTTTAAAGCCATGGTTTTTCCTAATTATTTTGGGAGGGGTTTTTTTGTTTTGCTTGCCTACTTTCTTTTGTAATTAATGGGACTTTCTAGATACATGGTTAATGGAGTTCTGCTAACTAATTTGCATTTTATTCCTGGTTTAACTGATATTTTAATGTTAAAATATCCATGAATTGGTTTTCAGCCACCTTGACCTTTACATTTGGATTGGGTTTTTTTTTAATTTTAAATAAAATTATTTTTAAATATAAGCAGAAAAAATAAAACAAAAGAAATAAAAACAGAAGCAAGGTGTTTTTCAGTGTGCTTCCAAGCACATTTATAGCGCAAATCTTATGATTTGGTATAAATTTTCATAGGAGAGTGTGGGTTTATCTATAACTTGGTTGGGTGAAATGAGAGTGAGGTGGTGTCAAGGCCAAAGCCCAGAGACAATCCACTGAAATCCAGTCGAGTCCAGTTTTTTATTTGCTTGTACATAATGGACAGAATCTTGCCAAATTAAAGCTGTAACCTTCTAACCTACTAGATGCAATCAGAGAGATTCTAGGGTATGCTACCCTAAACCTCTTCCCCCTCCCCAATCGAGCTCACAGTTACATAGTTTCTTCATTCAGGTCTTTGTTTAGGAAAGATGTTATTAATATATTCATGCTTTTAGAAAACAGGTAAGGATTTTCTGAACTATTCAGGACAAAGCAAACTATGGAACAAGGATATTTTACATTAGGGTGTCAAATTCAAGGCCTGCGGGACAAATGCAGCTTGCAGGATGCTTAAATCTGGCCTGTGGGGTTGACCTGGAAATAGCAAAGAACTGGCGGGATGGCCACATGCTCCCTCGCTTTGGCCGGCAAGGTGCTGCAGGAGACGTCTATCTCATCTACACCACCACCCCGCCCAGCCAGTCCATGGAGGAGAACTACACTGCTGATCCAGCCCTCAAAGAAATCCAGTTTGATACCCCTGCTTTACATGGAAAAAAACACACATATATGAAAAGAAGCAAAATAATCTTTTTTCTAACTTGTTAACAGATTTAAATTCTATTTTATTTTATCTTGAATATGTACTCTATATTAATGTACATGCAATTTATATTTATAATTGAGAGCTGTTTAGTGGAGATAGGTAAACACAAAGACATTATTCCATTTGAGATGTTTTACAGAACGGTTTCTAGCCTTGGGGTGGGGAGTGGGAAACAAACCAAAAAGGATTCATCACATTTTTTTTCCTGAATGGTAAGGATCAAATGTGAACCCTACAAGAAAAAAAAAAGGCCTGAATATGTAATGCTTCTATTCTGGTTGTTGACCATCTAGGCCTTATTCTATAGCACTCCATTTTATTTTTCACTCCCTTCTTCCCTTCCTCTCTTTTCATAACAAGATGTCCTATTGCAAATATGTATTGTGCTTTTAAACTTTCTTTTGCAGGTTTAGGATTGTTCCCTTATATGTGTGTGTTTATTTCTTTTAAAGTTATACCTGCAATCCCCCAGGCATACTAATAACTCTCTCCCGTTTCTCAGTAGCATTATTTTGACTATATTGCCTTCAGCACAAGAGCTCACCGTTAGATAAGTTATTGCACCGTGTATTAGAATTAAGTATTCCAGTCATTTTAGCAGACTTTCAGCCAGTAAAGGATGCTGAATCTCAGAAAAAGTCCCCAAATGATTAATCTATTTACAGCTGCCTGTACTGCAAATACGACATAAATAGCCAAATGCAAGTGAGACCAAACAGTGACAGAAAACAGAAAATGAAAAATAGATCTGGTATTTCAGGTTAGATGCAGTAAATTACCATGTTATTCACTGAAATCTTTCCAAACCCAGGAACTCATACATCATCTGTCAGTAGCTTAAATTCCATATATAAATTTATGTCATTTTTGTGTGTTGTCTCTAAATGTGTATTATTCTCAGAGGAACCTTGAAGTTGTGTTAGTCATGTGACACTATTCTATGGGCCATACTTTAACAAATTTCTTCAAAGAGCTAACCTACTTTCCAAAGACATGCAAAAAACTGTCAAGTGCCATTTTTCCATTTTCTTTAATATGCTCACTTCTTGGCAAAATAGTATTTGGGATTAAAAGTATTATCTAAGGCATTGTCATTTTTAAATCAGGGAGGCCATGCAGATGTAAATACATTGTGCAATACTGGTAAAATATCCCTTGGGATTCATATACATTGTATTTATGTCGTATTCTGGTTTTAGATTTTAACGTGAGCAGGTTTTCCTATGTTTTTTTTTTAAAGTAATTCTGTAGATGCCTAATTGCACTCCAATAAAGCTCTAATGGGGAAAGTTTGTTATATGCAGGGTTATCCAAGGTCAGATTTATATCCATCCCTGTCCAAAGAAATTGTCAAAAGCCAATTTTATACTGAATCCAGAGAAGGATTTTCTGTAATGCTTTACAACTCACATATAAGGTGACAATAATAACTAGGTTTAAGCGAAAAAAAATATTCAGCTGAAGATAATACAGAACAGAATATTGAAAGGTTTTTTTTCTGTTACTGCCAAATGTGCAGCAAAACTCCTTAGTGTCATGGCCCAGTTCAAGCCGAGTCTAAATCTGGCCCTGAAGAAGCTGCTCTAGATGAGTCTGTGGAATGTCAGCCTCGGGGACCACAAAGCCAGGAATCCTACCAGGTTGAACAAACACAGTTATCTGAGCAACTGGAAAAGTGAGGTGAGGATGACATAAGACATCTTAGCTTCCCTATCAGGCAAGAGAAGAGAAGACAGCAAAACATTGAAATTCACTTAGGTTCCTCATTAAGCAAAAGACTAAACTTTCTGACTAATGATACTAATAAAGGAGAATATTTGTAGCTCATGGTTAACATGAAGGGTCCTTGGTCCCCTCTGAGCTTGCTTGTTTTCTTGCAGACGTTTCATTAAGCAAACTATAATATAATAATACACGAGCACATAATAGATTCAAACTCAAAGTAAACCGATCCAAACTTGATTCCAGGAAATACGACTTCAGCAACAGATTTGTAAATGCCTGGAATGCACTACCTGACACTGTGGTCTCTTCCCCAAACCCCAAAAACTTTAACCTTAGGTTGTCTACTGTTCACCTCACCCCATTCCTAAGAGGTCTGTAGGGGGGTGCATAAGTGAACCAATGTGCCTACCGTCTCTGTCCTATTGTCCTTTTTATTCGTACTTACTTATATTTTTATGTTTATCTGTTATGTTCATACTTATACCTTTTTTTCTCATATATGCTTGACAAATAAATAAAAAAACTAGATAATTAGTACTGATGATGTTACCTAGTTTGGGTAATAAAATCTCTGCAAGAAATCAAGCAAGCTCAAGAGAGTACCAAGGACCTGTCATGACCAGTAACAGCCGGCTACTGCCTTATTTAAGAAAAATCTCTGAGTTAAGTTCTCTTGGCTGAAAACAACATCTGACCTTCAATTCATGTGTACATTCTATTCTTGGGCATCTGATCTTTGAACTGGCTGACCACTTTGACATGGCTTTCTGAAATTTGGAGCAACTTTAGACAACTATTTTGCACTCGTATTTCGAAGCAAACTTTTCAGACAAGCCTTATCCTTTTCTTACCTTCTTTTGCTTCATTGTTAACTCTTCAGCCTTGAAGTAAAACTGATAATCTCTGAGTAACCATGTTTGTGGCTTAAACCTGAAATAGTATACTCAGTTTCCTAAGACTGTATTTTTAAAAGGGCAAAAATATCAACCTTGAAAACGTAATAATTTAAAGAGTATGAAAGAGGATTTATCTTGAGCTGTAGCTAACCTTAGTTACTGAGGCTTCCTAATTGGGGAACAGAAGATTTGGATGGCTACAGCATATTGTGAGAGTATTGATTTCTCACTGCACTGAGAAAGTATCGATGACAAGAGATTCAAGAAGAAAGTAGAATTTGTATTTCCTGACTTCATCAACTATGCAGCCACGATCTCCAGAGTCTTTGCTGAACCTCTCTTCTTCCTTCAAATAGCTTCTTAAGAAGTCTTTACAAATAATGTTAACAAGTCCACAATCCCATAGTTCTGCCTCCTTCGAGATCTCAGTTTGTGTTGTCAGCTGCAGTAGTGGACAAAGACATCAAACACCATCCCTATTGCATACCGCAGACACAATTAAAAACTTATTCATAAAATAAGGAGTGGAAATTCCCATAATCCCTTGATAACATCTAAGGGTCACAATATTCTTGTCCTTGAAAGTGTCACTTCTATGTATAAGGTCCAGTTCCAAGCTGGGAGGAAGACGCTGGAAATAAAATGGAGGCAAACTGCAGCAAAGAAGTCTCTTTATCTGGCAGCCAGAAACTAGTGACAGCAACATGTTTCTGGGGAAACTGACAAAATGGGTTTGAGAGTAGGTGAGCTTTATACATTCTTTGGGGCTCTGTGATAGAATGCCTGTTCCCATTTTGATGAGATTTCTTGGGTGACCTGAACCCATGCCATAAAGGGCTTCAAAGTAATAATCAACACCTTGAATTGGATCCAGAAGCAAACTATCAATAAGTGCAGCTTGTGCAACAGTGGTGTGACATGCCCCCCCCAGGCCCCCCAAGAATTGCTCACATGGCTGCATTGTGCCAGCTATAGTTTCCAAATACTTTTCAAGGGTCACCTCACACAGTGCATTGCAGATGTGAGAAGACCAAGGGCTCAGTGTCTGAGCACAGGAACTCACATAGGGACATATAGCAGAAGTTGAACATGATACAGAAAGAGGAGTAATAGGTACTGGCTCTGGAGATGAGAGTGGGTCCCACATTTAAGTAGCAATGAGTGTAGGAAAGTGTGGCCAAGGGGATTGGGGATCCACATATTTGTGTAGATCCCTTCTAAGCCATAAACTCCAAATATTTATATTATTTGTAAAACCATGGCAATAATTGGAAACTGGCATTTTGGGACAGTCTATGGATTCTTTTGATAGGCTAATCATCCCATGACCTGCATCCCATGACCTGCAGTGGAGCTTCATTGCAAAGCTAGTGTTGGAGTTTCTCTGGCCTTTGGAACAAGGGACTTCAGCACGAATGCTTCTGGTGGAGGAAAAGAAGTAAAGTGGCCTGGAGATTCATGTCCTCAATATTACCATAAACTTGTCCCAGATAATGTTTTTTCTTAAATTTATTCATTAATCATTAAAAAGAGCAATAGCAAGCAAAAGGAAGGGGGGAGAAAATAGTTTGTACAGAAATACAATAATTAGTAAGTGGATAAAGGACTTACTGTGATGATACAGTTAGTGCTCATTTTGTTTATGAGAAATTATCCATAAAGCACATTATGCAGATTAAATTATTTTAACAATGTGATAAAGGATTTGAGTCTCGAGTGATGTTTCAAAATCTCCACTATTTGTTATTTAAGAAGAAAAAAATGAAAACATTATAGATAATTCATTTCTCCCTCTTTGGTCTATTTCAACTAATGCACAATATTTATAGATATTTAACCTTTTGTGATTTCAATTCTTTAATTAGTTGTTTAAAACCATACTCTAAATACTTATATTGGCCTTGCTTGCTGAATATATGTAGTTTATATGGAAGCCATTCTTACTTAAATTGGGTTAAACTTCTGCTGTGAATATGTGCTGTAAATTTTGCCATCATTATGCATTCCCCAAGTTTAAGTACCCAGTCTGATAACATGCCTCCATTCAATAACATTCCTCTTTTCCAATTTTCCACATTCTGGATTTCTACTTTGAAGCAGATGAATCAATATGGAAGACGTGTGTTTATTTACTTATTAATTTTGTATGCTGCCCATCTTGCCTATAAATTGACTCTGGGCAACTTATAGATTTATCCTTTATTATCTAAGAACAGTTTTTTTATCTACAGTAGCTACACATTGTCAGCATCTGGGATCTCTGAAATGGCAAAGGATCCATCAGAGGAACTGATGAATCTTGATGGTTTCCTAAGGGTGCTTGAGAATATCCCACTGATAAGGAATGAAGCTCTGGTTTGTATCTGTTTGAGCTCTAGTAAAAGCAGATTGTTAAGCAGGGAAAAGCAGGTTTTCAACGGAACTTCGAGAAATGAAGCAAATGAAAAGTTTCTTAGATTAATGGTGGTGGGTAAATCACATTGAAAATAATCAAATATTTGTAAGGAGATGGGTTTCGGACTAAATGATGGTAAAAAAGCATGATGAAGCATCTGCTTTTATTGCATCTTCAAATTCCTCCCAAGAAACTTTGTTCCAGGTATTCTGAACTGTTTGGGGAAATGATGGAGGAAATCCATCAATGCCATAATATTTTTGATTTAGATTTTTGGGAAGATTTATATTTTGACTATAATCATAGTATTTGGAATGTATCAAGACACCGGTAACTGTAAGTTCTTTGTTAAAAGAATTATTCAAAAGTAGAAGACAGAAATCTATATTTGATTTGCAGCAATGAGTTGTACATTCAATATTTTTCAATGAATAGTAAAATAGTTATACTAATTATATTTAATGTTATTTTATTTTTAAATATAATAATAATAAAATTAAATAAATTAAAATTTTATGCTAGTATCTGATATTAAAATTTGAAGTTTGGATCCCAACAATAATTCGTTATTCGTTTTTCTTGTGTGAACTGTTTAATCCAATAACAAAATAAAACCTAGTCATATGAGTAGAAGAAACAAAAAAAGTAACTGAATGAAATAAACAATCATATATATTGAAAAGGGTAATTATTCAACTTTTAAAATATGAATTACATTTTGTTGTCATTGAATCTGATCATTAAATATTTGTGTTTTGCCAAGCCAGCCTTTGATTACAGACCAAATCCTTTTCTAAGATCAGATAACAATCTTCTTTGCAATTTTCCAGGCATGGTTGATCCAGAGTTCTTCCTGTTCTTCCCAGCCCAATTTTTTAAACTATTTTATCCTTAAATTTCAACTCCTTTACTAAAACTGTATTCACAATATTAAGCCTGTTCAATAAATATGGAAAAAACTTGAACAAATGTCTAAATCATGAGTTAATAGGGCTTCAAATTTGTCTCCTTTACTATACCATTTTGAGACTGAGCCTCCTAAATGTAGAGGACTCTTTTGAAAACCAGTGGAGATGTAGCTAGAGCACTGAATCTTATTTCTTCTAATAGCTCACTGAAATTCGTTGTTAAGTTCCTTTCTAAAATCTTTTATTTTCTTGGCTTTGGCTTGTCTCCTTTTCTTGGGAATTTCCACATCTTTTTTTTCCCCTTGATTTTTTATTTTTTTTTGCAGTCTCTTCTCACATTCATCATTGACAACTTAACTTGATTTATTCCACAATCCCTGTGAATAATATTATCCTATTAATAACATTCCTGGTGCATTTTTTTTCTTTCAGAGCTTGAGGCAGAAGAGTGGTGCAAACATCTTTGCATAGAATGTCTTGGAACTAGACTTAATGATATAAGCCTTGGTGAACCCGATCTACTTGCCGCTGGAGTTCAAAGAGAGCAAAATGGTATGTGTTTAAGTAATCTACTTAACCATTAGTGGAATTAAAATAATTTAACAACCAGTTCTCTACCCTAATGACCAGCTGGGTAGGCGTAGCTGGGGGATCATGTGACTGGGTGGAGCTCAGACGACAGTAAGTCTGGGCGTACTGCCAAGAACCTTTGGCTATTATAAGGGTTAACCAAGAAGCAGTTTCTGTAAGCAGGGCAATAAAGATTAGGCTAGAAACAACACCAGAATGTTTCCTTCCT
>JAOYMU010000292.1:17831176-17847121 GCA_025802295.1 Psammodynastes pulverulentus | reverse complement strand
TATTTGAGCGCCACCTCGGCGGAAGGGTTGAAAAATAGAGCGCCATGGCGTTCAAATAGAGGTTTTACGGTATATCAGATCTTTCAGACTCTCTTCAATTTCTAATCTCTGGTTGTCCTCATTGGCTTTCTGTAAAAGTATAGATTGACTATGGAACATTAGAACAAAACTAAGGACCTCTCTTTTTTTCAAGAGTTTCAAAAATATGCTTAAAATGACCAATGTTTAGTCTTCCGCTATTCAATAATGACCTTAGTGGTGGTTACTTTGACTGTACATTTAATCCAGCCTTATTGTATATATACTATAGCTAACCAAATTGCATTCTGAATGGCTTCCTTTTTTACTCCTTGTAAGATTTACAAGCTTGATTAGAGGAAGGCTGGTGAAGCATAAAAACATGGCTCTCCAGAATTGTTGAAATATATTCCCAAGCGGCCACCAGCATGGCCATATCAGCATCTGAAAAGCAGCAGATTGCACTTCCCTATCAAGTCTTTCTGCACAGGGATAGTTTACAGATTAAAATTGTAACACCTCTTCTATCCATAAGAAAGTGGGTTTATGTGTGTATGTGTTGGGAGAAGAGGTGGGGAGGGGAGCATAAATCACCTTGATAAAAATGCTACTGCAACATTAAACACGTATATTTGATATCAAGTTTTGGTTTTCAGTTTTAAGAAATGTATGATCCTCATGGTGTCATAAATGGTTCCTTTTGCCATCTCCCATTGTGGAAAAGGACAGTCATTTATCCAGTTCAGAGTTCTCCTGTTTGATGGAATTGGCAATCTTAGTCAGATACAAGTCATAATGGAAGGATAAGAGGGAAGAACATTTTACCCTATTATTTATTCCTGTTTTTGAACCAGACTTTCCCAAACTGTGGGCTACAATTATCCCAACTGGGTTGTTTTTAAATTACCGTATGCAGCGAAATATGCTGATAATGCTGTTTGTGAACAATGTCCACTTATATTTGCTGATGGTTCTTATATGGAACCACATGGAAATATCCAAATGGCTCATTAAATTTCTTCCTTTTTAATTAATTGACCCTTTTTTTAAAAAAAAAACCCAAATTATAATTGCATTGGTATTTTATGATAAACAAACAAAGCGTACTCCGGACATTTATAAAAATCATTCAACTGTGAGCAGTCAAACAGATGACGAATGAGCAGCAAGCTAATTTTTCACGCATTGTCCTTTCATGGAATATGTAACAATATCTGTTAATTGACAATATTTTATAGATGAATATCCTAAGTTGCAGATAAAGAATGATAGAACAAAGAGACACAATCAAAGGACCCCGAGAGCCCTGAATACACTCCCCAGATATGGGGATATTTTTAAATACAATAAGAGCAATCATTTTAATTGTATGAATTTACTTTTGATTCATTTCAGATTAAATTTAGATTTCTACTTTATTTTTTATTTATTATTATCTTCTTTCTGTAATATAGCCTTCAAGTTTAGAAGTTCCAAGTTCAAGCATAATTTTGACATCAAAAGTGTCAGAAACAAGTAACACCAACTTGTCACTTGTTTATGAGATAGGCAGCTATATAAATTTGACAAATAAATAAATGAATGCATCCTCCTAGAGTTGTCTGGCAATGAAGGCAGCATGCAAATCAATCAGTAAATTACACCTCCACTTTTTTATCCTGGCAAAAATATGGAAATGTCTTCAGGACTGTTTTTAACCTTCTGGTCTGGACTATAATTTTGGGATTTCCTGGTAGCCTTCAATCCAAATAGTAAACTGGTCTTATTCTGCTGTGTGCTGTCACAATGCGGTAAGTCAAGCTACGGTTTATCGTCAACTTACAACCACAATTAGACTTGAAGTCCCACAACTTATGTTGTGGTCATAAGATGAGTTGGACCAAATTTTACAACCATTTTATGATGATTTCTAAGTAAAGACAATTCAGCACAGTCATTAAGCATTGTTAAGCAAATCTAGCTTCACTAATGGGTATTTTTCCAGAAGTTGTGATCACATGACTGCAGCAAATGATCATAAATGTGAGCCAGTTGCCAAGTGCCCAAAGTGCCCAAATTTCAGTCATGTGACCATGTGTGTATGATTATCATACATGCAAATAGAGGTCATAAGTCATTTTTTCCCCAAAGCATTCATAACTTTGAACCATAATTAATGGAACTGTCATAAGTCAAGGACTATGACAGTTCTTGACTTGGGAATTATATGGAAATAGCTAAAGTCAACAGTGTGACTTTAATTTGCTCTCTTACTTCTAGGGGTTTTTTTTTCTGGTAACCCTGGGATTTCCTGGTGATCTCATAACTGACCCTGCTTAGCTTTTTCAAAAGCAGCCAAGTGTGCTAGGCTCTTCAAAACTTTCAAAGTTCTGAAAAATCTTAGCAAATAAAAAGAGTACTGAAATGATAGAAAACTAAATTATCTTAACAAAGCTTTGTGGAGCTGACGTGTGACAGTCTGACTGTTTGATGATATATGCATATTTTAATATCTGGGCATTTAATAGGAGACATCACTGTCCACAGTTTGAAGGCACATTTAGACACTTTGGGAATCTTTGCTTTAAAAGAAGCATTGGATGCAGTGGCACTTGGTTTGCATGAACCTTAAGCAAAATAAAATTTAGGGCCCCAAAGTTAATTAACTTCCACTAATAATGTATTGCAATATTTAAACAATTTACAGCAAAATATTTACAGCTGTAAATATTTAAACAATTTACAGCAAATGATCAAGCACTTAATAATTGCACATATTGTTGATAATAAATTGTTAATATCTTTATAAGCAATACCTCTTGTATTACAAAATGTCTGTAATTACATGATTAAAAAAGACACCAAATCACAATAAATCATGCAGAAATTTGAAACTCTATCACTTTACCTGCCCAGATCTTTTAATATTTCATATGTCCATACACCAGTATAGTTTTATATTTGGAGTCTCTTTTTATATAATAATAGCACTTAGACTTATATACTGCTTTACAGTGCTTTACAGCCCTCTCTAAATGGTTTACAGAGTCAGCATATTGCCCCCAACAATTTGGGCCCTCATTTTACCCACCTCGGAAGGCTGGAAGGCTGAGTCAGCCTTGAGCCTGGTGAGAATTGAACTGCCAAATTGCAGTCAGCTGGCAGTCAGCAGAAATAGCCTGCAGTACTGCACTCTAACCACTACACCATTGTAGCTCATGTACAAAATGGCATATAAAATTCACATGCATGCAGGTGAAATTAGGCATTGAGTTATTAAAAATTTAATGAATGACTGGAACATGGAATTACAGGGTTGGTGCATGTGCACAGGAGCTGGGTTAACCTGAGGCCCCAGAGTTTGCTTTTCAAAATCCTTTCTTGATTTGGGAAAAGCCATAAGACACCTTTCAGAGATATGCATGTGGCCAGAAAGAGATGTTGGAATGGCACGTGATTTGGGGATCCTTCATTCTGAATTGCCCTAGGCAAATGCCTCTTTTAGCTATGGTATAATATGTCACTGAATAGATGCGTCCACACTCCCTATGACTGTAGGAGAAGAGTGAGTTTGAAGTTTGTTTCTGTTGGGCATATAATTCAAGTGACATCTGTCTGTTTCTGGATTATTGTGGTGCCAAAATTAGATGGCTGATTTTGAAGAATTTTTAAAAACTGCAGTTAGTCTCAGATGTTACAAGGATGCCAGTAGCTATGTGCAGGACCTTATTGCATCTGTTTTACAAAGTCTGTGCTTGTTATTTTAAATAACTCTAACCTTTCTTAAATATATATTTTATGGAAATAAACAATCCTAAAGCAGGAGTTATAACACAGTGCTGGAGCAATATTCCTTCTCCAATAGTGTTCACAAACTTCTAAATAAAACTATTCTTTTTACATTTATTTTAGTAAATAGAAAGACATAGACCAGGTTTTCAGACATAACTTGACTTATATCACATAGTAGCATTTCCTGCTAATAGTAATGACAGTAGCGGTCAATTCTGCAATTTATAGCCAGAATGCCACAAGCGTAAATGAAGCCCAGTTCTATACAAAGAGCCACAAGCCTGCCCATTTGATTCTGTGGAAGCTAGGAACTAAACCAGAAACTAAACTGTAAGCCAGAATATTCGAAATTCTGCAAGTACCATTCTGAATTCTATAGAATGATGGAGTACTCAAGAATTAGGCTGTGGTTCTCATGAGATCTTAGCTACATTTTACCTGCATCCCACAGCTAACAAGTACCTGCAGTATATTGGAAGCAAGGATGATTTGCAAGGATAGGAAGATTATGGAGAACTATAATGAATTGGATTTACATAGATAGCTCTAGCTATATATCCTTTTTCTTACCTCGTATTTAATTTACCTTGCTTGATATTTTGTACTCTTTTCTCTGTTTTGCACAATGTTGTTTGTCACAAATGAGATACATTAAGCAAATGTATGTTGCTTAAAATATTTTATAAAACTGAAAAACTAAATGTGCCTAAGCTCTCATGAGAACCGCAACCTATTGCATGACCAGTCCAGCATTCCATATATTTTCTGCAGGCTTGCATAAATTCAGAATGGGATTTGCAGAATTTCGAATATTCTTGCAGATTTTCGAGGAATAGTTTTAAAATATCTAGGCCATAATATGGGAATAACTAATGGTAGCCAAAGAGTCTGAAACATTTGCTGACCCCTTGCCTAAACCATAGTTTAGTATGATAGGCAACCCAGATTTGTTATCTATTATTGATTATGTGAAAGTTGAGAATTTTTCCTAACCCATTAAGATTCTCCTGAAACTTTCCTGAAGTTCTGTATTTAAATTTTTTCACCCTCACTGCATTGAACTTAAACAGGTAAGTATTGATTATTTTTTTCTAATATAGATAGTTTCATTTAACAGCTAGGTAGTTTCATTTTAATAAAAACAGTTTTCATTTAGGTATACGTGGAAAATCATTGAGATCTTAATGTTATTTACAAAGTTATATACTAAATGTGTAAGCTGATAGTTGCAAGGAGAAAGCCAAATCCAATTATTATAGATTTGTTTGTTTGTTTTTACTATCAGTGGTTTTGGATTAGAGCTGAAATTACTTACATGGCATTGTCTCTCAGAGATTATCCAAACTTCCTGGCATATATGCAAGGTTGCTCTGCAGATAATGATATAGTGAATACTTGCTCTTGGGTCATTTTAGAGCCATTAAAGAAATAAGATAAGTGTATGTGTTTCATATTGTGGTTCACACTGAATTGAATTAGAAATCAGTTTGGTATTTTCTATATTCATTAAATAAATATGCACAATTGCAGTAAAACTACTATCCCAAAGAAGATACTTTGACTTAGCATTAAAATCTCAGATATGGTATAGGAGGGAGATGTTCTGATGCAATAAATTAGTAACATTTACACTATATTTCACTCACTGGCTCACATATCCATGATTTAATGGATTAATGCACGGGTGTCAAACTTGTGGCATCATGGTGTTGTCATGTGACGTATCATGTCATTTTTTTTTATCTGTGGAGTTGGGGTGGCTGTGACCTGCATGTGATGCATCTGGCCTGTGGGCTGCCAATTAGACACCCTTAGATTAATGGAATGTCACATATCCCTATTTTTTCTGTTAATTCAAGATTTTACTATAGTGGTGTAAGTTATCAGAAATGTTAAAGGACTTGTGATGAGAATTTACTAACTCTGATCATAGTTTGCCTCTTTACTGCTATATTTAGAAAATTTGAAGAGCCTTCTTCAGGTTGAGCTTGACAACTTTTAAAAAAAACCATTTAGTCAGTTAAAAAGGATGAGGGAAATATAAATTAAACAGTAACAAAACATTTAAAAAAAAAGAAGGGGAAAGGGAACTAACAGTCTCTCTTTCTCCCCTCCCCCCCATAAGTTGCAAGTAACTTCAAGTCTTCAATACACCGAGTAATTGGGGGGGGGGTCTTAAAATTAGTTTTCATTACTGGCAGATTAGTTTATTAACAGTATGAAGGACACAACTGACCTACTTCTATTCTCAAGCAGTCAGTTTCCATTTAGTGAGTACAGATAATTCTCAACTTACCACCATAATTGGAACTGGAATTGGAATTTCGATCACTAAGCAATAAAAGTCATTTAAGCAATTCATCATGTATCCAGACCTGATTTTAAGACCCACTTTTACCATGACTATTAAATGAATTACAATGGTTGTTAAGTAAATAACACCATTAAGTGAAACTAGTTTCTTTCATTGACTTTGCTTATCGGAAGCTGGTTGGGAAGATTGCAAAACGACAGTCCCAGATCACAAAATGCTGCAACTGTTGTAAATGTGAGCTAGTTGCCAAGTGCTTAAATTACGATCATGTGATTGTGGGGCTAGTGCAATGGTTGGAACTTTGAGGATGGCTTATAATAAGTCACTTTTTCTAAGGCCATTGTAACTTCATTGTTAAATGAAAGGCTATAAATCAAAGAGAGTACTTGCATGTAAAAAGAAACATGGATCTCTGCAATTTTACTTTCTGTAATTTCTTAACTCTGATTTTTATGATAGTATCTTGTTTAAGTACTAACCGGATCTGACCCCGTTTAGCTTTTTGAAATCAGTCTCCATTTTAGTCAATTTTAACGAGTATGATTTTTTTTCCTTTAGAATTAATGTGAACTACACACTTGCATATATCCTATTCTTTCTTTTCAAATGTTCTTCCTTTTTCAGGAATGTTCTGCCTTTTCAGAACCTTCTTGATTTTTTTCAGGGTTAAACTGGATCACAGGAGACATGTTTCATTTATGTTTCACAAGGCGTGTATTTTTAAAAAGAAATTGCAACTTTAAAGTGGTCGATAATAATAATAAAAAAAGGAAGTAAGTTTTTACACCCTGCCATGCCTTGACTTGTCAGCCTTTTTCCCTAAAGCTGTTTATGCAGACGGAAAGCTGTATCAATAGCCACTTTTTTCCCCCTAACACAATACCAGCTTTGAGAAGGAAGTTTTCAAAAGGAGCCTGGCACAAAGAAAAAGTATTACTCTTCTTCCTACATACTGTAATCGAATCTTTTATCTCCAAGACTGCTGCTACTTTACAAGCAATTCATAATGATGTAATCCTTCCTCAATACCTTGTTTTGGAATACATTGGAGGGGCACGCTGTGGTTAACAAGGGTACATAGGTAGTCCTCAATTTACGACCATAATTGAGCCCAAAATGTATGTTGCTAAGTGAGAAATTTCTTAAGTGAGTTTTGCCCCATTTTACTACTTGTCTTGCCACAGTTGTTAAACGAATCGCTGCAGTTATTAAATTAATAACACGGTTGTTAAGTGAATCTGGCTTCCCCATTGACTTTGTTTGTCAAAAGGTCACAAAAAGGGATCACATGACCCTGGGATATTGCAACCGTCATAAATATGAACCGATTAGCAAGCATCCGAATGTAAATCACATGACCATGGGGATACTGCGATGGTCATAAGTGTGGAAACGGCCATAAGTCACTTTTTTCAGCACCGTTATAATTTCGAATGGTCACTAAGGGAACTGTTGTAAGTCGAGGACTACCTTGTATATAGAAAAAGGGTCTGAAGCCAGGATAACAACATGTCTTAGAATTTTGGATATATGGTGTGATTTGGTTTGGATTTGTATTAATGTACAGTGTTCCTTTAATATATTTTCTACAGTTCTTATTACTGCATTTTTCTACATTATGCCAGAGAACCTGGCTGTTGGTACATGAAAAAGAGAGCTTGTATAAAATAATTTGCTTATTGGAAACAAAATTGTCAATTACCAAGTTGCATTTCCTTTTTGTTATTGGACTTTATTCTTTGCCCCATTTTTTCTTAGAGAGGCCTTACATTATGTGAGGTCCATATGCCTATCAGCTTGGACATACAAACAAATTATAGGCTAATGCTTTTAACCATAAGCCTCTTCAGTTTGGGACGATTACAGAAAATGCTTGCCAAATTTAATGAGTGGCTGAAACAGAATGAAGTGGTTATCTTGTTTCAGATTATAATAAGAAATAGCATATTTTAAAATTCAGTTTATTGGAGAGGCACTAACTGAGATTTGCCAATTTGGTTATTTTAGCACAATGGTATTAAAGTTAATAGAAACAGAAGAAAAATGATGCAAAAGAATAGCTAGGAAATATGTGAATGTACAGTTTGATGATAAATAATGTATCCTAACCCAAAATATGAAATACAAAGAATAAGCCAACAGAACAAAGCTTAACATAATGTACAAAATAAACTGTGCTCAATAAATTAGCCACTTATTGATTGGTAGTAATGTTGATATTAAGTCTGCTTTACTGATTTTGTTAGTTTATATTTTAGTTATTCAGATTTCTTTACAGATCATGTCCCACATGAAATTTATTGTTTGTTTGTTTTTCTGTTTTCAGGAAATGGGTCTTGCAAGTTAATGAGTCTAGATAAGACGCATCAATGTGGAAGCATCGGCTTCATGCGCTTTAGGGACAGATCTCTGGTACGCTCAAGAATAAACAAAGTCCCTACCAGAATTGCTGCATTTCATAATGAAGAAAATTAGTCTCAAGACCATTCGTAAATCTTTTAACTTAAATAAAAGCAAAGATGACAGTGACTTTGTTGTAGTTGCACAGCCATCATTAAATGATTTTGGAAAAGACGACTCCTTGTTTGCTAGCTGTTACGGTAAAGATTTGGCTAGCTGTGACATCAACAGCGAAGATGAGAAAGGTGGCAAAAACAGATCAAAGAGCGAAAGCTTAATGGGTACATTAAAAAGACGACTTTCAGCAAAACAGAAGCAAAAAGGTGGGAAAGGCAGCACACCGTCCATGAGCTCTGCTGATGAAGATACCTTTTCTTCTTCTTCTGCGCCAATAACTTTCAAAGATGTAAGAGCTCAACGACCTCTTCGGTCCACATCCCTCCGAAACCACCACTATAGTCCAACACCATGGCCCCTTCGGCCAACGAACTCAGAAGAAACATGTATAAAAATGGAAGTGAAAGTAAAGGCCTTGGTCCACTCTTCAAACCCAAGCCCTGCACTAAATGGTGTACGCAAAGATTTCCATGACTTGCAGCCAGACAGCAGGTTCCATGAACAAAACAGTGCATTCAAAAGTACAGAATCTCAGAATGGAGATTTGCATCTTCATATTGATGAACATGTGCCTGTAGTTATTGGACTTATGCCTCAGGACTACATTCAGTACACTGTGCCTTTAGATGAGGGAATGTATCCTTTGGAAGGATCACGTAGTTACTGTCTGGATAGTTCCTCACCCATGGAGGTTTCAACGGTTTCTTCTCAAATGGGCAGTAGTACATTTCATGAAGAAGAGGGTTCAGTGAATGAAGACGTAGTAGTTGCTCCGGATATCTTTGTGGACCAAGCAGTAAACGGTTTATTGATTGGTACAACAGGAATCATGTTGCAAAGTCCAAGAGTTAATGATGTTCCCCCACTCTCGCCATTGCTACCTCCAATACAGAATAATCAAATCCAAAGGAACTTTAACAGCCTGAATGGCACAGATGTCCATGTGGCTGAAAGTATGCGCTGCCATTTGAATTTTGATCCTAACTCTGCACCAGGAGTTGCAAGAGTCTACGATTCTGTACAAAATAGTGGCCCGATGGTTGTAACGAGTCTCACAGAAGAACTTAAAAAACTGGCAAAACAAGGATGGTACTGGGGTCCGATTACACGATGGGAAGCAGAGGGGAAATTAGCTAATGTTCCTGATGGTTCATTTCTTGTGCGAGACAGCTCTGACGACCGTTACCTTTTGAGTCTGAGTTTCCGTTCACATGGTAAAACACTTCATACTAGAATTGAGCATTCAAATGGTAGGTTTAGCTTTTATGAACAACCCGATGTGGAAGGACATACTTCTATAGTTGATCTAATTGAACACTCAATTAGGGACTCTGAAAATGGTGCATTTTGCTATTCGAGATCTCGACTACCTGGATCTACAACTTATCCAGTGAGACTGACCAATCCAGTATCTCGTTTCATGCAGGTGCGTTCCTTGCAGTACCTGTGTCGCTTTGTTATACGTCAGTATACCAGAATAGATCTGATTCAGAAACTGCCTTTGCCAAACAAAATGAAGGATTATTTACAAGAAAAGCACTACTGAAGGCTTATGGGAAACTTGCAGCTTGCACTTTGGGAATAACAACAACAACAAAAATAAATAAAAGAGTGGTTGATACACAGTTTACAAACTTAATTATTATTAGTTTTCTTTTCTTTTTTTGCTGCCATAATTTCATTTTTGTGCATAAAGAAGAGTAATGCATTTTGAATTTAATAGATATTTGGGTTTTTTTTTTTTAAAAATGATGGTCTCAAAGGGTTTTTTAGAAGAGTAAAATAACTATCTTTCATTCAGTGTGCAAAATAATCACAATGTGAATGATAAATATTGTCCTTAAACTCCCCATCTCCTTTGCTGCTAATCCACTGTGATTTTTATGCATTTGAAGCACATTTCATGTGTTTTCAACCATAAGTAAAAAAAATTGAAACTTGATGGGATACATTTTGTTGTTTTCAAATAGTCTGGTGTTTTTTTTTTGTTCTTTTGTTTTTAATTTTAAAAAAGTTTGGGGTAAAATATACTGTTGTACCAAACTTGGATACATGCTTAAAACGATTCCCTAATATCTAATTAAAAACGTATACTGGTAACTGTGTGTTGGAGGGAATATGTGATCCAATACAGTTATGCATCATACATTTTGAAAACTTCTTTTCTCCTAAGCAGTTCCATTATTGCAGATGTTGCTTTGTTTCTTTTGTTCATTCTTAAGCATTTTTAAATTTGAAAATAGCCTTTGAAAAATATCTGTAAAATGAATATTGGAAGTCATTAATAATATTCAATCAAAAGCTAAATATACTTAAAACATTTAAGAATATTTGAAGGGATTATAGAAATCTGATTTAAATAAAACTTATTCAGGTAATTGCAGAACTGTGAGATCTGTCTGAACTGATTTTTTTTAAATTATGTACCATTGAATTTAAAAATACAGGTAGTCCTCAACTTACAACCATTTGTTAAGCAGCCGTTTGAAGCTATGACCCTGAAAATCCTGACTTAAAACTGGTCCTTGAAGTTAGGACCAGCATAGCATCTCCATGGTCACATGATCAAAATTCGGTTGCTTGGCATGTATTCACGACAGTTGGAGCATCCTGGGGTCATGTGAACGCCATTTGTGACCCACCCAGCTAGCTTTTGACAAGCCAAGTCATGGGGGAAGCCAAATTCAGTTAATGACCACATGGTTCACTTAACTGCAGTGATTCTCTTAATAACTGTTGCAAAAAAGATAATGACATGGGGCGGAACCACAACCTTGCTTGGTAACAGAAATTCTGATTTCAATTGTGGTCGTAAGTCGAGGACTACCTCTATCCTGTAATTACTACAACAATTGGACCTTAACTCAACAGGAATTTAAATTCCATTAATTTTCTTGGATGAGGTAACCACATGTATAATCTTTTCCCATGGAAAATGATAAGATTAAGAAGTACTTAACTTTGATAGAATATGGCCTCAGTTTTAAATGTGCTTTCCTTTATTGTTCAACATTAATTAATTTGCCATCATTATAATTTAGTTTAATTGGCAAGTGAAGAGAACCTAAATTAACCCCCGAATATTACCGGTATTCTTTAAATAAAAATGCATGTTTTGAAATTGAAGACTGTGACATTAAATAGCAAAATAGTCACCATAGGAAGTATTCAAGTGCATTACCACTTTCAATTCTACAAATTCTTATTTGAAAAAAAGGAAAATCCACACACTTTTGGATACTTGCAATGGGATAATCTGCCAGGAACAATAGGATTTCTACAGCCTCAGTATATTGTTTTGTCTCACTTTAGTGGGGTCTGCATAGGAGAAATTTCCAATGAATTGGAAGGCCTATACATGAGGCTGTTTTACAGCCTGGACCCAGTCTTGATAAATGCCTTCACCTCTTGATGAAAAATTGGGGAAAGTTGATGTTAATTGGCTCCACTGCCTTCAGTAGGCTTTAAGTCTGGTGGTGTTGTTTTGTGTATGTTTTTGTAGAAAAAAAATGCCAATAGGTTTATAAAGAAATTACAGCCTGTTTAAAAATATTTGTGGTCAAAAGACTATTTCTGCAAGTTGTTCCATGATGAACATTATACTGTGGAAGCAAAGTACTCTTATGTTTATAAGAGCTTCTGTGAACCAAAATCTTAACAAGTAGGAAAGTGTATTCTGAAATTTCTGAATAAATTCATGCAATTTGAGAGTGTGGTTTTAAAGTACAGAAATTAGTTTGTGCCACTGCGATGTGTCTTTCATTTCTTTTGTTTGCATTTTTCTCATTTGAATACTGAATATTTTGCTGATTATTAAAACATTTAAAGGGTGATGAAATTTTGAGAAATCTTTATTTTGGGGTATTTCACTCTTGCTTTTTCTACCAGTTTTGTGTTTTTTTCTGAATGAATTTATACAATTAATATATGAAGGTGCTGCAGTGGCCTGACATCTTGGGTTGTGTGAGTCAATATGCTAAATTTCTATTTTTCAAAAAAACTATTTTTAGATCAGACTGTTTAAGAGAGTATCAGAGACAAAGTATGTCTTTTTCTCTGGGATATAGAGGGGGGAAACAGCTCTCTTACCAAGTTACAGAATAATAGATTTTGAAAAATAAATTATATAAAGAGAGATGTTCTTAAATTTCTGGGCAAATTTTTTCTATATATGTGTGTATCTTGTCTTTGCCATTCTGATATTTATGCAAAACCTTCATTTTTGTTTCTTAATTTTTACTCCCAAGCAAGATTACAAATTTTATATATATCAAAGGCACAATAATGTATGATGGTACCATGTTTTGCCTAATGAAGAAAAGGAATTTTTTTTTCTACAGTAGGAAAGTACATGTTACAGTAAAATCCTTGTTTCTAGGATATGTCAAATAAAGGACTGTTTAGTTAGTGGTAAACAAAGAAAGTTCTCTGGAGCAACTAATGTATATTATGACAAAAAGTTTTTAAAGTCCCAGTGTTTAACAAAGAATGATTTGAGGGACTATGATGGTATTACAATTCCATATTTAGATTTTTAATCATATTTCTGGCTATATAGTAGACACTGAATCTACTGCTGCAATTTGTCGCCATCTTTTTACATCTTCAATTCATTAATATTTAAAATACGTTCTTGTATTGCACGCCTAGCCTTATCCCTCACAGAACAAACAAGTTTTTCTCATTATATAGTACTAGGAAAGACACCATACATTAACAAGTGGCCGTGTGAATGAAAAGGTCCTTCTTTAGTATCCTCCTTATTAACCTTTCTGTCTGCCCTTCATTTTCTAGAGAGCCAGACTAGAATAGCTACAGCCAATGTCATTCACTAGTCCCTCATTCACTGAACAATAACAAATACAACAGGAGCGAGTCTTGAGCCACCTGCATTTGGCCCAGGAAGAATTGTACATCAGTAGGAGCAGATCTATTTTGTTCTTCCAGGCTGATGAAGAGACAACCTAACAAAGGCAATACTATCTTTGTTTTTGGCTTTGGTTGGCTATGGCAGCAACTGGTTAGGTAGAAGGTAAATCCACTTAGGTCTTCTGGGCGGCAGCTCTTTAAGGTAATAAGACACACAGCTAGTGATAATTGCTTTGAATGTCCTAATCTTCATTGTGCCAATTAAGACCTCTGCTGCATCTCTCTCTGTATGCGTCAGTAGGTGGTATGATGCATATTAGATTTTTAAAAGAATGGAAAATTCTGCAATGACTTTTGATTGAAAATTTCATCAAAAAATTCTTGTGAATTTCCTTCTCTTGCTTGTTTAGTCATTGTAGAAAGCATGTATCTTTTGCCATGCATAACTATACATTGCTTTCTGTTCTTCAACCTATTTCTGTTAGCGAGTGCTCCCTTATTCAGTGTGACAATTCAGAACAGAAACTTGGAAATACTTGTTTACAAAAAGTGTTGCAACAAAATGTTTTTTTCTCTCTCAAATATTACATTGCTTGAGCAAATACGATGCTCATGTTGGAGATCACACAGGCTGTTACATGTTTATATTTAGTAAATTTTAAGAAGAAATCCTTAGTTGCCTAACATTTCTTGTAACACAATGAGAAATTTAGGTTCTATGGACGTTTTTATACTATTGAAATGTTGAAGGAAGAAACAAGTCCAACATGACAATATTGATGTAAACCTACAATTGATTAATTTAAAAAATACTATAACCTGCATGTTAGCCTAGTTTAAGTTAATAAATGCAATTGGAAAACATTAGTAATGTAATTTTTAAGAAAAGGTTACAGTAGATTAGCAGAAAAATCACAAAAAATCACAATTGATTACAAAGTTAATTATACAAATAAGACAATTAGAAGTTGCTTTTATGGTTGCATTTCTCTGTATTCAACAAACAAAAAAATTATGAGAGGTACAGAAAAAAAAATTGAGTCTAAAGTGATCAATTTTTGTAGAATGTGAGGTAAATAAATGGCCAAGTCAGCCTACATGCACTTAGGTAGAAGAATTCAGATTGATTTCCAAAATAAGAGAATCTTTCTTTAAAAATTTGTCAAATCTTTTAATAGATTAAATTGTTAGAAGCAACATATTTTCAGTGTTGCTGAGATGAATCTGTCTTATGTAGTTGTTATCTTTAATACGTTAGAAAATAATTTTGAATTAAAAATTTTCAGAAATAGCATATGCAAGGCAATAAAGATGAAAAAGTTTTATCGATCTATAAGAGAGAGAGAGTGTGCTATATATGCTTACCTGTGAAGTAGAAATTCTGGCACATTGGTTCATAGACAAGCATCAAGTTTCTGTTTCTCCATATATATATATATTAGCCAATGCTTTACATTTGGTCTATAAACATAGCGGAATAGTCTCAAATGTTTCTTGTTTCAGTACTTCCCCAAACCACACAAAGAGATACTTTTTACTGTCTATTCATGAGGCAAACACACATACTTAATCCATAAATTTTACGCACCAAGTACAAGACTCCTTTTACATGCAGCTCATGCCTTCTCTGATCATCAGCACTGGACATAATGTCTTAACAAGAATTCACTGAACAGAACCAAAACAATGGTTTTCATATTTTAAGGGTGTTGTAACACAGCTTGTAAAGAGTATCATGATAAACTTCAAAGGATGTTTCACCTAAATCCAGGTCTTTGATGTGGGGAATTTTTTTTTCCAATGGAAAATCTTACTTATTGTAGAATTGGAATTAAAAGTAGTGAAGATCTCAATATATTCCATAACATCTGTAACTGCAAAGTAGGTTTTTTTTAGATTGGATTGCTGGAGAGAAAGGAGATGCAGGTTCCAGCTGCTATTATCAGTAAATTTATTATCAGATAATTTACTACTGCCCCTAAATTTACTTCTTAGATCCTTGAGTAGAAAGGAAATTTGATAGAGCTGGAGATTCAGGTAATGCTTACAAATATTTTTCTATATAATGAATAATGATCACATACTCTTAATTTTACCCAGGTGATCTTCTGGAAAAAGGGATTAAAATGGAGCTTTACTTATCTCCACCCTGTGGTCAATGTTTGGTTTTGGAGATAAAATCTTGTAAAGCCAAGAATGGGATTTTTTTTTTAAAAAGCCCCAGGTATCTTTATTGTTCATCAAGGTGCTTATCTCCTTATGAAGCCTAATTTGTGAATTTTACAAAACATACTGTTTTTCAGAGAAATGCATTTCTTAATATGTAAATATTGGAATTGTTAAATAAAACCAAAATACCAGCAATATACTGACTGAATTCCAGTAAGGAATGGACTTCTGCCACATAACTGAAATTTTTAATAAGCTAAAATAGTATTACATCAGCAATCATTAGT
>JAOYMU010000292.1:17804348-17819604 GCA_025802295.1 Psammodynastes pulverulentus | reverse complement strand
GCCAAATTGCAGGCAGCTGGCTATAAGCAGAAGTAGCCTGCAATTACTGCACTCTATCCTCTGCGCCACCAAGGCTCTTATATATAGCATATATTCTTTTTGTGGCCATAACAACTCATCAAGGCATTGGTTTGCACCAATTTCAACAGAAATTTGAAGTTACATTGGTAACATTTAATACAGAGGTGTGTCTTTTTTATTCATTCAGAAATGTCCATGGCTAGCCACAAGGCTGAAATGTGGCTAGAGATGATATGGACAGACTCCATCCTTTCGTATTTGTGTCACAATGTTGCATGCAAGTATTTAATGATAGAGTTTGGGTCAGAATTAGGATTGCACTTTCCCCATCTTTATAAATGAAAGTAAGAAAAAGTATAAATATGGATATAACACAGGGAAATAGAAATCTGATTTTCAGCGTGGACAGTGAAACCATATGCAGTAAAACTACAGTTTTATTATTATTCGTTATGTTTTTCAGCACAATCTGCATATTGTGTCAAAACTAAAGGACATTCTTACACATTGGCAACAACTAAAATATAGAAGTCAGTGTAAATTGGCACCTTGATAATTACGGATTTCATTAAAATGCACATAAAACTTCCCTATTTTTCATGTTTCCATACTTAATTTCCCAAGAGTGGATTCTCAAGATAAAGGATAAATTTCCTTAAATTTATTTCCATTATGTATTGGTATGTAATGATTACTTCTTTATTGTTGTTGCATAATTTATTTATTAGATTTATTAGATTTCTATGCAGTCTTTATTACTTTAAAAGTAACTCAAGGTGGTAAACAGATATAGCATTCCTTCTTCTTCCTTTCCCCCCTCGCAACAACAACAACAACCCTGTGAGGTAGGTTGAGCTGAGAGAAAGTGACTAGCCTAAAGTCACCCAGCCGGCTTTCACGCCTAAGACAGGAGTAGAACTCACATTCTCCTGGTTTCTAGCTTGTTACCTTAACCATTGCACCAAACTGGCTCCATAGTACTTAACTGTTTTCCAAAACTCAAATTAGGAAAATACTTCCTTGATGAAGTAAAAGTCTGTAATGGGATGAGATGACAGTTTATTCCCAAGACAGTTTCAGAGATGAGATTCAGACCAGTTCAGATGAATCAGTTAAATTTTTGCGCAGTGTGGAGAATAGGCTAATCACACCACTGACTGGCCCCGCCCACTGTGCCCCACCCACCCTGTCCCTCCCAGTCAGTCCTTATCTCACCTCACCCGCCTTGGTCGCAGCATAGTAACTGCTGCTCTCTGGCTCCCTCACTTGCTAGCTCACTTGCCTTGACCATGTGGCCCCCGCAGCCCAGCCCACTTGCCTGTCTTCACCCTGGCCTCCCACACAGCCCAGCTTCCTGACGAGTCTTCCTTCACCATTCTCCACTGCCTCTCATGTGGCCCAGATATCTGTCTGCCTGGTGAGCCTTCCTTCGCCTCTTTGTCGGCATGGGGGGGGGGCCTCCAGCCTCCATCTCTATGTGGGCTTGAACTGAGCTGGTAGTGGCTGCCGCCTTGGTTCGGGCTAGCAAAGAGGCAGTGGCTGGAGGCCCCTTGTGCTGGCAAAGAGGCAGCTGCTGCTGCCTCAGTTTGGGCCAGCAAAGAGGCAGCATCTGGAGGCCATTCATGGCGGCAAAGAGGCAGCGGCTGGAGGCCAGTGTCTTGGGGCAAAGTCATGCCCATCTGTACCAACAAAAGCCAGAAGTAGCCATCCATCATTTCCTGCTGCAAAAATCTTTTTTAAAACCCTGACTGTTGGGCTGTGAGACCCAGCAAGAGATGAGGTGTCAGAGAATCACCATTGCTGTTGGTGCACAAAGGTAAGTCTAAGGCTCCGGCCATCGCCACTGCTGCTTTGGCCCACCTGAGCCACCTCACTGTGCCGTGAGTGACATTGAGTTGGCCATGCACCTCAGTCACATGACACCCCCCAGCCACGCCCACCCGGTCATTAGGAAGAACCAATTGTTAAATTAGTTGAATCCCACCACTGGACAGTTTCCCCCTGATCTTGCAAACACGACTGGGACCAGGTTCAATTCTCTATCTTACATAACCCTGTCAGGCCCACAGAAACGATTCTGCCTCTAAATGAAGCTGCTATAATCCCTAATGCTGAAAAGAAAGAAGCATCTCTTACTATTAACAAAGGCTGAATGAAGTTGTATAGAGGCAGCAAAGATGCCTGTGCCTAAGGCAAATCTAATAACAAAAACGGCCAAAATAATTGGGTGGTAAGCATCTTATCCTTTCAATGTTTCTCCACTTGCTAACAAGAAACTGGCTATTTCCAGCCCCTTGCCACCTCTAAAATGGACAATGCTTCTTTAGAATGAAATGGTTGCTCTTACACAATCAAACTGATCCTGTTTTCACTAAATAAGAGGTGTCAAATTCGTATCACCACATCATCGTCTTGACTTTTCCCCCCCTTTGCTAAACTGGGGGTGGGGGTGGCCGGCATGTGATGCATCCTGCCAGTGGACCGTGAGCTTGACATCCCTGCTCTAAATGATCCCAAAAAACTGACAGCAAATTAGAGCCTTAGAATTTCCCACCCACAATTTAAAAACTTTATTAAAAAAAAACTTTCACAATGATCTGTTCTTCTTCCTTAATAATCTAGAATCCAACAACCATTGTTTCAGTAAAATATGATCTTCCTCCTCCAGTAGTGCTCCATGTTTTGCACCAACAACAGATCAGTTTGTCATTTGCTGGACGGTGTTATGATTCTTTTCTGGAGGCCTTAGAACCAATGCAAAGGGTCCATGGGGAAAAAAAGTCTCAAAAAGTAATTGATAATTGGTGATAAACACCAATGCTTTTAATACTTCCATAGCATAAGACAATTAATTACTGAATTAATGTTTTAAACGGATATCCATTCTACTATAAGAAAATGTAATTATAAAACAGATTTTTGAAACCCTTATTTTTTTAAATTTTTTTAAAAAAATATTAAAATGTAGCAAACACATACACATTTGTAAACACCCAGGCTGCACATTTCACATATGATGAAATGTCTTTGCATTAATTAGAATATTTATATTCTGGAAATTTTTACACTATTGCATGTGTTACAGCCACATTATTATACAGATGTGTAGATCAGAAGCCTTGATATCCATGTGCATATATTGCATCTGTGTGAAATGCTACTAGTGTCATATTGCACCCAAATGCACACATAAATATGAAACTCCTATCTGTGGTGAAGATTTGTTTACAACAGGCGCCCTCTAGTGGTGAATTATATTATTTCTTGTCTTAAAACTCCCACTTACGTAGCTAATAATGGCTTAAATACAGTACAGCATTTCAAAACATGCTTCTTAAAAGGGAATTTATAAAATTCAACTGTAACTAGCAATGAATTTACATTTTTATTTTAAAAATAATATATTTTTTATTTTGATAATTTTAATGCTTTTAGATTATAATTCCCTAAATAAAGTCTTAGACTTCAAATTTAGGATGAAATCCAACATTCAACATTTTCCTTATTTTAACACAATCATGAACAAAACTGACTTTTTCAAAGCATTCTCTTTTTGGACAGTTGGAATCTAACATGAAACACTATTGCATTTACGTCCACTTATTTCATGGTGTATTTGCATTTTGATAATATTAAAAGATGTTGAAATGAACAAAAGGATTTCAAAGACCCCAGTACAGTTCCAATATATATGGTGATCCTGACTTTCTGAAGCACTGAAAGGATTATTAGGCCTGGAGCTCAGCTGTGCATTGCCTGTAACTAAGGGCAGACAATTAAATTGTCCAAAGGCAGAAATCATAATGAGAATACCGGCTGAAGGTCAGAAATGGGAGCAAGACAAGAGCAAGCAGTTGAAATAAAATCAATGAGAAGAAAAGTCAGCAGCTGAGACAGAGGTTAAAAGGAATTGATGCAACTGGTAGTAGTAAGTTGGTGCTATTGTTGTGCCAGAGGCAAGATGCTCAGCTTTGGAACAAATTTGGAGATTGCTTAATTATTCTGGTTGTGCCAAGCAAATGAAAGAAGTGCCTTGCATCATGTGAGAAAATAAATGAAGCATGAAAATTGCTTTAAAATCTGTTTACAGATTTTCTTTCCTTTCCCTCTCTGTCTGTCTGTCATGGCTCTGTTGGAGCCTGAATCCGCAGAGGAGGACAAGCTGGAGGTAGAGCCGACAGAGGTCGAGGGGGCGGCCTCGTTGGCTTTGGAGGAACATGGGGAGGAGCAGGACGAGGCTTGCCAGCAGGGAAGAATGGGGACAGGACAACCAAAATGGGGGGAAGAAAGGGAAGGCAATGGAGATGAGAAGCAATAGAACTCAGGTGATGAGCAAGGACCGCTCCCTCCTGATCCCCAAGCACGGAGAGTGGAGAGCAGGTGGGAGCAGCACAGGCCAACCCGACAACTTGGGAGGAGAGCACCTCACCCTTCTTCACAAGGCACACCTGGTACTGGAGACTTAAGGAGATGCTGTGGGGAGAATTGCTTGTCAGGAACAAGTGCTGAATTCATGGAGTTCTGTGTGCTGTTGCCAATATCTAGAGTTCGCTGGACTTCTTGCCTTATTACTGCCTTCTTCCTTAGCCTTGCTGGACTTCTTGTCCTCTGTTGTGGCTGTCATGTAAGTGTGTGATTATGGCAGCTGATATGAGCCAGTTTAAAAGTTGTGATCTCTTTTTGATAAAGGACAACATTTTGACTTTTCCAATGAGTTCTCTTCTCTCATGTGGTGGCCAAAGTGTTTGAGCTTCAGTTTCAGTATCTGTCAATTATTCATTTAGTGACCATTCAAAGTTACAAACGGTGCTGAAGAAGGAGGACTTATGACAGGTTCATGGAAAAATACAAGTATGTCATTACTAAAAATAAACATAAATAATGTGCAATATCCTTTAGCCTTCTATAATGTATCTGCTTAGAATTCCAAATACCTACATTACTCTACTTTTCATTAGTGGGAAAGACAAGAAGCCACAAGTGAGATTTATTTTTTTAAATATTATAGACTAGATATTACAGCAGTATAGTTTTACATGATTTCTGCTTAAAGACTGAAAGACATGCTGCATGCAGGCATGGGAAAGGTGTTGGTAGATATGCAGCCATTTTCATGCAGTATTCATTGTAAGATACAATGCGTCTCTGTGGATACTGAAAACAAAGTTCTTTGCAGATTGCAAAAGAAAACAAATGGGTCATTGTATATATACAATATATACATGAGTTGTGTTGTCCTCTCATATTGATCTATTATTAGTGTCTAATGTTTTATACAAGGCAAACATAGCACTGCAGATTTATTTAGTGTAATTCAAATTATAGGTCATCCTTGACCTATGATTGTAACTGAGCCTGGCAATTACAATTGGAAGTCATGATGGTCATAAATCAGATCATCACATGACTGGTCCAGATTTTATGATCTTGTGGTGGTTATTAAGTGAATACCAGAATTGTTAAGTTCTCTGTGGGACAGATATGCCAGAAACAAGAAATAAATATTGGTTTCCAGGAAATGCATTATCGTAGGGCAATGCAAACAGCCCCCCAATTCAGGTCAGTTGCCAAGCACTCAAAATGAGATCATGTGATCACAGGGGAGGAGGGCAATGTTGGAACTGTGAAACAGAATCATAAGTAGCTTTGTGGGGGGTCCATTGTAACTTTGAAACAATTGGTTGTAAGTTGAGGAATACTGGTATCACATAAGCCCATTTAAATAAATGTTCATGTTATTCTATTATTCTGAAAAAAAGTGCTTTGGTTGCTAAGAAGCTAGTTCTCATAAATTTAATAAATAAACAATCAACAAATAAATCTTTCACATCTTTATCTTTCCATCTGAAATATTTTGTCAGGTTCAAGAATCAAGAATGACACTTGGAGTTAATTCTGAGTAGTTTTTTAAAATTGTTGTTCACCTACAGACAGAATCTTACCAGACTAAATAGCAATAGTAATAGCACTTTAGACTTATATACCGCTTCACAGTGCATTACAGCCCTCTCTAAATGGTTTACAGAGTCAGCATGCCCCCAACAATCTGCGTTCTCATTTTACCGACCTCGGAAGGATGGAAAGCTGAGTCAACCTTGAGCCTGGTGAGATTCGAACTGCAAATTGCATGCAGTGTGCAGTCCGTAGAAGTAGCCTGCAGTACTGCATTCTAACCACTGCACCACTATGGCTCTAAAGCAGGGGTGTCAAACTCATGGCCTGCAGGCCAGATGCATCATGTGCTGGTGACTCCCACCCCCAGTTTAGCAAAGGGGGAAAAAGTCGCGATACGTCACATGATGCCGCGGGTTTGACACCCCTGCTCTAAAGCAACTACTGGTATCTGCATAACTAGAGATATATTCTGTGAACTGCTAGGGAGGAACCATCTTTGCCCTCTTCCTGTCTACCAGACATTCCAAGCTCTGCAGTAATTTTGCCACTCTCTACTGGGCCTCCTGACTACATTCCACCACCGGTTTATTCATTATTTCCTCAGCTTCCATGTCATGAAAACATAGGTATTATACATAAGCAGCAACTTAATAAAACCAAATTGATTGTTTAGAAGTTACTTCAAGATATAATTGTTCAGTAATGAACAAGATTTTAAAGGATTTAAGGAAAAAAATCAATTAAATTAAGCTTGACGGTGACCTGAAAGCTGTTACATAAACACTTTCTGCCCCCTTAACAGCATATTTTTTTTTAAAAAATAATTCACTGGGAAGAAAGGGGCTTTTTATACTGTCATTTTCCTTGCATCTTGACTTTTCTACTTAGAAAAAGAGGGGGGGGGGAAGCTTCAGTGGTATAAGAGTGGCATTTTTCAGTTTTCCCCAGTGAGTTGCAATGTGTCAGATAAATGGAAACCACAGTTGGAAGCGTTTTCTGAGGCCATGACTATGTGTTCCTTAGTGGTCATACATCAGAATGTTGTGAAACATCTTTCTCTAGAACAGAACTTGTGACAGAAGTTCAGGTTTCTTTTCAAGGTGGGGTAAGGTGAGCTAAAAAGGCCTATGGCACCGTCCACTTCTGATGTTAGAAAGTTACAGGCTCTAACCTTGAGAAAATTTACACTAAATTTGATTTTATTGTTGTACAAAACGGGGATTGTTTTCTGACAGTCAATAAAACGGTAGGCGAGAGTCCTTTGGTAATGGACTTTGAAGGCTATCACTATTTGTTATAGTCGTTTAACTGCAGGACTCGCATAAAGGGTGCCCCTGGAACAACAAACAATTTTACCAAGTTCATTTTTCATATTACTATTTGGAACAGAACCTCACCTCTTTTGACAGTGGGGGAAAAATAGGGCTACATTTAGGAGAATGAAACCACCTCAGCATTAATGAAAAGAGAGAGGGAGGGAGAGAAGCACATTCCTATAAGTGATTCTATACATAGAATAAGAAAAGCAATTGAGACACAATGTAAGAGGCAGTCCTCTACCGTGTTTCCTCGAATATAAGACCAGGTCTTATTTTTTTCTGACCTTTGAAAAAAATGGCGAGGGCTTCTTTTTGGGAGGGTCTAATTATTGACTCATCTCACATTGGTGGCAGCACTGACAGCCCTGCTCAGCAGAAGCCCACTGCCAACCCACTTCTTCTGCAGCTGCTTGCCACTGCTCACAGGTGTCACAATCCATTTCGCTGTCAGAGTTTTCTGGAAAGCCCTCTGCAACTGAGAAACAGGCTCCGGATTGACATACGTGACACCCCCTGGCTATTTCACCTTCAGATCTCTTCCGGAAAGCCCTCTGCAGCCAAAAACAAAGCTCTGGATTGATCTGGAGATCTTTTATCGGCTGCAGAGGGCTTTCCACAAGGCTCTGATGGTGAAATGGAGGCTGGGGGTTATGTGTGCAAGCAGCGGCAAGCAACTGCAGATGAAGTGGGCTGCAGAAGAAGCGGCTGCAGAAGAAGGTGAACCAGGTATCGGGATGTGCGAGACCTGGTAAGAAGGGCAGTTCCACCTCCCCCACCTCCACCATAGGTTATTTTTTACCTGTGTGCCTTGACCCATTCCCTGCACCCTGGGGTGGGCAGGGTCTTAATTAGGGCTAATTTTGGGAACAGGGTTTAATTTGAGTGCATGTGTTAAAAAAACATGATAGGGCTTATTTTTGGGGTGAGTCTTATTTTAGGAGAAACATAGAATTTCTGTTGCTAAATAAGACAGTTGTGTTTTGTCCCATTTTATGACCTTTCTTGCCACAGTTGTTAAGGAAATCACTGCACTTGTAAAGTTAGTAACACAGTTGTTAAATTAATCTGGCTTCTCCATTGACTTTGCTTGTCAGAAGGCTGCAAAAGATGATTCATGACCCCAAGGCACTGCAACCGTCATAAATAAGACTCAGTTGCCAAACATCGGATTTTGATCACATGACTGTGTCGCTGCTGCAGTGGTCAGCAATGTGAAAAATGGCCATAAGTCACTTTTGCAGTGTTGTCCTAACTTCGAATAGACACTAAACCATTGAGGACTATCTGTAGAGAAAACAAAGTAAATAATGACACCTTGGCATGAATGGGAAAAAGAAGTGGTTCCTTATACATTTAAGACATGATCAGCCAATTCACGTTGGTTGATCATGGGAAAAATGAAACAAATAAAGTTAGAGATGGTTATAGTTTGGATGGGATTGGCAGGAAATCCAATGACTAGAGTGGAAAACTAACCCCCCCCAAAAGCAATAGTAATGGCAAGCAACGTTCACTCAATCCATTTATTATTTGCTCCCTGTTCCTCTTGTCCCAAGACTTACCTGAACTAGCAATAGCAATAGGCTTATATCTCACTTCACAGTGCTTTTACAGCCCTCTCTAAGTGGTTTACAAAATCAGCGTATTGCCCCCAACAATCTGGGTCCTCATTTTACTGACCTTGGAAGGAGGGAAGGCTGAGTCAACCTTGAGCCTGGTAAGAGTCAAACTGCCAAATTGCAGGCAGCTGTCAGTCAGCAGAAGTAGCCTGCAGTACTGCACTCTAACCACTGTGCCACCACGGCTCTAGGTGGACTGTTAAGTCGGTGGTCTCTGAAACTTTACCTCTGGCCACAGTTCAGTGCTCAAGAAACTGTTGATAAATTCTTTGGAAGATAGGATGATTTCTGCATTAAATGTCAAGCTTGATAATTTTAAATTCCTCTGATTTACCCTTCTGTTTCTATGTAAAGAGAAATGCTTTAGATCTGAATCTTTTGGGTTTAAATGCCTTTTCAGCTCTACGGCACTAGATATCTTATTATTTCTTAGCCTCAGTTCTCAAACTGCACAAAAGGGAATATTAATGAATTAATGATATTTCTCGGTGAGATTGGGAAAGTACATGTATATGTACAGCAGGATGATGATTTCTTCATTGAAGGTTATGGATCATAATCTGCCACGTTAGTTCCAATCTACAAATTCACTTTGAAGTAACATGGTAGATTATGATCCATAACTTTCAATGAAGACACTTGCATCCTGCAATGGAAATTTAATATATTCCCACTTTCACAATTATACTGAGATATGAGTGTGATATAAGTTGGTAATAGATGCTTTTTGATTTTCCCAACTAGGTCTGAGACAGAGTTACTGACCAAAAGTCATCTGGTTAGCTAGCATGCCTAAGAAAGCCTTTGAAGTTGAGTCTCATTCCCAGTCCAGTATCTTAATCATTACACATGCAACACACACACAGACAGGGACACACACACACATATGCACCCACACAATTTGTTATGTATCACTTGATATACCCTGTACGGTAATGTGATATCTGCATGCGCGTGTCTATGTATTAAAAGTGCTTTGCCACAGAAAGATGCTTGTATCTCAATAATCCAATTGACATCAGCATAATCCTATGTGGAGGGATCAGCAAGGATTGGAAAACCAACAAGTGAAAATGAGAAGGTTTTTTTTATATTTTTTTTACATTTATACATACAGCTGCTGTCAATTAGGCAAAGATTTTCACATGCAAAGCTGACATTCCCCTTTCAGACAAGATATTCTTAGAATTGCTTTCCAACTCTTTTCAAAGTAAGAACTCTATTATTATAGCTCTATTATTTGTCAGTGATGTGTGTGTGAGTGAGAGAGAGAGAGAGAGAGAGGACAAAGTTCACTCATTTGGGAGAGGAGGAAAGCACCTCTAGAAACTCTTTCAAGTAATAAAACATCATTTAATGAACCATGATGTGTCTTTCCTCCCAAAATGCCTTACTGAGACTCTCGCTTCCAGGCAACAACTAATAATATCGTAGCCTATATAAATTCCCATATGAAACTTTGGCAGCTCCAGCGCTGAGGCAAAAAAATGAGAGACTTTTCTGCTCACAAACCACGCAGCCACTGGATGATCTTCATCTGCCATAAATCAGATTAGTTTCAGAACTAAATGTTCATAATGGACTGAAAGATGTTGCTGAAATCCATCAGAGGAAATTAAAAAAACCCCACTGTTCTTTAGGGTGCCAGGTATGCTGGTGCTCTAACTGTCTGAACAGAGGAGAAAGAGATGGTTCTTCTGTCAGGTGTCATTAAGTTTTAAGAAAGAAAAAGAGGGAAGAAAGACTTCCAAAGTTATCTCTTGATTTCTTTTCCTTTGAGACATGAAGACCCTATTTATGTCCCTTATATCCTTCTATTTCCAGATAGGAAAGTCAAATTTAGCTTCTTTTAAGCCAATAGCTACCTTGCAGGGATATTACAGTATAGAAAGCATGCTGAAGCCTGTCAAATGCCTTTAAATACATTCTTGGCAAAAAGTGCAAGACTGGTAGAAAGTTAATCATTCAAGTCCTAACCAAGGACTAATAATTATTACAGCAGCATTTAAGAATGTAGTCAGTTTCAAGCTGGGTAGCGTTGTATTTTTTTTTTTTTTGTAAAACTAGGTTGTTTGGGTCCAATACATTCAATATTTCCAGGTATTGCTCCAAGGACTCCAATCACAATTGGTATAAGAATGGATTTCTTTTTCCCCGTGAGTGTTCCACTTTGATCTGCAAGTCCAGATATTTTTTTAATTTTTTACCAATTGTTTTTTCCCCCTCAATCCTAGCATCACCCAGTAGAGCAACATCAATGAACCAGACTTTCTTCTTTTCAATAACTGTTATATCAGGAAAATTATGAACAAGATGTCTGTCTGTTTGGATCTTAGGGTTCCATAACATCTTAATCTGCTTATTTTCCCCAAACTTTTTCAACTTAACGGATCCAGTAGTTTTTATGACATTCAAACTCAAACCTCTGGCAAAGTTTCCAATGGATAATTTGGGCAATTTAGTCATGACACCGCTTACAGTCAGCTTGTGAAATTTTGCTTCAGCCACTGATCTCATGCTCAATTGTTTCATTTATTCCCAATACAAAGGTGACATTTGCTGTAGTTTGATACGTGTTCAGTTTTTGCTTTGATGCAATTAGCTTGCAAAGCTTGTTCTTGAGCCGCAAAAATAAAGTTTTCAGCTTCTTTCTTTGACACCCCTGATCTTAATCAACTCTATGTTGGGTTTTTATCAGCTTTTCTTTTTATACCCTTCAAGTATTATTATTATTATGGTTAGTTGCACAATCAGCCATATCTTTAGACAGGATTTGGTATTTTCTTTTGTCCACCTAACAACGACATGGGTGAGCAGATGGTGTGGTTTCATTGTGTTAAAAGTATCATCACAGGATGTAAGCTGCCTTTTGCAATTGATTGATGGTGATTTTGTCAATGCTGGTGATGTTCAAATGGTACTCTAGATATTTTGGGGTTACACCCAGGGCACCTATTACTATTGGTAGTACCGTTGCTTTCTTCTGCCATGGTTGTTCTATTTCTATTTGCAGGTCTTTGTATTTTGTGATTTTCTCCAGTTCTTTCTCATATATTCTCTTGTCTCCAAGTACTATAATGTCTGCTATGAAGACTTTTTAGCCTTTCTTATCAACAATTATTATTATTATTATAATTTTTTTTACCAAAAATATTAATTCATTCTGAAGTGGTCAAGCTGTTTTGTCAAACACCAGTGTCTAATAATTTTCAATGCCTGCTTTTAATATAGTAATATAATAATTATGCCTAACCTAAACTCACCCATCTAGTTTATGCCTAAAGCAGTGATGGCGAACCTTTTTGGCACTGAGTGCCCAAACTGGAGCGCATGTGCATGCACTTGCATGTGCACGTGCCGGAGCACAGGAAAACCAAAGACCAGCTGGCCAGTGCATGCATTCCTGTTTTTTGGCCATTTTCCAGGCTGTTTCCAGGAAGTTTTCTGGGCCGTTTTGGGGGCCATTTTCAGGCCATTTTTGGGGCGTTTTTCAGGTCAAAAATGGCCTGGAAAAGGCCTGAAAAATGGCGCAGAAAATGGTTGGAAAATGGCCTGTTTTTTTGGTTGTTTTCCAGTGCTCCAGTGCCCATGAAGACCAGCACACCAGAAACCAGAAGAGCATCTGGCAATGGTGCGTGTGCCCACAGAGAAGGCTCTGGCACGCGTGCCATTATAGGTTCATCATCACAGGCCTAAAGTATGATTAAAATTTACTTCCTCCTATTTTTGTCTGATGCCTTTCCTACTAGACTTAACCAGATTGACTCACTATGTCTGAAAAACAGAGAAAAACATAGAAAAAGAGACACTATTATATATAGTCTAGTACAGTGCTGTCAAACTCCTGGTTTGCAGGCCGGATGCGTCACATGCTGGCCATCTCCATGCCTGATTTAGCAAAAGGGAAAAAGTCCCAATACATCAAGTGACGCCTCTGTGATGACATGAGTTTGACACCCCTGGTCTAATATAGTCATACTAATTATGCTGGGCTATATGCAGTCCCTTTCTGATTGGTGAATCAGAACCTGGATCTTGGAGAACCAATAGGAACTTAAAGGGAAAGCAAGGGAATATGATTGGGGTAATTAATCTGTCTCCCATCTGGTGATGGAAGCATCTATATATCCAAAAGGCTGTTCAGGTATGTGATTAGTCACAAACCCACTGTATGGAATCAGAAAAAGTTTGTTCTGTGCATCAAACACTAGCATTTCCCCAGGATTTTTTTCTACTACCGTCACTTAGCATTTCTAGTTTATTCAGAATAGTTCTCATTACAACTTCGATGAAGGCAGGAATGAAAGACACAATGGCAATGGCAGCATGGAGTTCTGTTGCTCTTTAATCATAAATGTACTAGATGGGGGAAGGCGGACTGGTTTTGTCTCAAAAATGTAAAATAGTAATGCTTTTAAAATCAAATGACCAGCAGAGGGCACTGTGCACCGATTTTCATGTCTCCGTTTTATTTTAACAAGAGTCCTGATGATTCAAACATCTTTAGAACTGCAGAATATTGGTTCTGTCATCCCAGTTATAATCAGGATGGGTAAGTTTAAAAAATAACACAGGAGAAAAAGAAATGGGAAATAGAACAAATTGTTTGAAACATAGTTCTGGCAGCATTAATAATCAATGAGTAATGTGATTCCATATTTTTTTCTTTTATTTTTGGAAGTTCATTTATTTTAAAGCCCTAGAAATTTTTCACTTTGATAATTTATTGAAGTCCAACCTTAGTAAAACACAGGGGATAAACTGATAATTTATTGGTAGAATTTTGGGTGCATAACGTCAATAATTTTCATAAAATCAATAATGTAACATAATGTTTTCAGAGCACAGAATGTCACTCTAATTGGCAGGGATTTTTGAGTTAGATAAATAATCTAATGGCATAAAGTATGCTTATAAGATACTTATTTCACAAGTAAACTATAGATGTCCCATTTGATTTCCTCATCTGACTTCCAAGTGACCTCAGACTGGGAAAGCACTGTTATGTTTCTTGAATTTGGGGACTGAATCTGCCCCCTGATGAATTTGCAGCGTATTTCATGGCTAACTCACAGCTCCCTCCAGGAGTTCGGTTCGGAGCAGCTCAAGGTTGACTCAGCCTTCCAACCTTCCGAGGTCAGTACAATGAGGATCCAGATTGTTGGGGACAATAGGCTGACTCTGTAAACCGCTTAGAGAGGACTGTAAAGCACCATGAAGCGGTATATAAGTCTAAGTGCTATTGTTATTAATACAGGTGGCCTAGAGTAACGGTTTTGGAACCTTCAGAATGTAATTTAGTTAATAAGATCCAAGGATTTCATGGCATTTTCCTGTTTTAAAATATTTGCATGGGCCAGATCATGAATCAACAACTAATTTTTGACTGATATTCAGCTTTCTTTTCCTTTTGCATGGTTTTGGTAGCCTTGTGGGATTCCAGTATTTCATCATGATGGGGTAAGTGATTGTTTACATACAAAATTGATTAAATAAATCCACACCGAGTTTTATATTTAGGCCCTTTAAGCACCATTATGAGTTCTATTAAAAAAGAAAAAAAATGATACTGGAACTGACAAATAGTATGACTACAAAACACTTTAAATTACTATAGAAAATACCTAGCTCAGTCTTGCTAATGGTGTATGAATCACAATCTTTATATCCATTTCTTCATGTTGTCTCCTATGAGAACTTAGTGTTGGTTATATTTTCTTTTCAGTCTTCTTTTGAGTTCTAATCTATTTCATTCTTAATTCATGCATTCTCTGTGCCATGATAAGGTGACTCTGACTTTTATTTTGCTGCCTGGTGTGAAGTTTTTCAGCATACTTCAATGACACTGCTGCATGGAGCCTACAATAAAGGTGATATATGCCTTTGGTGATAGAGCACTAAGATTGCAAAAGTGTGTTTATGTCAAGACTGACTCCCTCTTGCACCAATATTCTGCTTTGCTCACAGCTTGACAAAGAAAAGGGAGGGGGTGGAATGGAATGCAAGGGTGGTGGGAATGGCATCCAAGAATCGTCGGTTCCTGTGAGACATTGTTCCCCCCTCAAGGACACCCCGAGCAGAGGTCCCAACATGGCTGGCTGGTTCCCATAACAAAATGAACAGAAATGATTGGTGGATGTAATGGACTATGGGTGACCTGTGGGGAAAGGGAGACTGAACTATGCTTGCTTTTGCATGGGAAGCCCAGACCTGGTTTCGCTTCTTCTGTGCCAATGGTTTATTCAGTAAAGTTTTATATACTCTTGGTAAAATAATGTCCCAGGAGTTTCTTCTTCTGGATTCGTCAACTGAACCATTGACAATTTAGACCAGTGGTTCTTAACCTTGTTGGAGGTACTGAACCCCACCAGTTTCATATGCGCATTCACCGAACCCTTCTTA
>JAOYMU010000292.1:17657341-17669020 GCA_025802295.1 Psammodynastes pulverulentus | reverse complement strand
GTGGGGGGAGGGGAAGGGGAGGAAGAGAAGGAGGAGGAGGAAGAGGAGGAGACGTGAAGGGGGAAGAAGGAGGAGGAGGAGCAGGGGTGGGTTGATACCGGTTTGCACCGGTTCGGGCAAACTGGATGCTAATTTTACATCTGGTTTGCCGAACCAGTAGCTTCAATGACCCTACCACCTCCCTCTCAGGAGTCTCCACATGGCCCGTTTTGGATCCCAGGTAAGTGCAGGGCCATGCAGAGGCTTGGGGAGGGCAAAAATTGGGCCTCCTAGAGGCTCCAGAAGACTGCAAATGGACCCATTTCTGGTCTCCAGAAGGCCTCCGGGGCTCGGGGAGGTCACTTTCACCCTCCTGGAGGCTTGACAAAAGCCTCTGGAGCCTGTGGAGGATGAAAAACAGGCCTCCTGGAAGTTCAGGAAGGCCGGAAATGAACTCCAGGGGGCCTCCTGGGGCCCAGAGAGGCCGTTTTTGCCCTCCCGGAGGCTCGAGGGAAGCCTCTGGAGCCAGGGAGGGTGAAAATGCCCCCACCGTGGTGCAGGAGGCTGACTAGGCCATGCCCACAATGGCCACATCCACCCAGGAACTGGGCAGAGAATTGGTTGCTAATTTTTTTGAAACTCACCCCTGAGGAGGAGATAAAAGTTAAAGTCCTCCAGGCTTAAAATCCCCAAGGTTGGAGACCCTTGGTGTAGGGAGCATTATTTTCACTCCTTTGCCTTAGGCAGCAAAACATTTTCGGTTGGCTCTGTGGAAAGAAAATACTGGCTTCAACATAAGGTCACTTTTTGTGTTTATAGTTCCTTTACTATAGCATCCATTTTGGCTTCTGTGAACCAGATTATGTAGTTTATCTCCAAAGTCACCTGGATCAAGCACCATTGTTCCATCAGAATTCCCCTTTTCACTATATAATCCTGAGCGCTGAGAACATATAAAGTTTAGAAGTCAAGGACCAGCGGAGTTCAGATGTTCAAGGAAGGAAATCGGGGCATATTTCAGTGCATCCTTTATTGGGTCCCTCCCGAAACCTTTTGTCTTGACTGGTTTTATGCGGCTATAAAGGATGGCTAACCGAAGAAATCAATTCCCGTTTTGTTTTTGTTTTAGGTTTCTAAGCCACTACTAATATCGGGCCAAAATAATTCTACCTGACATTTATGCTTCTTTATAAAGGATGAATCTGAGACAGTGTTAACCCTTTGTTGTCTTCCTGGAATCGATCCTTTGTCCCAAAAAAAAAGAGTACACACTATGAAGAGCAAACCTCAGTTATGATCACCTGGATAAGCTCACCTGTAGGAGATGACCAGGCTGAGTCAAGAGAGGGGTCAAATCAATGATGGGATTCAACAGGTTCACACCTATTCATGAGAACCCGTTGTTAACTTTCTAAGCAGTTTGGAGAACCGGTTGTTGGAAGAAATCTCCTTTTGTTTTTTTTCCCACTTTCCAGGGCTAATCCTGTAAGGAAGGCAGGAAGGAAAGATTCTGGGGTTGTTTCTAGCCTCATCTTGATTGCCCTGCTTACAGAAACTGCCTCTTGATTAACCCATAGAACAGCTAATGGTTCTTGGCAGTACGCCCAGACTTACTGTCGCCTGAGCTCCACCCAGTCACATGATCACCCAGCTACACCTACCCAGCTGGTCTTAGGGCAGAGAACCGGTTGTTAAATTATTTGGATCCCACCACTGGGTACACGATATGGTTATTAGTTGTTTAAGATAGTCATCAACAGTCAGGGTAGAAGAGGCAGACTTGCTCTGATCTTGCTCTGGGAACCAAAAGTCAAGTCATGCAAAGTTAATTTTGAAAGCCGACTCAAAAAAATGTAATGTTTCCTTATAAACAAAGCTTTTTGGGGGAACTGGGAAAGTTGTTCTCCAGATTATATTACTTTTCAGAAGCTTTGTAAAGTAATACCACTTCCGAAACATGACGAATCCTCTGATGTGAACTCAAAAGATTCCTTTATTAGGAATGTCGGCAGCCCTGGCAAAAAGTTTTTCTTGCAGCCTAATAAGTCCATCCGGCCGGAAGAGGAATAGTTGTCTGCCATATCTACTCATCTCCACCCCCTGCCTTTTATCCCAGAGCTAGGATGCGGCTTCGTTAGCAGCAGTGGCTCTTCCTTCCCAAGGATTTGCCTACAGATTTCCACTGCTCTCCTCTCCTCTGCTTTCTGCACAGCCACGTGTCAGGCACCGGACCCAGCTGTTCATCCTCTTCCTCATGAGCCACCTCCAGACCTGCGGGCTGTTGACATTCCACCTGAGGCCTGATGGATGGTCCAGGCTCCACCTCTCTCTGTCTCTCTCTGTCTCTCTCTGTCTCTGTCTCTGTCTCTCTCTCTCTCTCTCTCCCCCCTCTCTCTCTGCCAGCTCTATTCCCTTTTACCCCTCAGAGCTCCCAGGTTGCCCTGATGCTGACCTTGACTCCTACACCTCCTCCTCTTCCACTGATTCAGCTGCTGGGGGCCAGCAGCTGACAGGCCACAACAGTCTGGCTAAGTAGACTTTTTGCCAATTCACGTGAGAAGACCAAAAAACAAAATTTCACTGACACTTGAATTTCCCAGTTGATAAATGGGACTTTGACCCCTGAGGAAGAGACCCAGCTGATCACAGTCATTCAACTGTGCAGTCTGTACTTTTGTTTTGATATTATCTTCTCTTCATGTTTATTTCCCCTCTTTGGTCATTAGAAATATGAGGATGGAGATGGTGAAGCTTAACCTGTCTCCCACCTCATTCTTCGGAATTGTTTCCAAGAAATGCAGAGGAAGGATCACCTGGTGTCCCCCTTTTCATCCCCATTTTGCTACTGTTAATGAACATAAAACGAATAAAGCTGGAACAAACAGAGGCCACTTCCTTTGGGACTATCTATGATCATTATTACACTCTGTTATTTCTAGTGGATCTGGAAAATTTTGTTCCTAGGTAGATATATAGACAGGGCTTTTTTTCTCCCGGAACTCGGGGGAACGGCGTTCTGGATCCTTTTTGGAGTCCGGATCACGTGGTCCGTCTCCACCAATCACGCGCTATCACTTCCGGGTTTTTCAGCGTGATGATGGGGGATGCGTTCCGGCCCCTTTCTTCGGAGAAGAAAAGCCCTGGGTAAATATATATGTACGGTAATTCTATTTGCACACAAGGGAGCACATCAATTATCTGTTGGGTTAGATCATTTCATTATCATTAAGAATTGACTATGCAGGCTTTCTGCAGCTGCTGGAGAAACAAGCTGCAGACATTGTTGGAGACAGAAAGAGGCCATTTGGTAACTGGCCTGGATGATTCAGAGTTGATGTCATGATGCATGGCAGTGGAAGTTGCCTGTCGCATCCAATTCAATCTTTGAAACAGCATAAAAAACCTGACACGCACATTTCTTACAAATAATATATGGAATACCCAAGCCGATTATATGTAACTCTCTCCTGTAACTAATGAGTTCTTTTGTTGTTGTTTTTCACTCCCCTGCAGAACTGAAAAGAAATGAGTTGTAATTGTAACAGCAGCAACCTTACTAAATCATCTTTCAAGTCTCAATTCAATAATAGACTAATGATGAACCAGAGATTATTTTAAGTCCTGCAGGACTAGGTTATCTGCAGAACCCCCTCTGTCTGTCTCACCAGAGCAGATAAGGTAGGCCCACTTAAGATCCCTTCCGGTAAACATTGCCACCTTGAGGGTCCTTGGAAACAACTTTTTCACTAAAGCTTCTGGCTAATGGAATATCCTTCTGCTGGAGATCTGACAGATTCCCATCCCTTCTTTTAGAAAATCCGTAAGACCTGACTCCTCACTTCCCAGGCTCTGGGAAGTGGTGATATCATAATAGTACCATAGAATACTACTATGACTACTATACAGTCATGTCAGGAGCACCAAAGTGCTTCCGGGTTGAAAAGGATTGAAAGGTGATATCACCATTGCCTTGGGGCTACCCAGTTGAGGGCTCATTTCATGTCCCCATTAAGTTGTCCATCAAACTGGTACCATTTATCTACTCACGATCATCTGCTTTCTAACTGCTGGGTTGGCCCGAGCTAGTGTGTGTGACAGGATCTCACCCCATTTCCTGACAGCAACTGGGTCTTGAACCTTGAATGAGGTTAGGATAGCTCAACATCCTAACCCCATTAGCCACTGTGCTTCCCAGGAATAATGCAATAGGTTTCAATGCCTAGTTTTCTGTCCCAAAGGTGCTTTTCACAAGAGGCAACTGGATTTTTTTGTTTTTCATTGAAGACATTTTGCTTCTCATCCAAGATGCTTCTTCAGCTCAAAGAAAAACAAGAAATTCCAGTTGCCTCTTGAGACAACCATGACCTGGATGACTGAGAATCTCCATAGACATGGCCAGTTTTACGTTTTTCCTATTTTTTGTTCGATTGTTTGGTTTTTTTGGCTATATATAGTGCTTTTCTTGCTGGGTAACAAGTTGTCCAGAGTTTAGTTTTAAGATGAGTTATCAATCTTAGTTGTATCAAAGGCTGTTAACAAATTGTTCATCAAATTCATGTTGAAATATACAATGTCTCTTTTGAAGGAATCCTAATCAGCAAATAGGCCTCCTAATCGGCAAATAGGCCTCCAAGCAACTTTTTCCTTGGTGTCTATGCATGTGTTTTTCAAAATATTGACCTCCCTATGATAAATTGAATGGCAGAGTCCTTTATGAAGATTTGAGGCTGTAAGTTTCTTTATAAGAAAATGGCATTTGAAATCCTTTCAATAGCTGAGGTAGTGAGCGTTACTTCCACATCTCAAAATGAATCCATAATGTTATGCCCTTTAAACAACAAATACACCTTACTTCAGTCTGGTCTTTTCATAGTTCATTTATGAAATTTTAAATTGCTTTTCCTGCTGAGTCGGAGTGTTATCATTCTAACATTAATGTGTAAATATATCCACAGCTCTATTAGCTTTAGAATCAAATATCAGGTGGCATTATGTGGTGCATCACAATTAACTTCTGAGACTGCAATTTCTTACACCGGAGTCGAAATGTAAGGACAAATTGTCCTCGTTGTTACCTCTTATTTAAATGGATAAAAAAAAATCCTTTAGGAGCAGAAAAAGAGAATATATACACCAATCTCAAATACAGCTATTTACTAGTAGAAAAAAAATCCTTATGAATAAATAGCAATTATTACCATATTATCCTCCCCTGCCTCCCTCTCTCCCTCCCTTTCTCTCTCCTCTCTCTGTGTCTGTCTCTCTCTCTCTGTCTCTGTCTCTTTCTGTGTGTCTCTCTCTCTGTCTCTGCCTCTCTCACTCTCTGATTCTCTCTCTCTGACTCTCTTTCTCTCCCCCCTTTCTTGGATATTTGTCTTACTGAAAAAGTATATCTTTATTTTTTGAAACGTGTATTATGATATATATATTATTGATTTGACTTTGGCATCATACATAGCAGAACAACAACAGTAACAATAATAACATAATTTATTTGTGCGGAAGGAATTCTTCATTCCATTTCCAAAGGAAGAATACATCTTGTCCAGGTGATCCTTCAAACTCTAGGAATAGATTCATGTAGGACAAGAAAATGATTGGGATATCTTCAGCATACTGCCCCATGGTAAAACAGTATCCCCTAATGGAAATATACCAGTCAGCCATTCACGGAGCAGCATAGAATAGACTGGAGCATAAGGATATATATAATTTGCTACAAAGCAAAATACATCACCAGCCTGTAAAAGCAGGTTAGAAGATGACTTATATACTCCTTTAGGGCTCTGTTGCAAAAAAAACCCCCCCAAAAACAACAACAACCCTTACAAAGACCAAACGTGTTTTTTTCCCCTGAACCACTAGATGTCATTGTGCCTATTTTAAAGTTTTACACAACAGCTTCTTCCTCAAGTGCTTTGCTCAAAGAATCTAGAAATTGAAGATTTCTGCTTAGCAACATGTCTGATTAAAAGAAAAGAGAGTATAGTGCAAAATACGTTAAGATTGCCAGCTGTTGAAGAAATTTGAACCCAGGCAAACAAAATATCACATGAAAGTAAACGCTTGCATCCAGATATTTTAGCTTGCATTCCATCACTTCACCCAGAATTTCTATTGTGCTTCATGTTTTTTTTAATTAACAAGTTACCCAGATAACAGTCTATAAATCAGGCTGCTAGTTTTCTCTGATACAACTGTCTTAGGTTTGTTTAATTTCTAAATTAATGTTGCCTTATCGTATCCTCCTCTCTTACTACCCATCATTATTTGTAGTATATTTCAAATATTTTAAGCTTATGTCATTACTATATTACATTCTAATTTTGCAAAGCTGAAATTACCTGTTCTCCTGATGTGAAGATATTGGAAGGTGACATTTCACTAATGACTTGAGAAAAGAAATTGACAAAGATGGATAGAGTTATGCTTAAAAAAGTCCCTGGAAGTATGTGTAAATGTGTATGCAAGGGAGATAAAGGAATGGAAAAGAGATGAAATAAGAGGATAGGATAGGATAGGATATAGAATAGGATAGGATATGAGATGATAGATGATAAGATTTCTCATCATATATTAGATTATAAATTGCATCCTGCCTGAAGTCTTTTGAGATATAGGCACAGAATGTTACTGTTTTATGAATTCTATGTGTTTTATTAAGAGTCTTCATGTATAACATGATATTCCTTAAAGATCAATGAAATGAACAGAGGTGAAAAACATGCTATGGAGAAGGTTGTTTAAGGGCAATTCCCATGGCTGCATAAAGTGCTTCCCTCTTGCTCTTCTCTTGGCTCTACAAAAAGCTGGCTTAAAAATTATAGTTCTGATTGCCTTAGATTAGCAATCTAAGGCAATCGGAACTATAATTTTAAAGCCAGTTTTTAGGGATTATTCCCTCCTCAATCATCTCTATTGTTTGCTTTTATTTTCTGGATGTTTGCACACATGGATACCTTCCCATTCACTTCTTTCCCTTGAGTGACTTTTATGCCCATGTCCCATTATTGTTGTTTGACTACAGGGTCAAAGGGAAACATTATGCCTTCATGCTACCATTGGCCTACAGAAATGTTGTGGTTACGATGAACTGATTACTCAGTGTCATAGAAGCAAAAAAGTAGTATTCATTGAAACTTTGTAGGTTTGTTACAATGTGCCAACGTTGAAATGTGAATATTTAAGAAAACAAATGGGAAAGGAATCCATTGCAGTATGGTGGGCACAATCTAAGAAAGAGAGCATGGTTCACCCAGCCTGGAAAGAACCAAAGTGTGTGTTCACTAGGAAATGTAAGAGTGGAATCGAACTGCAAGATGAGGAAAATATGACTCAATGATCCTTATGGACCATTGCTGGATTAACTAGTGAAAAGAAGTTGCTGACCTGCTGAGAACATAGCCTAAGATGAAATGGCTGAACAAAGAAATGATAAACCACTGGAGGATGGGTATGTCAAGCATGATAAGGGAGGAATTTTATATTTAGGCAAGAAAAACCAAATTACTGGTACACATTAGGTGAAACATAACTCAGTAGCAATAACTGTGAGAGGGATCTTGGAGTTCTAATAAATAATCACTTAAATATGAGCCAGCAATGTGCTGCAGCTGCCAAAGAAGCCCACATAGTTCTAGGCTACATTAACAGAGGGATAGAATCAAGATCATGTGAAGTGTTAGTACCACTTTATAATGCCTTTGTAAGACCACATTTGGAATACTGCATCCAGTTTTGGCCATCATGATATAAAAAATGTTGAGACTCTGGAAAGGCTGCAAAGAAAATGATTTGGGGTCTGGAGACTAAAACTTATAAAAAACAGTTGCAGGAAATGGGTATGTCTAGTCTAGTGAAAAGAAGGACCAGGGATGACATGATAGAGCATTGTAATATATTTGAGGGGGGTCAACTAATTTTCCAAAGGACTAGAAGGCAAAACAAGAAACAATGGATAGAAACAAACCAAGAAGAGAAGCAACCTAGAACTAAGGAGAAATTTCCTGACAATGAGAACAATCTTCAGAAGTTGTGAGTGCTCCAACACTGGATTGGATATCCATTTATTTCTTTTGATTAGTAAATCTGCATATGCTAGGTCTTAGTAATAAACCTAATCAGGAGTGGAATCCTCCTGGTTCTGCCCAGTGCGGGCATTCCGGTACCCAACTGAAGCCTCCATTCTGCAGAGAGGAACAGGAAGCAAAAAATCCATGTTGGGTCCTCTCACCCACCCTGATTCTTACCTGGTCTTTATCAGCTCAAGCTGATTGTTGCTGCAAGCCCCAGCTGGGGGCTGGAAAGCGGTGTGCACACGTTTTTCCATTGTGCACGCACAATCCCGAACCGGTAGCTGCACTGGTAAGGTCCACCCATGCTTGTGGGTGATCCCAAGTCCTTTCTTTGCTGGGTGAAGAATCCCGAAGAGCTGATCCATTTGCTGTTTCTTTATTCCATTACAGTTGTCAGCTTCTTTCTCAGCATTTGCCATTTCTTTATTTTCTTTATTAAATATATTTGCTGACCATCTCACTGTCATGTCATTTCTTCCTCAGAAAGTTGATGCTCTTAAGTCTTCCTGTGTGAAAAATTGGAGAACATTCTGAAAGGAACTATAACAATTGGTACAGGCTCTTTGAGAAATAGATGTTTAAGTAGTATTCCTTTATGTATGTGAGCTATTTGTTAAACAAGGACTACCTTTAGATTGAGGAGTTTAGGGAGAGATCTTCAGGGTCAAGGATTAAAAATAAGCATGAGGACATTCAGAATCCAAAAAGGACAGAGTTCTTTACATCACACATCTAAGTTATAGAACATAAAATGAAATGTGTGTCTGCCAATTGAGGTGATGGGCACCAATTTCTGGATTCTGGGATTGAAGTCTACACATCTTAAAGTTGGCAAGTTTCAAAAACACTGAATTTGATAAGTTAGCGGATGATCTGGTTGTCACTATCTACTAGTTTCAATGTTTACTATCTCCTGAGGATCAGATGCTGAGATCCAAAGAGTTATCTAAATTAGGCAACGGCCAGTCCTGACCAACAATTCATTATTAGCTCTTTAAAAGGAGAAATAGCAAAGTAGTTACCAATCGGGTAACATCTTTTTTTAAAAAGTGAATTGTTTCCCCAAACAATTCCCCCATTGTTTCCTTAAAAAATGATAGTGAGTTGCACTGTCAAACCTTGTGGCACTAAAATTTCAACCTGGATTGGCCTTTCCCATCATTTTGATACCAAAAATTCAGGACTCTACCCCAAATGATACAATTTAACTAAAGTGAAATGGAAACCTTTGAGAAATGTGCTGCCTTTTGAATGGAAGAATGTCAGGAAAAAAATCTTCCATATGAAGAACTTCCTTTGAGCTGGATGACATTTCTGGATTACAAAAGATTAGAAAATGTGTACTTTATGCAGAGAAATGAAGAAATAGGAAGTAATAGCTTGATATTCCTCTTGAGTATTGATAACAAAAATAGGAGTGTTTAGAGATATTTTTTTCTTTATAGAGTTTCTTTCTGCCTCTTTTAACATTGCTGTTGTTATAATTAAAACAGTTTTAAAGACAGGTTAGCTACAATTCTATACTTACTGAGTATAGGTAAGGGTGCTTCTGCTTAGAACTGAAATGACGTTTTGTACTCAGAAGAATCCTACTGACTGACTAGTAATATGCAGAGATAAGATTAGAAAGTTAAATTCTTCACAAATGAAGACAAATTAAATTCTTCATTTAAGTGCTTCAGTCTCAGTATTTTAAAACTACTTTGAGCTGAAATATAAACTCACATTTTAACTCACTCTGCCTATAGAGGCTGGCTGTCCAGAAAGCCTCTTCAGGGCTCTGCTTTTTTTGTACGTGCAAACCTGACTCCTGTTATTTGCCCTCTTGAGCTTTCCTTCCAGCTACACCTGAATATGCCAGCTTCTCCAGGAAAAAAGAGAGGTCTTGGCTTAATTGTATGTATGTGAGAATTTAACAAGCAGTTCTCATGACCTGGCTAGATAATGCCACAGTGGGGCAGTGCTGTTGCCCTCCTCTCTGTATTGGGGAGTTTCCCCGAATACACCAAGTTGGCCACTATGTGTTCCAAACCAGGAAGAAGTCAACATAGCATCCCAAAGATGCCAGATATTGATGTGGGGCTGATGGCAAGAATGATGTGTTCCAGCCATTGCATGATAGCAAAGGCAAAAAAGCAGATACCCCCTCCCTTCCTCTTTCCTCCATATTTGGGGATTTTGACTCCCATTGGACCACATGGTTTGTACCAGGGGTTTGTAAAATGACAAATCCAATGTATCTGGAGATTATCTTTTGTCAAAGAGGCTCAATTTCTGACAGACTATAGATTATATAGAGGGACACAGTGGCTCAGTGGCTAAGACACTGAGCTTGTCGATTGAAAGGTCGGCAGTTCAGCAGTTCGAATCCCTAGTGCCAGGTAACGGCTCCTGTTCCTTGTCCCAGCTTCTGCCAACCTAGCAGTTCAAAAGCATATAGAAATGCAAATAGAAAAATAGGGACCACCTTTGGTGGGAAGGTAACAGCGTTCCGTGCGCCTTTAGCGTTTAGTTATGCCGGCCACATGAGCATGGGGACATCTTCGGACAGTGCTGGCTCTTCGGCTTTATAACGGAGATGAGCACTGCCACCTAGAGTCGGGAACGACTAGCACATATATGAGAGGGAAACCTTTACCTATAGATTGATAATACAGGTGCAGTACTTTCCTTGGCCAAAGATAGACTGTTCACTTTTGCATTTAAGTTGCAAGCTCATTAAGCAAAGCTAGCATTATGCTAAGTGCCACTGTAGAAACGAGGCCCAAGGTGCTACTCAAAAAATAGAGGCAAGCAGCAAAATGTGATGTATACAAGTCACATTTGAGGTGCTTACATCTTGTCAGCACTTGTTCCAAATGATAAATTGGATTAAATGGGTGGTGGATAATAACCAGAATTTTCAGAAATCTCCTTGTACCCAATTACAAAGCTTTGCTATCTCATTTTATCATTGTAACTCTCCCAGAGACAATGCACACTTAATGTAGCCCAAAAGTTAATTTAATCATGGCTTGTAAAGTATGAAGTTGTAAAGGGAAACACAACTCCCAATGTGTTGAAGAAGAAATGGATTCTACCGAATGTTGTGTTTTATCTTTTGATAGACAATTTTTTATTTGGATGCTGAAAAAAAAAAGGAATTAATTTGTTACACTTACCCTCTGTACTACCAAAATACGTCCTTGATCAGCATAATTGTGGATAATGTTCTGGAATTAGAGCCCCATAAATGTACTGTAGCATAGGAAAATAATCTGGATGCAATTTAGCTATCTACCTAGTAATAAAAAAAAAACAACCCGAAATAATAACTCCTTCCTTCCTTCTTTCCTTCCCTCCTTCCCTTAAGACCTGATTGTGCCAGCAAGCCTGGGAATTCTAGGGCATAGATGAGCTTATGAGATGGCTCCATTAACATCCCTTTCTTGTTTCCTTGTTTTTTTAAAATAGTTTTAATGTTTTTATAATTAACAATGATAGTGGGTTGTGAGTTGGTGGTTATGGGTTGCTGTGCTCCATCCCTGGAGATTTTTAAGGACAGATTGAACAGCTGTTTATCTGAAACAGTATAGGGCAGGGATGTCCAAACTTGTCAGCTTTAAGACTTGTGGACTTCAACTCC
>JAOYMU010000292.1:17640580-17655911 GCA_025802295.1 Psammodynastes pulverulentus | reverse complement strand
AATTGTCCTCTTTGTAAATCATCAAGTTTGTCAAGTTTCTGATCCACAATGTCCAACTTTCCCAACTTTTCCAAGATCTTTTCCAGGAGAATATTTTAGATCAGGTTGAAATGAAGAGTCTTTGGTGCTCCCTGAACTTGGTTGTTTTCTTGCAGATATTTCATTATCCAACCCCTAATATTCAAAACTCTGGTGCTGATTTGGAATTTGGTTGCATGGTGGAATTAGGTTCCACAACCTGGTCATTAATTAAGCAGCAAGTCAAATGATGAAAAGGGCATTTTTAAAAAGTCCTCTCTGTTTGGTACAGATAGGTTTTGAAGGACAAATTCCTCTTCTAGAAACAAAAAGCAGATGAATGTAGTTCAGAGGCCTTGGAAAGGTTGTCATAGATAAATTTTTTAAAACCAGAAATAGCTGGTAGGGGAATGGCTAACTCTCATGAAGATCATCATTAATTCTGTTTAAGGATTACAAAAACATATATCTCATTCATGCAATGGTGATATAGCACAGCAAGGGAGATGCATGAATCAAGACTGCAGCTGATTGCTTAAATTTTGACCTATCAAGTGTGATATAGGCTAGTAGGACAAGGAGAAGCAACAGTTTTCTATCACTGGACACTGCTGCCTTAATATTTTCTGATGTATTGCTTTAGAGTAGGGGTGTCAAACTGGTGGCTCATGGGCTGGATGCATCCCATGCAGGCCATGCCCACCCCAGCTCCATTAATGGAAAAAATGTCATGAAACATTACGTGACATCATGAGTTTGACACCCATGCTTTAGAGCAATACAACATTTTCTGGTAGTATCTTTCTTCCTGTCTCCACCCTATATATTAATTGATTCCAATGAAATATAGTAGAACCTCTGGTCATGAACGCTTCTGACCATGACCAAATCAGCTTCCGACCAAAAAATTCACAACATTTTTGAATCTGGACAAGAAGACATAGTTGGGTTGCGATCAAACATGACCCCCTGATCTGGAAATTCCTGAAGATGAAACATTAGAAGACGAAGAAATCGTCAAAGTTATGGAGTGAATTATGGTTGTGACCAGAGGTTCTACTGTATGCTCATGGAAATGGGGGATGATGAAAAAGAAGCAATAATCTTCAGATGTCCTGAATTTTAGAAAACTCACAACTCAGGTTGTGAGGGGTCTGTTCTGTCTCCACTTCCAGGAAGAAGGTTTTTTTCAAAAAAAGTTGTTTTCCTATAAGGCTAAGATACAGGGAGGGAAAGCAGGAAAAAAGTACACTAATGAGAGATTTCTGAATCAGTCATCTCCTGCTTGAAAATTTACCATGTCTTGATTTCCCAGCTGACTAACTACTGAGAACTTGGTGAATTGTAGTAATAAGACACTGAGAAGGTGCTTTTTGCAAACACAGTTGTGTAATAACAGAAAAATTAGTCTCTTGTTGACAGAATTGTTGGATTTTTGCTTCTGCCCTATTACCATCTATTTTCCTAACAACACTCATTAGTATGATTGTCTATCATCATTACTATCTCTTTGTTAAGTTTTATGGTGACATAGCCAGCATCTATCTTTTCCATGCTTTGTTGATTTCATTTACCTGCCTTCTGGGCTTTTTAACTTTCCCATCTGTCCCTTCCTCTCCAAAACATGCAAACCAGTTTCTCCTTTCAACCTATCTGCTCTGGTCTGTGCTTTACAACAACACCACCACCACCCTCCAGTGACTGAGTTCTGTCAGAAGTCAAATACCAAGAGCCTCAGTGCATATTATTGATAGGTACCTTTGACATTTCAAGTTTTCAACTGGTAATTATCAAGGGTTTTACAGAGGGAGATGGTGCAATAGATCAACTTCATCCTGTAAGCAACAATCTGAAACCTGCCAGGTTACAGGTAGGGAATCAGCAGACAGAGATGTTTAAGAAGGATTGTAATGTGGGATACTAGCTGAACATGACATTAGCCTTATTAAATCAGAACTTGCTCAGCATAGCCAAGATGAAGTAAATGAGTCAATTATTACAGAATTTACAAGGCAGCAAGAGAAGAGAAAGCGTATCTGCTATCCCAGCCACCGTCTCTCCTATGAAGTAGAAGACATGGAGAATGAGAAAAGTGTGACAGTTCTGAACAAAACAATCTAATTTATCTGCATTTCAGCTCGGAATGGAATAGTGTGTGATGTGGAACATTTAAGCATGTGGGGCAGCATGGAATTGGCAGGTGGAGTATTAAAAGGCTGTCAGTCCTAATTGGCAGTCGGTTTAAGAAAGTAGGCTGATGAAATGACACAATTTAGAAGAGGCAGACAGATGCACCAGCAGAAGCATTTATGCACATGATTGTGAAAATTGGACAGCAAATGATTAAAAAAAACCCCTTCTTGTACAAGAATGCCTTTTACTTCTGCGGTTCATAAAATTCAGCAATTTAGAATTACCTGCTTTGTGATAGGTCTTTGAATCCTTGACTGGGTTTTAATAAATAAGTTGTGTGAATATTTTTTTCTCTTGCAGTGGGGAAGTACCTGATTTAGACACGTGTTATTTTTTAAAAGTCCAGTATCCCCCTGCCCCCAAACACTAAATGTTCACCTTTAACAGTATATGACAAGGAAAAAACACAGAAAATGTGATGCATAGAGAAACAGGTAGCAATAGCAATAACACTTAGATTTACATACCACTTCACAGTGCTTTATAACGCTCTCCAATCAGTTTTACAGAGTCTTCATATTGCCCCCAACAATCTGGGTCCTCATTGTATCCATCTCTGAAGGATGGAAGGCCGACTTAACCTTGAGCCTGGTGAGATTCGAACTGCCAAATTGCAGTCAGCCGGCAGTCAGCAGAAGTAACCTGCAGCACTGCATTCTAACCACTGTGCCACCGAGGCTCATAGGTAAATAATTAGCATTCTTTGAAAAAAAATGCTTATTAAAGTTTTCATTGTTTTACTTATATTTATCACTTATATTTAGTGCAAGTATAAAAATATATTTATATTTTTTGATAAAATTTTGATACTATCCATCACATTGTGTGGCTCTGAGTGGTTTACAAATAAAATGATAACATTATATAAAAGCCACAGTTAAAAACAAAATTCAAAACAGAATCAAAATAGAGTTAAAAAGAACAGTTGAAAAGTTTAAAAAGGGAGAGGAGAGCCTTCAACCCACCAACCACCCTCAGGGTCGCATGACACTCTTAGATCCCCATGCCAGCTGACAGAATCAGGTTTTGAAGCTCTTCTGAAAGAATAGACGAGTGGGGTTTCTTCTTATTGGGTGTGTGTGTGTGTGTGATGGGGGACAATGGCAGAGAAAGCTCTATTTCTAGACTTCATCAACTGGAATTCTTTAATTGACAGAGTCTGAAACATAACCTTCCTTGCCTGACTAGGTAGAATATTTCACCAGCAGTCTCTTGAGTAATAATATTTCCTAGCAGAAAAACTGTTTGTAACCTTCCCTTTCCGTCCCCTCACTCTCCTTTCCTAGTCTTGTTGAGGTTCACCTATAAATATCCATGAAGAATGGATATTAGGCATCTGGTAGGGCTTCTTGGCTGCATATTCTGCCAACTTCGAATGTTTATGCTATGAGGAATTACTGAACATCCCTTTTTCTTTTTTTCTAATTTGATGCCATCTTGCCCTGGTTGTCTTACTTTGGTTTGTCTTTAGGCAGTGCCTCCATCCATTTCCCCTAAACTACAAGGCATTTTGTTTTCCTCTGTTGACATTATCCCTTTTGACTTCTCTCTCTGTTTTTAGATCAGGGGCTCCCCCAGAGAAAGTAATTGATAAGAACTAGATACAAGCTTTTACTTTGCACCCTGTGGCTCTAATTCTAAATATATTTTCCAGGGAAAATGTCCTACTGAATAACTCTGGAGAAAAGAGTTATCTATGGAGTGTAGTTGTTGAGCTAAGACTACATCATCTTATGAAATGGAGAGTTTCCAGTTCCAAGTATCTTTAGAAAGAAAAATGAAGAATTGAAGGGCAGATTTGTGAGTGAAGTAACAAGAAGCAGGTAAGCCTTTTCCTATCCACTAACCACTCTGAACAATAATTGTACCTCTTGATCTTGAACTTGTATCAGTTTTTGCTCAACAAGCCACAGCAACACTGAAAGTGCAGATGTGATTTTGTAAAAATGAATGAATTACTTTTTTTTTAGAAAACATTTTGTTCAAAAGCAGGAAAGCAAGAATAGACATGCCACAATTTCTAAGCAAGGGAGACAACTGTTAAAGGAGACAACTAGTTGTATTGAAGATTTAATTTAGCCACGTTATAAACACACTTGGTACTCCAAAACCTGGATTTCACATGATAGCAAAGTAATAATTAGGACCATCTAATGTAAATTAGAGCCTACCTGGAAAAAAAAGCCAGCGTGTGTTTAATTGATTGGAGAAAGTCTTTTGTGTTATCAGATCAAGCTATGGGCTGTGCTAGTTTTAGATAATTGAAAATTGCTGGTCGGAGTCCAATACAGAGAAAGAGGGGATAAGTATTTCAGTCCTGTTCAGTTCTCTCCAATGTTATATTATAGCTTCTCATGTCTTCTCATCCACTTTCATTTTGATGGGTGGAATGTTTAACTAGCCATCCATTCATCTTATAATATGCACACACTCCTTATAGATTCTGCAATTTTATTTTTGAATGGAAACAGACAAGAAAAGTAGGATGATACATTTTATTTTTCTTTATGTGTGTAATTTGCAACTAAACAACTTTTAAATAAAGAGACACAACTATTATATATTGAGTATTGCTGGCATAAATGATGCATGTGATCTATGAATGGGTACTGGGGAAGGTATAATGTACTTAATCCATATAAACATGAATAAGTCAAAAAGACAAATAATATCAAGAAGGTTTAAGATTCAAATAGAAATTAGGTAAATTATACTCAGTTGGCTTGGGGGAAGATGTATTCTACTGAGAAATATACTTAGAAGGGCAATTATAGTAGAACTTGGATTTGAAAAATCTATGCAACGGTTGTTAAAATGCCTCCTGTTGTCTTTTGTGGTTTTATATGCCCACTGAGGACAAAGATTATAAATTGGCTTAAGATGAACCAACCCAACAGGGGAATTCACTCCATAAAGATGGAAGTGAAGAGTTAATTGATGATTAAAGACTTAGCTTGTAAAATGCTTACATTCCTCAAAGTGCTGTCCCAATTAGTTGTCATGATAAGGTGCTTAGCAATACTGTAGCATGAATCCAAGGAACTTTGTTTTTCAGGTGGACTTTTTGCTCTTTAAAAATGTGTTGTATTCATTTTGTGGAGGTCTATCTTGATCGATCTGAGGACTTTGTCTAAAATTTTTATTATGGGTTTGAATCTATTCTATTTGCTTTGCTTCCAAACCAACTATTTGCTTCTAGAATGTTTAAATCACTGAGTTCAGAATCTCCCAGGCACCATGATTCTCTAGAATCTTTGATTTGACCAGTATTTTTAATTAGGTATCTAATATGGTGCTGTTTGCTGCTTTTGATGTTCCAGAAATGACTTACCGCTTCAAGTTATTTATACTGTATGAGGCAACTTGGATTTGCATTAAAGGATTTGTGACGTGGGGCCAGATGATTTTCTTTAATGAAGCAAAGAGGTTGCCGAGTTTGCTTTGTCAGGAGGTGGGAATCGGTGGTGCCGCTAATTGCTCGGTCCAGTGCTGTTCAATAATCCTTCTTTGAAAGATCTTTTGAGGCACACTGGGACCTCTCCAAGGTACTCACCTTTACAGTACACTGCAGGCAATCCGGCAGCATTTACCAGAGTTGCCTGACTTGGAAGCATTTTGGCTAGTGCCATGGCAAAAACCTCCTGCGGTCTTCTTCTGCACTTTGCTCAAAGAAATATCATCTTAGCTTTTTCCTGAAGTGCAAACTCTGTAGAAGGAAAGGCTAAAACAGAACAAGGTGAAGCATCAGTGTGAGTTTCCTTTGTTCTTAGAAGTGAAGGTACATGTGTTTTTGGCAAGCTGCTTTAAGGTGGTGCTTTGTTCTGATCTTCATCAAATCAATCCATCCCTTCAGGCTTTGCAAGACTCTAGACACCCATACTTCTCCCCAAGATCCTGCTGTGTAGGTCTAATGGTTGTCCATTTACTTATTACATTCAGCCCTAGGAATAAGGCAATGGCAAACCACTTCTAAAAATGCTGTCAAGAAAACTGCAGGGATTTGTCCAGGATCAATACTGACTCTAAGGTACACATATACACACACACACACCTTCCCACAGAAATGTCATATTTTAACACATGGTATCTTGCTTTTAAAATTAAGTCTTATTGCATGGCCCACATTTTGTAGTCCATATTTTCACCAGACCTGGGAGGTTTCTCTTGAGCTGTGTGCCCAAGTTTGTTGACGAGCTTCCTCTCATCTTCTTTTGTGTTCTTTTGTGTCATTTGTGGTGCTCATCTTCATGACACTTTGCATTAGCAATGACAGCAAATGTAGCAATGAATGGCAATGAACGTAACTCATTTTTATCTCAAGACATTTTACATATCATTAAGAAGCTGGTTTCATTGATTGCTGTCTGTGCCTGTTCAGTGTGACATCTCATTAGATAAAAAGGCTCTGCTACAAAGTAGCTCAAGGCTACTTCCCACGTGTGATGGAGAGAAATGGGTTGATACTTAAAGTATATTACTTATGGTTACATTGTCAATATAACAAATGTAAATAGAACTCAGTGGAAATAATGAGGTAATGTGAGTTTTGAATTACATATGTACATAGCAAGCGAAGCAACAAAATGAAGTGAGGCCTACAGATACAGAGTTGCAATTCTGGTTTTTGAAAGGGAGAAAGACAGAAAATGCCCCAATAAGTTCCCATCACCATGTGTCTCCAAAATATCTAAATTTCATCTTAGATTCAGTTTAACAGAGTTGGAAGGGGCCTTGTAGGTCAACCACACCATTTTTGACAGATGGCAGTCTCTTCTTGAAAGCTTCCAGTGATGAAGCTCTCACAACTTCTGAAGGCAAGCTGTTCCATTGGTTGATTGGTCTCACTGTCAGAAAATTTCTCATTTCCAGGTTGAATCTCTCCTTGTTCAGTTTCCATCTATTATTCCTTGTCTGGTGCTTTGGAAAAATAGCTTGACCCCTTCCTCTCTGTGGCAGCCCCTCAAATATTGGAACACTGCTATCATGTCTCCCCTGGTCCTTCTCTTCACTAGACTACCCATGCCCAGTTCCTGCAACCGTTCATTGTATTGTGGGGATTTGGTTGAAATATCCATTTTCTACTTAAATATTTAAATATCATATCATGTTCTACTTAATTAGCCATGTTCTACTTAAGGCAACCTAATGCCCTTTAAATAACTCAGGTAGGGTAGCTGCAGATTGTCAGGTCTATAGTCTTAAACATTAGAAAAGAGTCATATTCTCCAGATGTGATATATTCATTTCCCTTTATTTTGTAGCTTTTGCTTCCATTACATACCTAGGAAAGACCCAAGAGTTTCAAAACTAGCAGAAAATATTGATTTTTTTTTTGTTTCCTGAATTGAATATTATACCTATCTCCCACCCCTGAAACCCACACAGATTTGAGAAATACAATGCTTGCTTCTCTAATTTACTCAGGGGCTTTTTAAAAAAAAAAAATCCAAGGATGGAACTACGAAGCAGGATAAAGTCTCAAGTAATAATTCCCACTTGTTTTCCCAGTCCAGTTGTTATGGGTTGTTTATAAGATGTTGATTTATACATCATCTTTCAAGACAAAATTTTAAGACCAACTTCTAAGAAGTTAAATAAAAAAGCAATGTCCAAGAAATTTTATATACATCTAGAGAGAAAGAACTAAACTGGATATGAGTAATAAATAAAATAAAACAAAACAATTTAAACAGCTGCTGAACAGCAAGAGGTACACAATAATAAGAAGATTAACCAAAAGCTGCACGCTTACATTCCTTTGCAATCATCTCCAGCAGACTATGATATTGGTCTGGCTTATGCCAAACTTTGCATTGGTAGTGGTGGACAAGTGGGAAGAAGGGGAGACTTTGGGAAAGTTGTGGTGGGAGGCTCACCTAGGTGTACTATTCTAGAAGCCAAAATTAATAGCAGCATCAGCTATTCAATCAGCTTGCCTATCCTTCTGATTTTTCTTTCTTTCTACTTAAGGCAATCTAGCATGGTTGAGATGTTGGACCTGTCAGCTGGAAAGACAACAACCCAGGTTTGAGATCTGAATGCTATGCGACAGGGTGTCCTCCAGTTATTTGCTCCAGCTCCTGCCAACCCAGCAGTTCGAACGCATGCAAAAGTGAGTAGATGAATAAGTACCACTTCAGTGGGAAGGTAACAGTCTCTGTGTTTCACTACATGCTCCACACTGGGATGTGTTGTCATGCTGTGGAAACATCTTTGGGTAGTGCTGGCTCAATGACCTAGAAATGGAAATGAACACCATTCCCTAAAGTCAGCTACAACTAGCAGAGAAAATCCTGCAGGGACTCCTTTACCTTTACTTTTCTTTTTTTACCTGTCTTGCCTTTGGCATATTCTCATGCTGATGTCCATGGTTTCAAGCATGGCACATCCAACTTGCTTCCCAGCTCTCCAATCTTCTCAAAGCCTTTTTTGTTCTTTACTATTGTACAAATACAGGGAAAGAAAAGCCCTAGGAAATTTAAAAAATAGGTTATGGGGTAGATGTGCTGTACATGAAGTCAGGCACATCAACAGTGGTGGTTATTCATCTGGCCCCCATCCTTGATAGCTGCACATTTGAAGACTGATGCTTTCTCAGTGCCGTCAACAGGAAGATATAGGAAATTCCATAATTACATGTATAATATCCCAACATCTGATAGAAGTGACCTGCAGTATGATATCTCACATATATTTAATCCATGCTTCTCTAATACCAGCATCCTCTGCCTTTGTGAATGGGTTATGTTAACCTTGACATCAAAATCTGTTATCATTCCAAGTAGTTGGCAAATCTGGCCATTCTTTCAAATAATCTTAATCTGCATTTTTGATACTGAAAACAGCTCCAACGAATTGTTAACGCCACAATAGCTGATACAATGATGTGAGTTTCATGCTGTAGTATATGTACTCAATACACTCATGCACTAAGTTGTGTTCTTTGTACAATTATATTATGATGCACATGTCATCATTCTGTTGTCATTGTGACTCTACCTCTGATTAATTGTGTTGGACTACCGTTGACATTGGTATTGCTCTTTAACATATTAAAGGCTCAGAATGATTTTGTTTTCTTTGCTATAATTTGTTTTGTGGTTTAAACCTCTCTTTCCATTCAATTTTTGCTTGTTTGTGAAGCAGGAGAGGGAAGGAAAGGAGAATGTTCCTTTTAGGGCATTATTATTATGTTATTAACATTATTTTTTTCAGACAATGCTAATTGTTTACCTATGAGCTGTGGTGGCACAGTGGTTAGAATGCAGTACTGCAGGCTATTTCTGCTGACTACCAGCTGTCTGCAATTTGATTGTCCGAATCTCACCAGGCTCAAGGTTGACTCAGCCTTCCCTCCTTCCAAGGTGTGTAAAATGAGGACCCAAATTGTTGAGGGCAATAGGCTGACTCTGTAAATCACTTAGAGAGGGCTGTGAAAGCACCGTGAAGTGATATATAAGTCTAAGTGCTATTGCTATAAATTATGGAGCTTTTATCTGTCCTCAATTCAGTAGAATTGTCTTCCTCTAGCCAAAATGTTTTAAAATGTGTAAAAGCACTAGGTTTTGAATTAATCCCTGGATATTTTAGTCTTCTTCTTTCTTGAAAAAAAAAGAAAGTGGATTAAACATGTCAGGCATGCTGTGCATGTAATTCAAGCCATACCTCTATCAGATGCAGTAATATGGCATATTTGCAGAACAAACTGATCGGAAACAGTTTTTGAGGCATACAATGCTACTTTGTAAATCCGTACCTTTTCATTACAACAGATGTTTTGCTTGGATGGCAAAGTCTCAGCATGAAGATTATATGCTCATTTAGAGGGAAAGATGGCATTTCATAGGTCCCAAATTTTGCAATTTATTAGGAAACCCAATGCTTGTGATCTGTATTCAGCTTGAAGAATTGTAGTTCAGGAAATCAGCCTAATGTCCATATTGCTACGAAGCAATCTTTCTTAGTTTCAGGGCATGAAATCAATAATAATGGGTGGTGTTGGGTTAAAAAATAATAATTTAACTGAACTTTGGGCAATTAAACATTATTTGGTTGTTTATTGGATCCTGGTTTGCAGTGAAAAGCATAGCTGACTGTTCATCAGTTCTAGAAACAGTAGATTGCTGTTTTATAGACAGCTTCCAAAAATCACAATTATATCAATTCCTGTATCAGCTGCTAGAACATTGATGTGCAAATATAATTCTCATGATTTGGCAGAATGTTCCGAGTATATAGTTTGTTTCAAAAATAGGTCTTTGTTGATTTCACTGTGGTTTTTAGATTCTCTTACCTTTTGCCAAGTGGCTACAAAGAGCTAGGAAATGAACAAAATATCTTACAGAAGCAACATTAGAAGAGGCAAATTTCATAAAAATAATTCCCCCCTAGAATAATCTTGAAATCCTATTTTTTCCCACTTATTATTCTGGACAAGAAACCAATTTTCTAGTAGTTAACAATCTTAATGTTTCCATTTTCACTGATACCAAACTCTTTCACTTTCATGAGATCTATATATTTGCTATATATTTGTCTAAATATTTTTTTTGGCGGGGGAGAGGGTTGTCTAATTTTTTTTATTTTAGATCCAACATATATGTTAATTACAGTCAGAAATGTAAAGTTAACTTTTTTTCTAATTCAGTTCTGGGCATTAAAAATAATCCATTCAGAAACAGCATTTTTTAAAAAAATAATTTTAATTAAGTTTTTCACCTTTAAAAACAAATCATATGTACAATGTTCTACATCATAGAACATTGTGACATTGACTTTCTTGTTTACATCTACATGCATCTATATATGTATACATTTATTTACATTTTACAATATTTTTGTACCTATTATTCAACCAAATACACCATTTTCCCCAAATCATATAATATTCTTTTTCTTCCTTCTGTTGCAATTCCATCGTAAGTTTATGCATTTCTGCACAATCCATAATTTTCTTCATGATCATACTATCAGTGGGGATACTATCTAATTTCCAATTTGGGGCATATGTTATTCTTGCTGCTATTAATATGTGCATTATAATATATTCAATTTCTTTCTTAAATTTACCTCTAATTATCCCTAGCAAAAATATTTCAGGCTTAACTTCTATATTTGAACCAGTAATTTCTTGCAACCAGATCTTAATTTTATACCAGAAAAAAACAGCATTTTTAAAGGTCTCAAGATTGTAAGAGAAAATAGCATTGGAATTATACTAGAATCCACAACTGACACATCTCTGATTTATAAGAGGCCATAGAATAGGTCTTTGAAGAATGAATTCAAAAAGATTATTTAGCAATTGCTATTATATACATGGAATCTGATACTAGTATTAGAAAATAAGTTTCTTGTAAAGGTGCTTATATTTCTGTTAATCTTTAAAGGTAATGCCTATTCAATGCTAATTGATTGCAGTTTACTGCTGGAATATTGATAAGACATATTCAATATACCATTGGTATTAACAGAATGAGGTACTAATCATTTAAGATAGCATTGATGAGGAATCTTAATTACATATCAAAATATTTCACCTCTTTTGTAAAGCAAAACAATGCTGAGTAGTGATTCTGTTCCACTGAGCAACATGTGTTTATAACATTGACTTAAAGCATTCAACAGCTGTTAATGTGCTGCTGCTAAGCCGCATTTAGCACCAAAGTTAATAAAAAAGATCTACTCCCAGCTTTAAATGTTATGTTAATGATCCTGTTAACATTTCTTAATAGATACTGAAGTTGAACGAGAAAAGAAAAAAACCCTTAAAGACATTTAGATCAGGTTCTCTGAAGCATTTTTCCTGTTGTGAGAGCAGATTTACAGGGGTCAATTTTGATTTTCAAAAGATAAATAAATGATAGAAAACTATTATGAAACACAGGATTGGGTTGTAGTTATTTCATTTCATAACATCCATGTGGTAAATCCAAGATAGGATCTAAATTTTGTAGAATTTACAAAAGATATCACACTGAAAGCAATGGAACTTTAAGTTAATCATCTCAAAGTTATTGATTTCAGTGACTCAATCTGTAGCTTTGTCCACTTTAGAACAGCCCAAGTATTTATTTGTATCCCACCTTTATTATTTTTACAAATAATTCAAGGCGGCGAACACAACAACACAACGTATCCGTATTTTCCTCACCTCAACAATCCTATAAGGTAAGTTGAGCTGAGAGAGAATGACTGATCTAATATCATTCAGCTAGTTTCATGGCTAAGGCAAGACTAGAACTCATGGTATACCAGTTTCTAGCCTGGTACCTTAACCATTAGACCAACTTGCTATGTATGTTGTAATGTAAATATGTAAGGTAATGCTGTACATAAGTACGCTGGCTTTCAAATTCCATGACCTTTGAGAGATTTGGGGGACTGAAGTAATCACATCCAGAAGCCCTCAGTTGAAAGGAGCTTCTCGCTACCTCAGTCTCTCCAATTGTTGTGGCAGACAATACAAAAAGGGGGCGGGCACATTCCAGCTTTATCTAAATTTTTCATTTCAGACTTGCCCATTTCAGCTGCAGGCCTGTTGCACATGGGAGAGGGGGAAGTAGTGTAGGATATGAGCGTTCAACTCAGAAGAGGAGGAAAATGCTGAGCTGTTATAGAAAAGATATCTGGGTCCTACAGAATTAGGAAACATAAAGGAAAAAAAAAGTCAAAACAACTGTGATACGGAAACTGAACTAGAGATGGATTTACAGGCTTTCAAGATTCTGTTAAAGTAACGTCTTTAAGGCACATTCCAAACTTCCCAACAATACCTGTTTCCTGATCTTACCTATTTCAAAAGGATGATGTTGGTTTCTTACCTGGGTTCATATTTCCTGTTCAGATGTATCACTTGAACAAGACTACTGTAACTAGAAGATGAAAAGTGGTAGTGAGATTTCTGCACTAAGTGGTAAATTAATAAGTGGTAGTAGGGTAGAATCCTGGAGTAAAACTGAATTCTTCTTTGGCAGAAAAGGAAATCCTCTGACTATATGGATGCTCCCTCTCAAATATTGAATGAGTACTGCATGTTTTACAAGGAATAGGTTGATGCTTTGGGTTCTACTGTATATTGAACCTTTTGGTCATCTGAGCAGCAAAACAGCAGTATATTAAGAAAAATTAAAAGGAAACCTTAGTTTACGTCACATTAAGCTGCAGGAGATGACCAGGCTGAGCCCAAAGGAGGGGTCAAGCACATCATAAGTCATCAGTCCCTCCGCACCACAAGATATCTCAGTCCAGCCCACCTTGTCTCCTGTTCATTTTCCTTGGCTGCTAGTTGGCCAGATTCTTGCAGAGAGCTTAAGCTTGCAATACATCTTTATACTGATTCGAACTGCCTGAAACTCCTCATTTCCCCATCGCTTGACATAAGCTTTATACCCAACCGTAGTTTACTGAGTAAATTAAAACAGGCTAAGTTTACTCTAAACCACTGGCAGTGAACCTTTTCAGCACCAAGTGCTGAAACAGGAGTACGTGCATGCACGCACACTGGAAACCAGGAGAGCAGCTCCCCAGCACCAGAAACCGGAAGCTCAGCTTCCCAGCACACGCATGAGTGTTCTTCTGGTTTCTAACATGCATGCACACTTGAAGACCAGCTGGCCAGTGTGCATGTGCACAGGGGAGCTGCTCCTCCGGTTTCTGGTGCTCCCACGCATATGAAGATCAGCTGGCCAGCATGTATGTGCACGCTGGAACCCAGATGAGCAATGGGTGATGGTTGGTGTGCCTGGAGAGATGGCTCTGAGTGCCACTTCCGGCACGTGTGCCATAGGTTCACCATCAAGGCTCTAAACTGTGATAAGAAAAGCACAATAATCACAAAGAAAGAAAGCCACATCTAGACATCCTGAACCACTGTTTGAAAAATGTCAAAAATCCCCAATGAAATAAGCCACATAATGTATATATTTCATTACAGAAGACTAAAGGAAAGTTTTAGTGGTTGAACTAAGGAACCAAACAGTGTGAAGGAACTTCTAAGTGCTAAATATTACATTTGTATTGAAATTCACAGTCTAGCTTTTTGGGGCTAGGGATTTATCTACTTATTGTTGTTATACTTTAGTTTCAGTTACTGATTGGCTTTTATCTTCAGGAGTAGAAAAATTTACTTATAACTTTTTTTTTTATCATATAGAATTCTATTACTTGAACGGTTGTCAGTAGGAGGTCAGGAATTTTGACTATCAAAAGAACTAACTTTTCAGAAAAGCTAATCAGTATGTTGAAGGAAGTGCACATTTTCTGCTAGTTTCCTTTTAATGCCAATATGAAATAGTGAGGAAATAAAAGGTAAACTTTAAACAATGTTTTCAAAAGAGATTGCTCAAACAAAGCATGAAACATAGGCAAGCACACGAACCTGCTGATAGTTTTAGCTTCTAAAAATATTGAACTGTTCTGGATTGGAGGCAGACAAAGCCCCAAAGTACTAAAGTCTTGGAAATATCCCATACTAAACAACTACATTTATGGTAATCTTCCATACTGAAAATTGTGTGAAGAGATAATTTTTTAAATTTATTTATTTGATTTATATCCTGCCTATCACTCAGGAGCTCCAGTGTCATATACTTTCATAGTTCATTATTATCCCCATGTTGGATTCCACTTGCTGGCTGGGGAATTCTTGAAGTTGAAGTCCACAAAGTTGCCAAAGTTGGACAGTCCTGTTCTACACACATCTATCCTCGGGTAGATTGGTTGGATACTTCAGATTCTGGTGGAGTGAGATGAATACATGAATACAATACCATCTTTCCTGCATTCCCTAAACTTTGTTGGTACCTTCAGGAACATTGATGGATTTTTTTTTCATCATCAAGTAAATTTGTTTGTGAAGCTAAAGACATATTCATAGATATAATGATCAGTAATGGGATTCAATTTTTTTTTACTGCTGGTTCTGTGGGAGTGGCTTGCTGGGCATAGCTTGATGGGCATGGCAGGGGTAGGATACTGCAATATCCTCATTCCCTCCCCACTCCTGGGGGAAGCTTACTGCAAAATCCCCAATCCCTCCATACTCCTGGGGGAAGGTCACTGCAAAATCCCATTCCCTCCCCACCCCACTAACCTGCTTTCCAGCTCCGTTCTCCTGTGC
>JAOYMU010000292.1:17622436-17638224 GCA_025802295.1 Psammodynastes pulverulentus | reverse complement strand
ATATACGGCACACTGTTGTCGCTAATTTCTGCCTGGATAGTCTCTTGAGATGAGCTGAAAGGCAAAAAGGGAGCTACATTGTTCCCTCCCATATTTGGGTAACCAAGTATCTCCACGAAAAAGAACATATATTTATATATTTATATACATACATACATACATTCAAGCACACACACACACATATACAAATTCTGAAAAGTAACTAGGTTACTTATCCTTGGATAACCATGGATGCTTATCCTTGAAGACATTTCAAGAGAGACCAACATATACGAGGATTTTAAAAAAATGATGTCACTGCATCAAGTCATTTGCCCCAAAGCAGCTGTTGCATAACATGTAAAACCAATGCTTTGTCAATTATTGCACTTTTTGCAAATATTTTTTCACACCTTATTATTTGTTAATTTTAATACAAAACTCATTTTATTTGTATTAACTGGAGATTTCAAATTTAGAATGATTTTATCTTTAAGAGCTTCCCTTTTACATAACATCCAGTAGGTGCACAAATCCTCTTAAAGATTGGTGAGTACACTAAAAAGTTATCCAATTCAAGAATACAAAACTGATTATAAGGTGCAATGTTTATAATTTCCCCTTATTTAACAACCTTGATAAAAGTCACATCATTATGTCAAAATATATCTATCCATGTCTGTTCTTTGAAGGAAAAAATAGATTTCAAAAGGACTTATTACAGCTAAATTGTAAGTACAAGAATAATTCTGAATTTAAAATACATATGATACAGATTAGCATAAATAAATGTTTAAAGGCTTATTTGATCAATAAAATAAATCTTGGCAGAGATAATTGCATGACTTACGTGATCTATTTCATTTGATTGCATTTCTAAGAAAAGGTTGCTTCTGATAGTGATTCTTTGGATAAATTAATAACAAGCATCTCTACTCCTTTCCAAACCTTGTAACTTCTCAGTGTTATGGCCATTATTCTACAGCTTGACATCCCTGACCTAAAGAACAAGGTTAAGGACAGATTTTCAGGGAGAAAATCTGTTTATAATATATGCTCACTAAGAGTCAACATCAACTTGAGAAGTATAGAAGGTATGGAAATGTTCCATTTGACCATCATTCTGTGTTTGTCCTTGTACATAGAAGATTCTATATAGATTATCACTAAATTATTATACAGGTAGTCCTCGAGTTATGACCACAATTGAGCCCAAAATTTATGTTGCTAAATGAAACATTTGTTAAGTGAGTTTTGCCCCCTTTTATGACTTTTCCTGCCACAGTCGTTAAGTGAATCATTGCATTTGTTAAGTTAATCGCATACTTTTTAAGCGAATCTGGCTTTCCCATTGACTCTGGTTGTCAGAAGGGCACAAAAGGGGATCCCATCACCCCAGGACACAGCAACCTAATAAATATGAATCAGGTGCCAAGCATCTGAATTTTGATCATATGATCATGGGGATCCTGCAATGGTTGTAAGTGTGAAAAATAATCAGAAGTCACTTTTTTTCAGTGAGGCTGTAACTTTGAGCGGTCACTAAATGACCTGTTGTAAGTTGTGGACTACCTTTACTGTCTTCTTTCTAGACTTTTGTATCTGTGAAAAAACCAAACACATATTCAGCAACACGTAAAGCTAAAAAACAGATTGTCATCTGCCAGGTAGAATTTCCATGGCAAAAGTAACGTGGATAATGACACAATAAAAGTAAATAGCCACATGGAATGTTGTTTTTCTGTAGTTCTTTTACAGATGTTCTGTGAAAACAACAGTAAATGTGAAAGACAACAGCTTGACATTTAATAATTTCTATGGGATGGAGGAGAGAAGAAGCAATATTCAGGATATCCATAAATGTTACCATGAAAGCAGCGTGACTGACAGGGTTATTTATTTGTTCAGAATTATATTTAACTGTTCAAAATATTGCCTTTTTTCTTCATTTGATATATTCTTAATGTCTTAATGGCTATTCAAACAAAACGGTATTTCAAGAAATTAGACCCCTTTTATCCATTCTGTTATACCAAGATTGCGTGACTTTGATGCTCATATTATCCCTAATTAATCATTACCTTTCTGCAATGAGATAAAAGATCAATGGGGAAGGAGTCAACTTAAGTGTATCTTGTTTTCCATTACATTATGAAAAGGTGACTGTCACTACTTCAAAAGGGTGAGATAATTGTTTAAGTAAAAACAAGAATGAAAAATCCTAAAGATGAAGAAGAGGAGAACTCGTTGCTGCACATTCCTTCTAGAATTTGTTTTTCAATCCGCCTGAAAATGGTCTCCATAAATACAACTGAAAGTGGGGGGGGCACTTCTAAAGCCAATCGAGAAACACTTCCCCCCCATAAAATCCTTGTCAGAATCAGACATTTGGAGAAAAGGAAGAGTTGTCTTGAGAATAAGGACCCCCTAATAAGACAACTCCAGTTGATGATTGCATTAGTCTAGCTGTGTTGTATTTTGCTGAAACTCTGAGAACAGCCGACAAAACAGAATGGCTGTATGTCCTATTTTTAGAGGGAAATTTTCCATTTGAAGCACTGTTATGAGAAAAATCTAATTTCTGAAGGCATCCTCTGTCTTGAGGAATCTTTGGTCTAAGTTGATTTTTTAAAGATCAAGAACAAAACAGAAAGAGAGATCAGGAACAAGGTAAGCAACAAAAACAAGTAACTGGAAAGAAGAGAGAATACTGGTTGCAATTTTCTCCTTTGTATTTGATTTGTATTTTTTTTTCTATTCAACTTATAAAAACTATTTACAACTATACATCCAAATTAACATATGCAAATATTATGCAAAGAAATATAAATCTGAATCACTTTGGGGAGTGCATTTTCTTTTTTCAGACATGTGAAATGGCCACTTTATATTCAAAGTATGCGCTCTGTTGCATCTTGAGACAAATTGGGTTTTGGGAATGAGGACATCAACTTAAAAGTATATAAAGCATAAACAATTGCAGAATGCAGAAGTAACTAAATATCTCATTATGTGACATACTGTATTCTATACTATACTATACTATAGACACAGAGAGATGCATGCACACACAAATACTATATAGGTACCAGTATGTAACCATCTGAATTTCTATCTGTCTGTTGGTTTGATTCAGTATTCACAAATGAGGAATTCAATGTAGATTTCTTCTGTACCACTATCCAACAAAGCATTTGCTGTCAGCTAATTTTGAGGCTGAAACCTCTCCTGTGTACTTGGGCGACAATGTGGAGAATCAGATGATGGCCAGGATCAATCTTCAAAAGGCAAGGAAGCCAACATATGAAATAACTTGTGAAGAAATTATTTATACAATAGAGTCATAGCTTTAGAAAAAAACCTTTTAGATCACTGGATCCAGCCCCATGCTGATTGCAAATTTAAACATTCCAGACAGGTAGTCATATACATTTCACTCAAGCACATCCATGGAAGGGAGTTCCTTCACTTTTCCAGGTTCCACTATCATAGAGTAAGAGCTATATATAGCAAGAATTGACTTCTATGTGACATCCTTTCAAATGTCTGGAAACTCCACGCATACCTTTAATGTTGTACTCAAGGCTGCTCACAGGCAACATCTTTAATCTCTTATATTCCACTATCTAATTCAGGAAACCACATTTTTAAAAAAGTATATCTTACATGTTTCATTTGGATGGATAAGTATTCTGGATTCTGAATGCATGTTTTCAGGAGCTGCTGGGAGGGGCAAATCACTTTTTAAAAAATAGGAACAACACTTTTATGCTTGCTGTTTAAAAAGGAACTAATGTGCATTTATGACCAAAATGGCACCATGCAAATAGGCAAAGTATGAACAGTTTCAAGAAACTTCCAATAGACTTTGGAGCAGAAATAACTGTGAGTGAAAAAATAATGAAACAAATCATATTTATTGGATCCAGATATTACGCCCACTCCTAGGTGAGCCAGTCCTGGACACAGAAGCAAACCCCAATTCTCTCTAAACTACATGTTTTATTCAGATTTGAGTAAAAGTGAATCCTCCCGTAAAGTTCTACATTTAGTCAAGAAAGACAAAGTGCACAGGTACAGTATATGTGGTACCTCGCTCAATAGTAGTAATTGTAAGAGGGATCTTGGAGTCTTAGTGGACAACCATTTAAATATGAGCCAGCAGTGTGCAGCAGCTGCCAGAAAAGCCAACACAATTCTAGGCTGCATAAACAGAGGGATAGAATCAACATCACGTGAAGTGTTAATACCATTTTATAATGCCTTGGTAAGGCCACACGTGGAATACTGCATCCAGGTTTGGTCACCACAATGTAAACAAGATGTTGAGACTCTAGAAAAAGTGCAGAGAAGAGCAACAAAGATGATTAGAGGACTGGAGGCTAAAACATATAAAGAACAGTTGGTGGAATTGGGTATATCTAGTGTAATGAAAAGAAGGACTAGGGGTGATGTGATAGCAGTGTTCCAATATTTCAGGGGCTGCCACAAAGAAGAGAGAGTCAAGCTATTCTTCAAAGCACCTGAGGGCAGGCAAGAAGCAATGAGTGGAAACTAATCAAGGAGAGAAGCAACCTAGAACTAAGGAGAAATTTCCTGACAGTTAGATCAATTAATCAGTGGAACAGAACAGAAGTTGTAAATGCTCCAACACTGGAAGTTTTTAAGAAGAGATTGCATAACCATTTGTCTGAAATGCTATAAGATTTCCTGCTTAAGCAGGGGGTTGGACTAGAAGACCTCCAAGATCCTTCCAACTCTTATTCTATTCTATTCTAAAACTGGGAAGCAGCCACATACAACTTTTCAGCAAGCATTTATACTTTATTTGGTTACGTAAGTAAGGAAACACATGCTGATAACATGGAGACACAAGCTGATAATGCAAGAGCAGATAAACAGAGGAATTATAAAAATATCACTATCACTTCCGCTAATCATTCAGCATAAGCAGTTTTAACAAGTGTTATTTTCTAAATAAGCAAGAACAATTTCCTTCTAAACAGTTTGTGCTGATTCTCCATCAAACTCCTCACAGTTCCAAACTCTGTTACTGTCTTTGTACTTATGTCCTAATTCCCAGAATTTAACATAAAGAACTGACAAAGAATGAAATGGGCTTTTATGGAAAAAGTTGTAACTGACTGACTGACAGAAGCAATCTGCATTACAATCTTTTCTGGCATGCTGTCCTTGAGTGCCCCTGGTTTCTATTTTAATCAATATTTTAGTAAGGTTTTATTGTGAAAATCCTTCTAGGGCAAAGATGCATATTGTACCACACATACAACTTTATTCCTTTGGCTTCTTTAGCAGCATTTTGACACTCCAGTATGGATATCTGCTCCACACAATTGAGGTTGAGATATCCTCTGGTTGACAGGCTTATGGAACTTCACTCAGAGGAACCTCTTAAGAATAATAACAAACTTGTCAACTAAAATAGTAGCTATTTGTTATTTTATAGCATGGGCTTTGAAGCTCTGCACAGTAACGTGTATAGTTAAGAACGAGCAGGTCATAGCAGCAGTGTAAAACCAAAATGAGTTTACAGTTCCTTTTGCTGTAGTAAATAAATAATATTTTTTTTTATTTCATTCTTTACCGTATCTTTTTAAAAGTGACTTTGGCTCTCATAAAAGGTTTCTGAATTGACAGCAGGGAAGATTGAAATTCTCAATTTATCCACCGTGCAGATAGAGTTGAGCAGAGACAATAATCCTTCAATATACCACAGCCCTGACAAGAAGTGACCATTTCTAAGGATAAGAGAGAGATGTAGGCAATGTCTCTGTTCGGTCCTTCACTTCTCTTCTGAGATTGCCAATAAAAGTAGAAAATAATGTCAGCTGCACCAGTCATTGCTTTTTTTTTTTTTAAAAGCTACGGGTAAAGAGAATGGATGCCATGCCCCATTGTAGTTTAGCTACCAGTACAATCAATCACATTTTCAACGGGGATAACCTGCAAGCAAGAACCATGGTCAACATAAATAAGACCATAAATTTTAATCTGCTGCCTGGATGCTTCTAAAGTTGCAAGCCGCCAATGTGAAAACAACAGATTTTGTTGTTGTTCCTGCATTAAAAACAAAATGTGGCTATTCTTGTCCTAGGCATATCTCTATCTTTTACTTTAATTAAAACTGCCATTAAAGCCATGCCTTAATTACTGAACTATTTTGCTTTGGTGAAAAGATCAGGAGAGCCAAAAAAGCAAACAATAAACAAAAAATCATCCAGTCAAGTGAAACAATCTTTGCCTTCAGACTGAAAAAAAACGCATACTAAGTTAAATTGAGAGTCTGTCTATTTAGCATTCTGCCTTTTTCTGTATTATTTATCCAATGATCAATCAGCATATGAGTGCACTAGTAATGGATAACATGAATTAAAACTAAGGCACTTTGCTATTAATTTGACTAGAAAGTATCTTCTTGCAGGTATCCCTTAAAAAGTGTGTGTGTGTGTGTGTGTGTGTGTAAGTGTAATCAATCGCTATAGAACACAATTTAGGTCAATTTTTCTAAACTGATTTCACCAGATAATTTTGGAATTATAGTTCCTGACTTCTCAGTCAATATGATTAAAGTCTGATAATTACGGGAGTAATGGTCCCATGGAATCAAGAAAGCATCAGGTTAACAAACCTATTCTGATTGTTAGATCTTATCTAAGTTTAAATCCGAAATAAAGGTATGTTACATAATTAATATAGCTATAACAGAGTAGGCTTGATATAAGTATGTCAAACTTAGGCTTCACCAGATAGTCTCATATCAGAGGTAAATTTGTGGGAAAGCCATTTTTTCTTTTAAAATTAAATTTACAGAAAATCCTATAGATAAGACAGAGAGAAGACAAATACAGCATGCTTGTTTTCAATGGAAAACAAGAGCACTAAATGTAATGAAGACACAACTCTGAATGAATTAAACCAGGGGTGTCAAACTTGTGCTATCACTTTGTCATTACATGATGTATCACCACTTTCCCCCCTTTGCTAAACCGGGGGTGGGCATGGCTAGCATATGATGCATCCGGTCCATGAACCGTGAGTTTCACACCCCTGAACTAAATGAATTCCTCAGTCCTGGAGAGAAAACTTAAAGGTCTTAAAAATGATCCTTCCAATTTAGAAAATGAAATTTCTAGTCCAGTACAGGTGAGACCCGAGAGTTAAAGTCTTCTTCATCTGAAACCTATAAAAGTAAAATAACTGTGGGGAACGGGAAGATGGTAAAAATGAAGTGCATGCAACAGCTTGTGTTTTATATTGTGTTTGCGTTATACAGTAACTGGCCTTTTGTTGTGAAATGTTCACTGTAGAGAATGTTCATCACTACAATATATTAGATGAAGACTTGGAAAACATGTTTGTACATACGCTAATAATTTCAATAATGTGTACACTTTCTATCATGGAAACATGTCTGTTTCTAAATATATGGTTACAAAATGTTATTAAACTATGGAAGAAATTTAAAATATAAATGTGTAACACAATTTCACAATTAACAGATGTAGAGCTACAAAATTCTATGCAACTTCAATTTCACTGAAAACAATTTGCAGTAAACTACAGATATAAAGTTAAAAAATTTTCTGAGACATTTGATATAAATTATAAAATATAGGTATCTGGGAATGCATGGATCTTTTATGGTATTTGGATAAAATTCAGGTATGTAATAAACACTTTAAAGAACAAAAAAATAAAATAAAAAAAAGTAAAATAACTGAAAGCAGCATATACAGTATGAAAGCTTTCCCCAGTTTCAGATTTGAACATATTTAGAAGTTACAATGAAAATCAACTAGATGATATACAGTATATGGAGCCATTTCCATTCAAATGAAGCAAACTGCTAAGAGACTGGTGGTCTGTTTCAGTGATGTGTGAAATTATGTACACCGCTAGGAAAGCAGAGGTTTCTGTTGAAAGGGTTATTAAGTGTAAAAGTCATCCAAACTGCTCGTCACTGCTGGCTGATAAGGATAAGCTAGTTGAACGAGTTAACAGTATAGAAAACTAGTAGCACTCAAATAAGCACTTGGCTCAGCAATTATGGTGACAAACACATGGTCCATGACAATACGCTGAAAATGACATACGCTCTCTGGGCTGATTCAAGCTCATCAAGCCATGTTCATTCTAAATTAAATAATAAAGACCGCACCGCTGAAACAGGGAAATTCCAGGCCTCAGATCTATCTAACTCAAAATGCTCATCCTGGCTACTTGTTTTCTCATTACTCTTGTAGCTTGCCTGCTGCCACTTTCTGTCAGTAATGATTGCATCCTTGGGAACATATTGTGCTAAGATATTTCTTTATTATATGCACCGTCTTAGGGTTTAAGACATGGGTGGACATTTTCTTTTTCTTTTTTCCAATTCTATTTATGTAGCAGTTTTCCAAAGGTGCTTTTTTCCAAAAAGCAACTGGACTTTGTTTTTGCTTGAAGGCGTTTCGCTTCTCATCCAAAAGAGATGGATGTGAAGCAAAATATCTTCTAGCAGAAACAAAGAAAGTCCAGTTGCCTTTTGAAAAAGCACCTTTGGGACAATCAGGACCTGGACAAATGAGAATCTTCATAGACATTTACCACTTATATTATTATGTGTTGCCCTACTCTACACACACACACACACACACACACACACACACACACACAGCAAGAGTTCTAAAGGTATTTATTCAAACTCCCCAAATAAGGTCTTCAGAAAGCATTTCTGTTGCACAGGTCCAGATTCCAAGCTCAGTACAGCAAGAGTCACTGGGTAACCAAGTTCAATGGGCATACACAAAGTCCAGGAAAGCAGTCCAAGAGCCAAGCAGGCCAGGATACATAGCACAAGCACACAAAGCACAGAACTGGGCACATTGTTCCAGCAACGCTCAAGTCCTCAGGGTAGGGTTAAGTAGGCAATGCCGGTGCAGCCCTTCATGAGAGGCTAGTTTGCCCCCTCATGACCAGTCTAGCTGAGCGGTGTTGTGCCTGTCTCTTCTCTGCGTGTCCTGGGATCAGGAGGAAGTGTGGACTTCACTTCCTCCTGGTTGCTAACAGGCATCAGCTGCTCATAGTCCTTGACTGGAGCCTCCTGGCCAACTTGCAGTTGTGGCTCACCTCCCTCAGCCTGTTGCTAGTCTGATGACCCAGCTAAGGTTGTCCTATTAGGCTAGCATTCCCTGAGCCCCAATCCTAACTAATACTCAGCTCCAAACTTTTCTCTGCAGACTCAAATTTACCCTCCTCCTCTGAACCCACATATGGAGAGGGGTCCAAGGGTGGATCCATGACACATTATCCATTTTGCCTATTTCTTCACCTCTAACTGACAAAAAAAACATCTGGCCAATACTTGCTACCACAGTTGTGGGGGAACATGAGAAAAGAGGGTTCTGGGCCATAAAGGGAAACTGCCCCTTGATCATTACTCCTTGCAAGGCAAGGGAAGTTAATCCAATGGGGCAACTTCACCTGCCTATTTCTACCTTTGACTTTTCTTCTTGCCATCAACTTGCTTTTCTTTCTTTGCCTCCTTTGCTCTTCTCTGCCCTTCATGCTGTTCCAGTTCCTTCAGCAATTAGCAGCAGCCAGCATGTGTCCCTCTCTTCTCATGTCGGCACCCATCCTTGGTTGCTGCTTCATCTTCTTCCCTCTGTGCTTTTCCAGCAGAGTCCAGTCTTCTTTTGCAGAGCTGTGCAAAAGTGACCTTTCAAAATTCTTCGTCTAATTGGAAACGGTTCCCAGATTTCTCAAGGGAAAGGGGAAAAAAATAAAAAAGCTCCAACAATTCATTAAAGCTTTCCCTTTAGTGGCAATGGTAACATTGATATTAAAGAACTCCAAAAGGTAGAATCAATCCTTGGGGATTTAACGGAGGTATGGGAGTTAAAGGAAACTGCAGTCTGTTAAAGAAAGAGGTCTTCAGTGAAAGGAATGATATTCACTCATATCAGCATTAATCTTCATTCTTCATCATAGTCATCTTCGTCTTCTCTCACTTGTAAGCCCCTCCATTCCTCTTCAGCTATTTTTTTCTCTCCTGCATGTCCCAAAGGTGCTTTTTCTGGATGACCTGGATGAATGAGAATCTCCGTAGATATTCTCACCTGCGTGTCAAATTATTTCCAAGTTGCCCTTATTGAAAGTGACCCCAGAAAATAAGCTCTGCACCATCTTTTAACAACAAAAGAAAAAGCTGGTAATCACAAAATGCATCAACATTATTTTTAATTTAGGAACTGTGAGTGTTTTATCAAAGTTTGATCAAAACCAAACCAAACCAAACCAAAACATCCCACCTAGTTTTTTTGCAAGTAGATTATTAGCAAGGCTGAGGATTCCAAGGTCATTTACTTAATATCTAGGCTTAATTTGAATAACTTGTTTCAATATTTTTGTAAAAAATCATTTTATTTTACTTTCTCTTATGCAGGTTTGCAGCTTTTAGTATAGCTGGCAATTATTTCAAATAGCCTGGAAGACATGTATAGCTATTGAAAAATTGGCATTGTTAGTTATAGGTTTCCTGATATGAATTATATTCAAAAGATGACATTAGAACAGTGTCTTTGAAAACCTCCACTTATCTTATACCTTCAAATTTCCTTTGGATTTTGTCCATTGTAAAATTGGCATCAACAACCTGATTCTCTTCACTATAAATCAAGATAATAAAAGGCATCAAGAAGATGCATGTATACGAGTCTAAAGCCACTGCAAGTAAGAGATATGCCAATGGAAGTTCCCTGCAGGTGAGGGGAAATTAAACACAGCAAGACTTCTTCTGCCTTCATCAGTGGAACTGAGGGCATGTTTTTTTGTCTCTGACAATCATTAGGTTTTGTGACACATCCTGGAAGTGATGATCATTTTTAACAAGCAGTTTTGAGATGTTTCTGTTTACAGTTTGAGTTGACAGGTTACTGATTTTTTTTTAAGGTGATCAATTTGTAAACCCTTATTTATTCCCGCTGACTCAGACAGAAAAAAAGAATCATAGCTTATTGGCATCACATAAATCAGAACTGGGAAACGATGACCCTTTTATAAATTGTGGACTTCAACTCCCAGAATCCCTAAGCCAGCATGTCACAAAAGGGCTATAGTCCACCATCCCTGACATAAATGTTGACTTGATCATTTTATCTTCATAACAGCAGGGATTGACATATGCCATTGTCTCCATCTTTTGCGCAAACCATCTAATAATACACACAAATATAGACACAAGATATTAGAGTAACTGGTTAAAATCTGTTTCTATCACTAAATGAAAATTTGCCCAAAGCACCAATATCTCAGAGCACAATAACATTTTTCAACTAAGATTTATGTCAGAGGCACTAAATAAAGCTTTTGCAAATTAAATAGGTGCAGAAGAATAGTAGTATACAGTCTCTAGCTGTTCTCATCCTCTTATGCCTAATTTAACAGCAGACTTATTCCTGCTTGGCATTCTGGATGTGTCTAGGGATTGTGAGAAGGGATTTTATGTGCATATTTATATAAAACATTTCCTCTGTCCAAGGAAATAGGTGTGATTAAAAGTTCCATGGATATACAATGCATAGTAACAGACAACACTTGATAGGCTTCTATGAATGTGTAGCTAGCAGACTTTAACTCATTTTTCCTTTTAACTTCTAAAGGGTGCTCAAACAAATACTCCTATTATGATGTGAAGAAGGCAATCATAAGTTGAAGGTAATACTCTTTTCCCATTATTACACCATTATTCCCTGAAAAGCTGCCCTTATTTGATTCCCCTTGTCATATTAGCATGAAAGTACAAACAGTCAAGGACCATTTACAAAATAACTAGGATATAACTTGTTACATAACAAAATAACAAGAAAATAACTTGGAAGGGACCTTGGAGGTCTTCTAGTCCAATCCCTGGCAGGAAACCCTATACCAAGGCTGTCACTCCTGGCCCATGGGCCAGATGCATCATGCGCTGGTCACACCCATGCCCAGTTTAGCAAAGGGGGAAAAGTGCCGATAGGTCATGTGATGCTGCGGTGACAACATGAGTTTGACACCCTTGCCCTATACCGTTTCAGACAAATGGTTGTCCAAGCTCTTCTTAAAAACCTTCAGTGTTGGAGTGCCAACTTCTAGTGTCATATATTGACAATATTAACATAATTTGTGGCTATTCATAAAGCCATGATGATGGTACCATAAGCATTCTTGGATATTTTTAAGTAAAAAAAAGGTTTCAGTTGAATAAGGATTGAATTTATATAGTGTGTGGAACTATGAGTGTATTTAAGACGAGCATGAAATCTTGCACAAATTGATTATACTCTCTGTCCCTTTCTGGACTTTTCACAGTATATGTTCAACTCTCCCCCCAAAAAGTTTTTTTGTTTAATAAATTGCTCATGGATGTGGCCATGCCATAATTAGAGTTTGAAAGCTGTCACTCCCTGTGCTTATAGCTGTATAAATAATAGATCTGTCAAGATCTGACTTTAATTCAATTCGCTGAGTCAGTTTGATAAATCAGATTTATTTCATTCAATCCATTAAACAACCAAATCAATTTGATTTTAATGAATTGATTTGTACGTAGGATTTGATTTCTAAAACCCATTTTGGACAAAATGTCCATTCTGATGAGTCTTGATCAAGGATGAACACCTGCTTTAACTGTGTCCGAGGCACTTAGGTTGTAAAGTAAAATGAGAAACGGAAACAACGGCTGGCATTACCAGAGAAAAAGTGGAGCAGTTACACTACAAAGCACATCAATCTGGCTTTGATGTTTCCTGCTACAGCTGCCAGAAAATGGTAGAAAACTAGACTGCAGCCATTTAACCCAGAAGCTCATCTCCATTTGATTGACACAGGCTGTGAAAGCCCACACCGGCATATAGTATTGAACTCAAAGGTTTAATAGTTCAAATCACAATGACTTTTGCTGTCAGACAAGGAGGGTCATCTCAGAGTGAAGGTATTTTAGTATTATCATTTGCTCCTCCATGTAGGCAGGTCTCACTCTTATTCTGAGCTGAAGTCAAAGTATTTTATTCTGAACAATTGTCGGTGCGATATTCTTTCCAGAATTACATTATATAGCTGATCTGACCTAATGGCTTCCTTATTTCATGGAAAAATCAACTAAAATAATCTCTTATACCTCTGCCTCAACCCCCTTGAAGATCATTTCCACTATATTCAGGAAGTATCATCGTTTCTTATAAATAGAAAAGCAGAAAAGCTCTTAAACCTTTTAGTCTGGAATTTATCACAGGTAAATCACACGAAAGAAGCTAGTGTCACTGAAATTTCATTACTTTTTTTTCTAAACAAACGTTACAGGCATTATCTATTCAAAGAGTTTATTTTTAAAATAATATTTTACCCCTTTTTATGACACAAAGCATAGTTAATCTTATCATAAAAAATAAAGCTACTTGCAAATCCCATCCTATTTTCCTAGGAAAAAATATAATTTTTCCAAATGTCATCATTCATATCTTTCAAAGCTAGATTGTGGGAGAATGGGTTCTATATTACTCAATTTTGATCCAGACATTAAGTGTTTCTGCAGACTGATCTGAGCTAAATCAATCTCTTTTTGGAAGTTCAGATTGTTCTCCAAACAAAATTTAGTGGATTTGGCATCACAATATAAATATTAATTGTCTTTTACAACTGATCAGAAAATAGGAAAAAGGAGATATTTTTTTCTATTCTTGTCAACTGAGCACATCTGAAGTGTATGCGTTTAAATAGACAGCAAAATTTAAATTATACTGTTGATCAAATCAACATATTGATCAAATGCTGAACATATAGGTATGTTTTCCACAGCATATGATTGTACTTTTCAATTTTCCACTGTTATTCTCTAACAGTCCTGGAATTCAGCGATACATTTTCCTACTGCTTTGTAAAGACAGTAACTTTGTGAAAACATTAGATTTAGCTGAATTACTAACTAAAATAACAGGATTTTTATTTTTATTTTTATTTTATTTTATTTTATTTTTGTTTGTTTTATCAAGCATGCATTGGATAACTGGTACAAGTATAAACATGATTATGAACACATAAAATAGGTGCGAATAAAAAGAAACATCAGGACAGGGACGGTAGGCACGTTGGTGCAGTTATGCACTCTCCTTATAGACATCTTAGGAAAGGGGTGAGGTCAACAGAAGACAGTCTAAGGTTAAAGTTTTTGGGGTTTGGGGAAGAAACCACAGAATTAGGTAGTGTATTCTAGACATTGACCACTCTGTTGCTGAAGTTGTATTTCCTGCAATCACGTTTGGTGATGTTAACCTTGAATTTGTGTCTATTATGTGCTCTTGTATTGTTGTGGTTGAAGCTAAAGTAGTCCTGGACTTTTCAAAATACACTTTTGCACTTTACTTACTTTTTTGAATCCGCACCATCCATCTTTTTGATCTTGCCTGGCTCATTTTGAGAAGAGTTGCTTGTAGCATATTATTCCAATATCAATGTGACCCTCAACTGAAAAAGGTTGCTGGTGTTTTCTATAATGAGACACATGGCAGCTTTATAACATGAAGTCTACATATATTCTCCTATGTCTTCTTTCAGAGAACATTTCAAAGTATGGAGAACTGATGATGGCGTCTACATTTAATCTAGTCTGGTATACAAATGAATACTTTTTATACTTTCAAATTCAGCAAAACTATGATACCATTTATCCATTTTAAACTAGGTAATCTTTTTATAGTCCTTTCCAACCATTGAATTATATATATTAATTGCTTAAAATATTGCTTTAAATGCTTTATATTTTTTCTTCTCAGAAGCAGGATTTTACTGTAATACGATATCATAAATTTGGCTTCACATAATCCTCATGAGGCAAGCAATTTAGGATATATTCAAGAAATATTAGAACCGAAGTGAGTAGACTTGCATAAAGCACGGGGGGAAAAGTTACTCCTATTTGTAATAGTAAATCAAAATCTTAGTAATATTATCCATTCCAAACATCCTTTAAGTGGCTTATAATGTTACTATTTAATACTCCTCCTTAAATACTTTTTATTGCTTTCTGTAAGTCTCCCCTAAAGAATAGGGTTAAAGATTTATGAAAACCATTTATACATCAATTTCTCATCTTTTGTTCACAGTTTATTAGTGCTTAGCTTACAGAGTTGTGTGATAGAAATCGTACACTACCCTGAATGATCTTTGGGTATATATATATATATATGCTTAATATACTTTAATATAATATTAGCATATTTGTAGGATAAAAAAGGTTGCATATTCATCAGACTGGATCACCCATAGCAAATAAAATAAATTTCATTGTCTTTAAATATCTAGAGAGGAGCACAGCCACAATTCCCGGCTCACAGAGCAAATTTAGTAAGATATGTGGAAGCAAGCCTGAGTAAGAACTAGACATTATACAGACATTAGAACCATCTGTCATTGGAAATTGTTTAGACATTACAGAGCTGCTTATGAGAGTTCATCAGAGATTCCAACTGGCAGGTGGTAAGCTTTATAAAAATTAAATGTGTAGTATTTACTTCTACTTTTCTTTGAAACTGCCTTGAAACCTAGGGAGAATAATAGCTGCATGTTCTTTTCAGGGCTTGTTTCTACTTCTGCCATTTTATTCTCTGTCCCTCATAGCATAGGCAGCTATTTTTTTTCCCATAGAGTGTCCCTCAGGATGTTATACTTAATACAAACAGATACACCCAGAACCACCTTTATATTTCTAGTAGAGCATATGGATATTATATGTCAGGGATGTCCAAACTTGTCAGCTTTAAGACTTGTGGACTTCA
>JAOYMU010000292.1:17558421-17570133 GCA_025802295.1 Psammodynastes pulverulentus | reverse complement strand
GACACGCCCACAGAACCATGCCCATGGAGCCACGCCCACGGAGCCTCTTGGGAAAAATTTCACATTTCATGCCTGCCTTAGTCATGAAAGCCAGCTAGATGACCTTGGACTAGTTATTATCTCTCAGCCCCGTTCATCTCCCAGGAGGACGGAAGAGTATTAGATACATTCGCTGCCTTGAGATATTTATAAAAATAATAAAGGCAGTATATAAATTAAATTTAATTAAGTAATTTACATTAAATTAAATTAATAAATAAGTAAATGAATATTCTCTAGTCATTGATATAACAGGGTTAAAACAGCTTCTTCATATGCGTGCCTAGCACAATCAAAAGTAGCCAAGTTGAAAACTCCAGAGTGCAACAGACACAGGTCAGCACAATACTTGCACATTTTTGGCATTTCACATGGATTATAGCAATTGTAAATAAGAGTTTGTTTGCTTTACTGTAACAAAAATTATAGCTTGAGAAAAGTAAAAAAAAACATGTTGGGTTTTCTTAAACAATTTCTTGATAGCTCTAAATAACAGACTATATCAAATACCAGAGAGTAGCCACAATGCTTCCTGATGTTTTCCTCCCGCTCCCCTTTTCCTTTCCTACATATTTTTGGGGGGCAAATTCAGCCTTTTCACACTGGAATTCGCAACTGACCTGCTAGTTTACTTTTAAGTAAACATAAAGATTTAGAAGTGCTGCTACTACTTGCTTCTAAATTGGCTCCTGGCATATTTTTTTTTAAAAGCATGCTCTGGGTTTGGGTGTGGTTTCCTTGGTTTAACTTTTTAAATTATATAAGCCTCTCTTTAGATAAACAGAACGACTCGGGCATTTTTGGAAAGAGGTGCATCACTTTTTTTTATTCTCCTTTTTCCATTCCATGCATGTTTTTCTGTCTCTATCATGCCAGTTTTCTTCCCAAATGAAAAAGCTCCAGAGGCTGTCGTCTTCTTTGTTCAAAGCCAAATAATCTAAACTTAAGCTTTTTGTAAGCAGTTATAAAACAAAGCACATTGTCTCACACCTAAGGACTCGAGCCAGTAACTCGTAGATTTGAAATGTTCCTTATTGTGCTTCTGAAAGGCTCCAGTAAATTTCACAAGATCTAGGCAGTAAGTACAGAGATACCGGGAAATGTATTTTTTAAAAATGTACTGTCAAATCTTATACGCTATTTATTTAGGTTTAAGATGTATTTGCACCCTGGATATACCTATCTACACATCACAAAGGATCTTTATTTCAAAAGCGCTAGCAGGTCAAACTATTCCTCAGTTTACACATTTAAACTGGCAAATAATTAGTTCACCTCTTTTCTGATTTTTTTCACTAGGTATCTCCTAAATCTGTGTCTCTCTTTCATCCCTCTCTGATTCCCTAAACACTTACACATTTCATTTGAACATCTCAGGGTGTTGTTTTTAATAAGTAACACAGGCAACAAGAAACAAATGTGAGAGATTATAATCAGCAAAACATGGAATTGTCTTAAGTGCATTTTGGGAAATCAGAATGGAATCAGAAAAAGTAAGCAATATTCTACCGTAGTGGGTGCCTGAAACTACAATCAATGTAATTAAATACATTTTCTCCAGAAATATCACTACAGCAATCTATGTGGTGCAAAGGTTAAACTGAGGGATGTCTTTTTTTATAAAGGTTCTTGAAATAATGGTCTGCAAACTCATATACTGTAGATGGAAAAACAGAACTGTGAGAAGGTTCTATATTTGCCAGTGGATAAAATCTGTAACAGGATAGTTGTTTTCTATAATTAATATCTAGACTACCCTTGGCTGACTTAGCAAACAGAAAGGTAAGAAAGATCAGACCTATTAATGCTTGGATGGAATAGTATCAAGAAATCCCAGGGCTCTACGCTAGTCTGGAAAGATTTTTTTAAAAGTATTAATCCTACAAAAAGCAAATCATGTCTATATGGTTAGCAAGAAAAATCCTTGGACGTGTCTGTACAGTCACAAGGGAGTCCAACTCAACTCAAGGTAGACGTTACTTACAAGGATAACTACAATTACTATTACTACTATCTAAAGCAGGAGTGTCAAACTCAATTTCATTGAGGGCCACATCAGGGTTGTGTTTGACCTGGGGGGGGTGGACATGGCCAGGGTGGGCATGGTCAGCTCAATGTCACTTGTGTTAGGGGCGCCTGTGGTGGCCCGATCGTGTGTGGGCCTCCAAGCTCCAATTTCGCTGGCAGAGGCACCGCAGGCCGGTCCTTCGCTGTTTCCAGAGTGGCCCCACAGTCCAGATCTAAGCACCCCACAGGTTAGATCTGCCCTGTGGGCCTTGAGTTTGACACCCCTGATCTAAAGGGATTAACAGATAACAGATAATCAGAGTTGGAAGGGATCTTGTAGGTCATCTAGCCCAAGCAGGAGACCCTACACCATTTCTGACAAGTGGCAGTCCAATCTCTTCTTGAAGATCTCAAGTGATGACGCTCCCACAACTTCTGAGGGCAAACTGTTCCGTTGGTTGGTTGTTCTGTCAGAAAGTTTCTTCTTATTTCCAGGTTATATCTCTCCTTGTTCAGTTTCCATCCATTATTCCTTGTCTGGCCTACAGGTGACATAGGACTAGATGACCTACAAGGTCCCTTCCAACTCTGATTATCTGTTATCTGCTATGTTATCACTCTGTAAAGCAGTAATTATTATTCAATACTTGAATATTTCTTGGTACCTATAGAATATAATTGGAAGTGTTTGCATTACATATTAGTCTAAAGGATTTAATAATAAGTATATGTGGGCCATTATTTAAGCCTTGTCACACATAGCTCTATAAGTATATTTTGTTATGTACTCCAATTTGGATTTCTGAAACTTGTAACTACTGCATAACATATCTTAGATACAGTTTCCAATGGTTTCTGATAGGTTTGGATCACACAAAACACAATTAAGGTAAGAAATAATGGGAATATCCACCATCAAGAGAGCACCTTTTATTAGCAATAGCAATAGCACTTAGACTTATATACCACTTCATAGTATTTTACAGCCCTAAGAGGTTTACAGAGTCAGCAAATTGCCCCCAACAATCTGGGGCCTCATTTTACCAAAGCGTGGAAGGTTGAGTCAACCTTAAGCCAGTCGGAATTGAATTCCTAGCAGTCGGCAGAATTAGCCTGCAACACTGCATTGTAACCACTGCGCCATGACGGCTCTTATTCTTGTGTGTGTGTATGTCATGTTTATTATCAGACACTTAGGTCAGACACCTATCTGAAAATTAAAACTTGTAAATCAGCATTGAAAACAGGTATTTTATGAACATATGGAAGGCTACCTGCAGTAGTCAGAAGAAAGTATCAGGGCAATTAATAACATTTGAAGTTGATGATGGATTGGATGTAAACCTAGTCAGATTTAGAATAACCCTGCTGAGTTCAATGAGCCTCGTTTTAAGTATGATTAATGTTAAGTTCCATTTCTAAATGGTGCTCTAGTATGGATCCAACCCTGTAATCTTGGAGTGTGTGAAATAATAGTTTTGTACAAACATACCAAACTATTGTTTGAAAAACAATGAGGGCCAACAGAATCAATACATGAGAAAGAATTTTATTAAAGGAGGATATGAACTGTTCCAGGCTGGTTAAAAAAAATGTGATGGTCCTATCTCAAGAGATTTCCTCAGATGAGGAGGTGGAGGAAAAAAAAACTTCCCAAGAACCAGATGCAGTATTTTCAGGATCTAGCAACTATGCTGAGCCAGCAATAACCTCACTATCCAGGGGTGTAATCTAAATCAAGTAGCAATTGGTTCTGACAATAATTCATCTTGTAATGTAATGTCATGTGATCCTGTTTGGGCCAGAATTTTTCTTAGTCTTTACAGCAACTTTCCTTTAGGGAAACTAGGTAATGAAAAAAAGATTAGGCTGGCAAATTTAAAGGGCACTTAGTGTAAATCTTTATCTACTCCATTTCTTTCTCTTCCTTGTATCTTTTCCCCATATTTTTCCCTCCAGATCTTGCATGCAGCCATCTTCTTCTCCCCACAATCTGTTCTGCAAGACATCTCCCTCCATTTTTCCTGGGACTCACTCTGAAATCCTTATGCAGGTATATTTGGAAATAATGAAGTCTGGAAAATAGAAAATGCCACAACAGCTGGAGTAGGCAGAGCTAGTTAGAAGTTAGCTGCTAACGAAAACAAGGCCTGGCAAAGGCCAGATCTTGGTATCTGGGGAGCAACGTGAACCAATGAAAGCTGCTATAAGAGCACTGTCCTATTCCTATTCATCAGATTCTTCGCTATAGAAAATATCTAGCATTGGATTTCATGTTGTTTCTTGATTTATCTATATGTTTACTGCTTTAGATACTACTTCCTCAATGAGTTCACCTTTCTGTTCTGAGCTAGGACCAGATTTATATCTATATAGTTAACTAGATGACTTTATTATGGCAATAAATCAGACAATAAAGTTCAATATTTGAGGCTAGAACAGATAAGTAGAACAGGTGTTAAGTTTCTAGTTATGGATGGTCAAACCATCATGCTTATATATTGCAGAATTATAATGCCCAGTATCTGCATCAGTGGTCAGGTTCCTGTAGTATAGCAACATCTTGAAGGCTACAACTTGCTCACATGTGGTAAGTGAGGAAGATTGTCAATCTTCTTAACAGAGATAGTTGCAACCATCAATAGATAATATTTATTGCCATGTTGAAATGGACTTTACCTGCCAATTTCTGAAGATGAAAGTAGTGTTGAAAGTACTGAATAGCCTGCTTTTTCAGTTATTTGACAACTAAGTGTGACAAGTCTATGAAGCAAAAAAATAATATTTCTTCAATAAAATAGGAAGTTTTACAGCTCTATTTTATCACTGAAAGAAATGTAAGGAAGATGTGTCAAGCTCTTGAAGGTACAAGACATCCAAATTAAATTTGTGATTAGATTAAATTCTCTCATTCAAATTAATCACTGCTACCTGAACTCATAGGCTTGATTATATTGCAAGAGTATCCTGGCTTTTTTGTGGGGATAGAAGTTACTTCTTGGCTTGGATATCATCTTGTGAGCTTTAACACTTTAGGTCTATTCTCAAGGCTTGGCATTAACACTGAATTTGGTTCAATGGATTTGCTCTCCATGCTGCAACTGCCTAGCATGTAGTTTTGGCATTTCTCAGCAAGCAAAGTTTAGTTAATGGGCTTTGTGTCTACTATATTCAGGTGTTGTGATGGCTCAGCAGTTAAAATGCTGAGTTTGTCAGTTGGAAAGCCAGCAGCCCGAGTTTGAGACCCAATGTCGTACGACAGGGTGAGCACCATCTTTGCCTAGCTAGCAATTTGAAAGCATGCAAATACGAGTAGATAAATAGGTACCACTTTTGTGAGGGAAAAACAGCACTCCATGATTTCATGCTGGCCACATGACTGCAGAAACATCTTCAAATAGTGCTGCCTCACAACCTTTAAATGGAGATGACTGCCACCATTTATAGTCAGCAATGACTACTGGAGTAAAATCTGCAGGGACTCTCCCCCATATTGAGAAAACTGTGCTCTGCTGCACCTGCTGGAAAGACAATATAGACCTCCTGTCTTCAGTTACAGCTCCTGCCAATCATCCATCATGTTTGGTCCAAAACACTTGACAGTTTTACAATTGGTCCATCACAACTTCTACAGCTTCTTGACCAGTCGTTTCAGAACTCTTGACTTACAACAAAAGTAGACTGTTTCCTTGGATAGAAAAACTAAATGTTCTGTTCCTTTTTTATGGGACTCATGTTGTTTGAGTGATACATGCAGTCGAATAAACAGTAGACTCTCATTAATTTGGATGTTCTTTAAACAAAACCAACCAGAGTGGCAGTCTGTCCCCATTTAACATATATCAGGATATCAACTATGTGAGAAATGGACCGAGCAAATAGATTTAGACGAATCTCCTAGCTATTAAAAAGAAAGAACTTTAAGAATGCCAGAAAAAGGTTTTAGCAAAGTTTTCCACACTCTTCTTTTAATAATGTCTGAGTACATTGTGAAAATAAAGAACATGCTGTGAAGCTACATTTTAAGTTTTAAAGCTTTTTTTTTCTCCAGTTGAGGTTGCTTTGCCTTGGATGTGCATATGTGCTGAAGCTTTTGGTCGCCAAAGTAGTTTTTTTAAGAATTGTGTTGGGTTACTTATTCTTTTTTTTTTCATATCCATTTTCTTTATAACAAAATTTATCCTGTTTCTCTTGCTGTCTATGCAGCAAGCTGTTAGGGGAAGGATACATGTTATTGTACTGAATTCCAAAACATAAAAGAGATGCTAGCACTGAGGATGTTACCTAGTTTGGGTAATGAAACATCTGCAAGAAAACAACCAAGCTCAGAGAGCACCAAGGAGTTGCTATTGCCCTGTGCTGTCCCAATTACAGGACACAATTGGGAAGAAGATGTAGAAGACAATGTCAGTTTCTAGCACTCTTTGCAGGACTAGGTTACAAAAGGCCTTTTTAGACACAGAATCCTTTCTGCCCTTTAGTTAAAAGAGATATTATCCTGAACCAATGTCACCACTACAGACATCACCCAAATGGGATTGTTAGCTTTTTAGAAGCTCCTTAGTCTGTATCCACTTATTTGTTCTCATGTATAAACATTGAGAGTTTGGATTCTAAAAGAGGAAGGATACTTTTTGTTTGGTTTTTTTGCTAGTTTTCCCCCAATTTTGCTTATTTTATGGGATGTGTTATGAAATCTTGGGCGAGAGAAGAATAAAATTTGGGGGATAAAGAAATATCTAATAGGAAGAGATATGTTGGATGGCTGCAACCTGGCTGCTTCAAAAAAAAGAAGGTAGGCAAGGGATTGGTTTCCCTTTCCTTTAGCTTACAGTCCAAATAAGGGAAATCAAAGTGATATGATTTATGTTTTAATTAGGCCAATTGCTGGTAAAATATCATTTTGGGGAGGGGTGAGTAGGGTACCTTCTTGACTTCAGGAAAGTACATAAATAAGCCAGGCTGTTTTCTTGGCCAAACTATTGGCAATGCCCAGAGGGTACTCGACCATTAATCTCCAGACCTTTGAATTAGATGACCAGATAGTTTGTAAGCAAAAAGTCTTTGGATTTCTGATTGATTTTGCTCCATTTTTGAGTCAGGTTAAGGGATGATTTCAATGTAATCCTAGTTTGTAAGTCAAAGCTGATTATCTGATGCCTATGGTTGTGATATAGCAATGGATCCCCTGCCCCCCAAACTGTTAAGAGTATAAGCATATCCACACTTACCACTTAAGCTGCTCCTGTACTGTGGTAATCACAGCTTAACATTAAAGCAGCTTAAGTAAAATATCTCCAGGCTTAAAGGGATTGCCAGAACCGTAAACCAGTCAATTAGTCTGCTGATGAGTTGTTGAGCCATATCAAAAAGCTGTAAAAACAATACAAGGATAAAAGTAGCATGTAATTCATAATGTATTTTGTCCCCTGCAGTAGATCCAAATCTGTTCTAAGTAGTCCATTCTCATCTGAGTAGCTTTTGATACAAAGGACATGGTCCTTCCAGTGGTATCCAAGTATATTTCCTGCAAAAAGTATAACAACCTGTGCTGTACTGATCTCCATATTTTGGATTTTAAAAAAGAATTTAAACTATCAGTGCTTGCTATAATTTACTATCAAACAAGATATAAGCAATTCTTCAATGGCTGGAGCATTACATATTCATCTTTATGAAAATGGGACTCCATGAAAATTTCCACATCTTACCAAGGAATCAATTTTGGAATAAAATTTATATACAAACTCCATAGGAAAGGAACCAATATGTATCCCTGTTTAGACTTTAGCAGTGTGGATTTTCTTACGTACACTTGACCAAGTGTTTGAATATAAGATATTGGTAAGATAGAAAAGTTTACATTTCATTTTCTAGGCCACAGGTTTCTTCCAAAGTATGTCTCTGCTGATTAAATTAAAGGCTGCACTAAAATCTATGATAGTTATAGGCAATTGAGTTCTTTTAACTGTATAAACTTTTCAAAAGATGGCATAAAATGAGACACCTACAGTAAAGCTGCTACATCTAAACTGGATTGCTGTACTGCTGGCAAACACTTATCAGCCGCTTAGTTCTCAATCTTATACAAAATGTATTTTGGCATACAGTTTTTGGTCTGTAGAGTTTCTCAGTCATCCAGGTCATGGTTGTCCCAAAGGTGCTTTTTCAGGAAGCAACTAGACTAATCCTTTTAGGGGGTCGTTGAAGCACTTAATGTGGGACTAAGAATGGATTTCCAGAGGAAAAATTGCAGACTACAGGAACCAGTTGCACTACTCAGGTGACCCTGAGGACACAGATAAACCCCCAAGTGCTTCAACGACACCCTAAAACAGAGGTGTCAAACTCAAGACCCATGAGGGTGCTTGGATCTGGCCCATAGGCCACCCTGGAAACAGGGAGGGACTGGCCTGTGGTGCCTCTGCCAGTGAAAATGGAGCTCAGGAGGGCTGCGTGCAACCCTCCTGTGTTCTGTTTTCACTGGCAGAGGATTGCAGGAGGCTGTCACAGCTGGAAATGGAGCTTGGGAGCCTGTTTTCACTGGCAGAGCACTCGGATCACCACAGGCACCCCCAACATGAGTGACATTGAGCTGGCTATGCCTACCCTGGCACACCCACCTTGGCCCTGAGGTCAAACACAATCCTGATGCAGTCCTCAATGAAATTGAGAACCTCTGCTCTAAAAGGATGCGAATTACCAATTGTCTGCAAGGAATATAAATCCTCCCACTCCCCACTATCCTGTCAGAGCTGAAGAAGCTTCATGGGTGAGAAGCAAAATGTCTTCAAAAGAAAAAAGAAAGTTCAGGTGCCTCCTGAAAAAAGCACCTCTGGGACATAACAGTTTTGCTATAATATTGATTAGGTTAAATGCTTTCTAATTAAATGCAGTGTCCTCATTTTTTTTAATTTTTTTTGTAAACAGAACTAGAGAACTCTCAACCTCTTGGAATGGGGTAGGAGTTATTTTTATGAGTAAATAAACTTGGCAATAAAGGGGCCTACCAATCAGCATGGGATCTGAACAGGTCAGGAGGTAGAGCTTCACTAGGAGCATTATTAAACTTCTAAGTCTGAATAAGCCATTTAATCTCTCTTCAGATACCGAAGGCCAAACTGGGAGCTGCTGCAAACCAGCCATAATTCGTTATATAAATCTTCCTCTCTGCTATAACTGTAGTCCCTGAATAGTTGATTATAAAATCCCGCACACACAAAGACGGGAATAGGAATATCAAAGGATAACCTATGTTCCTTCGGTAAATCAGCAACTGTGTGCCAAAAAGTTCAGATTTCTTCCAGCTAAACTCCAAGTCTGCCCAAAGAGAAGAAAAGTGGTGAGATTTTATACACATAATTACTTTCTTTTATTCTTGTCCAAGTTATAGAAAGATGGCATGGCTGTTATCTGATGGCTGATTCTTTCAAAGCAACACCTTAAAAGAACATACATTTTAGACTGCAGGCAATAACAAAAGCTGATTATATAACTTTCTTGCTACAGTTCCTACCCTTTCCTGTCACTCACCTTATATGACCTTCCTGTGGGTGGAAATGTATTTCTTTTTCATTTAACCTTTAACTCCTTCCCTTGCTTCATTTGGTTGGGCCACAGTCACAGAGGTTTTTAAAATGACTCTCGTACTAAAACATGATAGTACCCCAATTTTTCAAGGATACAAGTTACACAGGGTATACTCAATGTAATTCAATGTTACTCATTGCATTTTAAACCTGTAGAGCCAATTTTATGGGCCAAGTGTGCCACCAAGCATTCATGCCACCAAGGAGAAAATGACTACTTAGGGGAGTGAGAATGAACATGTGTCAGGACCATTCCTTCTACACTTTGCACCACCCAAAGAAAAATGCAATTATTTTATAGTCAACTTGCCCCAATGACATCAGCATTCAAGGCATATTCAGTCAATAATATGAGTTTAAAAACAAATAGGTAGATACTTACCTAGTTTGAGGTCAAGAATATTGGTGGGGAGGGCACACCATCCATTTGTATTTTCCATTTGCCAACCTGTTCCAGTAACAGGGCTAGAAGTAAGTGGAAAATATGTTTCCTTTGCTTTTTGTTATTCCTGTTCAATGAAATGAAACTACAAGTAAGCCTAATTTATGCTGTTCCTCACATTGGTAAACAATAAATAAATAAAGCAAAAATAAATAAGAGAAGGATAAAGGAAGAAAAAGTGTAGTGCAGCTGCAGTTGCTCGGTGACAATACAGTCACACACAACCACTTCCTGTCATTCACCTTCAACAGCTTAGATTGCTGATTGCACAATCTGTCACTCTTCCACCCACAATATTTAGAACGTATGTTTTCTTTATTCAATAAACACTACTCTTCTCCCCATCCCCCACCCACTCCCAATTTCCTAAAACATCATTTAGGTGAGTTTTCAGCTGACTTATTTTCTCAGCAATTAAAAGTGTCGGTTCTAGGCTTGCTTCTCCCCAGAAGAACAAACTCATGGGTTTAGGTAATATCACTTCTAGCTGTTGGGAGATCTTAGAACTCAGAGTTTCTCTTTAGAAGTAAATAAATAACATTTAAACATCTGTGCGCATAACAAGCTCGATGTCAGAAAAGAGAATCCTAGGCTTTTTTCTTCTGTGTGGGATTTTTCCCCCTCTCCTGAGATTCTATCAGTTAAGACTAGTGGTGGAATGCAACCAGTTTCACTACTGGTTTGGTGATTGCGTGCTTTGCGTGCATGCTCAGCTTTAAAAAACCAATTTGAAAACATACCTTCTATGTTACTTCTAGGGAGTAAAACAGCTGAGGTGCGGCAATCCGCTCTGCTGCGTGGATAAAAGACAGGAAAGCGCAGGGGCATAAGGGCGGGGCCAGCTGATGGTCGGAGCTACTGGTTCACTTGCCAGCTGATCGTCAAAGATACCGGTTGGCATGAAGCAGTCTGAACCAGCTGAATCCCACCTCTGGTTAAGTCTCATCTGCTGTCAAACACAGGCTTATATAACCCAAATCAAATACAAGTACTTAAGCTTCAAAGTTGAGTTTCTAGTAGCTGCAAGGAGAAATTAGCAGCAGACCAAACAGCAGGAACCAGCCAGTGTCAACTTTAAAGCAAAGGTTATATTTTAAAGTGCAATATACAAAAAGATGTTAGAGAATTCTGATGCATGGTAGTGGATGAAAATCTATTCAAATCACCTCAGAAGACTATATGATATATATTTTAGAGTAATATATATGAAGACATTCATATTCTGTGGATACATACATAAGCCCACATATAAATTCAGCTAAGTCCAGATCAGGGAGAGTTGTATAATAACCAAGATGTGGAAATATTCTTGAGTTATTATTTCTTGAGACAGGTTAGGTCAGATATTGTCGGTAAAGGAGAAAGAATATATGGAGAAACATGCAGACACAAATCTGAGCATATTTTTGAGCATATTCTATGTCTTTCACTTCTTCCTCCTCCTTCCTTAAAACAAAACAAAACAAAAAAGATGTGGAATCAGTCCAAACAAATGTAATGAATACTCTAACACAGAGGTCTAGTTAGTTTTTTCTAATATTTACTGTATACTGCCCAGAAACAGAGCCTTGGTGGCGCAGAAGATAGGATGCAGTAATTGTAATTGCAGACTTCTGCTAACAAGCCAGCTGCCTG
>JAOYMU010000292.1:17531308-17541442 GCA_025802295.1 Psammodynastes pulverulentus | reverse complement strand
GAGAACAGAGCTGGAAAGCAGGTTAGTGGGGTGGGGAGGGAATGGGATTTTGCAGTAACCTTCCCCCTGGAGTGGGGTGGGAATGGAGATTTTACAGTATCCTTCCCCTGCTACACCCACCAAGCCATGCCACGCCCACAGAACCGGTAGTAAAAAAATGTTTCAGACAAAATGAAAGCCAACCCTGATCTCATTGTGACACAAGCAGAGTAATTCCAGAGCCGTCTTTTCAAACAAAAGCTGGCGATGATGTGTCAGTTCATCTGGTTATGTACATCACTCCCCAAATTGTGGATAAATACATGAAAATCTATCTGGTTAATGAAGCATGCTTTCTAGTGTGTGATAATGAAGAAGAACAATATTGATTTTTTTGTTGTTGTTAAATGAGCAAGCATCAGATGCAGGGTGTCTGGTACTATTTCCTTGGATCTGGTGATGGGATCTGCTTAAGATGCTTTAAACGACTAGCTTCAACAACCTGTTATCCCCTCAGCAAAGGCTGGCATCATACTTTGCATTTAAACATCATTAATTAGCACCTGCACATGGTTGAGCTGCTGTGCATATTCCAAATATGATCAGCATTTCAAATGCTAAAATGAGTTTGGAGGGTTGTTAAGGCAGTTCCAGTGACGCCCAACAGTATTTATAGAGATGGGAAAAGGTCAGTTCAGAGATGCAAACTCTTCTCCTCAAGCTGAAAGTGAATAATTCCCATTATGGAGTGAGAGGGTGAATATGTGGCGTCTAAAAATGTACAAAACAAGAATGAATTCCCTTAGTGCTTTTGATCTAAACATGGGAGGAATGGAATTCACTTCCCTGCCTAAATATCAGAAGCAATCTGGTAGTATGGTTTTACATTAACAATTCTTATTAAAAGGGCATAAGCTTTTATGAACTGCAGTTCCCCTTCAACAGATACATGGAGTGGCTAGACTGATTTAGGATTTATTTGGGATGAGGGTGGGGTGGAAAAGAAGGCCAGATTGGTTACACAGATGATGCAGGTTAGATGTGAGATAGATTACAAGTACAATGCAGGGGTGGGATCCTATGGTCTAGCTACTGGTTCGGTCATGGTGCGTGCGCAGCTAAGAAAAACCCCAGCTAAAGTGCCTCTCAGCTGCTTTAGCGCAGCAATCCTCTCTGCCGCGCCAATTAGCTGAGCGGATAAAGAGCACCAAAGAGCATGGGTAAGTGGGAGGGCCCCCAAAAATGCCCAAACACCAATTGTCAGAGCTACCACTTTGTCAGAGCTACCGGTTTGCATGATCTAGGTCCAACCAGGAGGATCCCATCCCTGGTACTATGTCAATTTATAATTGTAATAAAATAAAAGTCCATTGTATTTCTCGAAACCTTTTGTGATAGCTTGAAATCTTTTGATGTAGGTCAGCAATCTTACACCCAATTTGATTGTTAAAAGTTTTTTTTTTCTCACCCAAAATGGCTACGTTGAGTAACACAGTGTTTTTGGAGACTGAAGTAATCTGATATTATTTTATTCATGTTCTGAGTCCTAATGCTAATTTTCTAGCCATTAAGTCTTTCGCACAAAATCTGGCATTTATGCTACTTAAAATTAAAGGGGAGGGGTTGCTGGTTGACGATGGCATACATCCCATTAGAGGAAGAGCTTAAAAAGATAACTTCATACAAAAGATTAGAGCTGTCATAGAAGTAACCTTTTTTGTCTCATGAATGGTGAGATGAGCCAGATCTGCCTTTACTGATTGCTTTATTTTAGGGGCTTCTGCACACATGCTGTGTATGCCCAAAAGACCATTGAAAAGCCAGAGGAATTGTTGAAAAGAAGCAGTCAAAGTGAAGCAAAAAAACTGTTCCAATCTAGCAAACTAACTTCTCATATTGGCTTTAGTCGTCTCTCCTTGGAGCTGAATCACCAGAAATCAAACTAAACTCAACAAGATTTCCTTTTTATCAGCCATTCCTTTTGCCCTCAGAAACAGCATTCATTGAATGACCAAAGTTGCTGGGAAATACATTGCTGCAATTGTGATGAGATTAGATTACACCAAAGGAGGCTGTAACTATATCTATGGTTCTCTTGGATCATGCGTTACATCCTACCTTCTACCCTGGAGAAAGCTGATATATTGCATGAGGAAATGTAATGCTTCTTTACCGCTTCTCACAAAGAATGAAGTAAAGAACAGTTCCCCAAAGGATTTGCATGTAGCTTCCTACAAAGCAGCAAAAAGATATATAGTGCCTAGATATAGGCATCCTTAATAGCATATGCAAACATAAATACAGTTTCAGGCTAGCAAATTCCCCTGAGAATAAAGGGCTTCCACACTGTGACATTATCTTGTCTTAAAAACTCAGTGCCTTAGAGACTGTTCTCTCATTCCTCTTGTGATCCTTAATGTGAATGAGCGTGCTAGACAGTGAAAGAGCAAATGGAAGTGTGACTCATTTTCCTGGAACACTGAATATCTCCAATAATTCATTTTCCAAAAACACCAGAGGAGCTTTTAGGTCTAAAGCATCTTTATTATTTTGTGGAGGTAGGTTCAGCAGTGATAATACCTCTCTTCTCTTTTTCCCCAGGGTATTTTAAAGTCCCAAATGTTTTATTGACCCAAGGTTACCGCATACAAATTTCTGTAGGTAATATTTTGATTCTAAATATTCTTAAATCTATGAAAATATCTCTTGTGACTGATTCAGTGCCAAGTTTTTTTTCAGGCTTAAGCTTATGGTTATGCTTGACACCCCTTCTTCACATATTGTCAGTGGTGGGATTCAACAGGTTCACATCTATTCGCGAAAACCGGCTGTTAACTTTCGAAGCAGTTTGGAAAACTGGTTGTTGGAAGAAATCTCCTTTTGTTTTTTTCCACTTTACAGGGCTAATCCTGTAAGGAAGGCAGGAAGGAAACATTCTGGTGTTGTGTCTAGCCTAATCTCTATTGCCCTGCTTACAGAAGCTGCCACTTGGTTAACCCATAAAACAGCTAAAGATTCTTTGCAGTACGCACAGACTTACTGTCACCTGAGTTCCACCCAGTCACATGATCACCCAGCCACGCCTACCCAATGGGTCATTAGGGCAGAGAAGCGGTTGTTAAATTATTTGAATCCTACCACTCTCTGACTGACTGTGTGGCCAACCAACCATAATGATAATATAAGTAAGTAAGTAAGTAAGTAAGTAAGTAAGGAAGGAAGGAAGGAAGGAAGGAAGGAAGGAAGGAAAGTTACTAAAATGTTCTCCTTCTTTCTTTCCACATCAGACACTGATATATTCCACAAACAGTCCTTAGCCTATAAAGACTAAATATTGGTTGCCTATAAAAGGAGGTGGAAAGTTGACTCCGGTCAGCCCAAATGTTTCCTTTTCAGCTGAAACTATTGTAGTGTCCTTTTTTTTGGTAACAAATGCAGTCTTGGCTTACCTTGGGTTTCCTCCAATAGCTCCCCTGTCAATTTCCCCACTTCTGCTACAGCTTCCCAGGATAAACCTTTGTTAGCAGCAAACACCAGGCTATAGTAATGGGCATCAAGTTTGATACTCTGACGTACTTCCTGAATTTCATCAAACTCGTCCCACCCCAGCAAATCGCTTAGAAACAGGCGACCAGGCTTCTGCTGAAAAAAAGCACGAAACAAGAAAAGCTGTTAATATGTGGCACTGCTTCGTATCATGGAAGAATTTTAAAAATGACAGACTAATATGCAGGATCAAATTTGCCCAGCTTTCTGTCCCACACAGAAGCCTTACTCTGGGAAGCTTACTATGGTTTATTTCTGAAGAGACAATACTGTAATAGGGTCTCCCATCCAGCATAAAACTAAGCTTAAATCTACTTGAGTTCAGGTATTGCATTAAACCAATCATGGTTTGCTGACTAAGCCATATGGTTATGGTTCCCATCTAACCTTAGCTCAGGGACAAGAGATGCCTTTGAAATGTAAGAACATAAATTTCAGGTTTCAACATGGTATCAGGTAAAGCATTCTTAAAACTCAGCTTTCTGTGATTCTGCAGAGCTTTTTAAAATTAATTTTATTTTTAAAAAACCCTCGAGAAGGGCTTGTTATTGGTGGCATAGATGATGGTGATATATTGTGTTCCTTTAGTCAGTGGGTGACGAGTTTTATCAAAATAGCTGTATGAAAATTTGAAGGTGGTTTTGAAATTGAAATGTACTCTGGTCAGGAGCTGATGTTCAATGCAGGCTAATGTAAGATAATGTATTGTGACAAGACATAGGATAGGAGACTATGGTCAGCTCATAATAAAGAGACAGAGTCTTGACTTGAAAAATATCCCATGATGGATGCACTCACTCTGGCACAGCATGAGAAAAAGTCAATTTGAAAGCCCCCATTTTGAAGATTGGAGTGAAATGAGTGGAGGTATTGCAGCAGGACAACTGGTGACTGTAAAGCATCAAAGAGAAGGCATATGGTAGTGCTGCAATGAAGATGGAGTTTGGTGGAAGAGTGAGTGCTTGCTGCTTATAGTTTGACTGGACTTCGGCATTTACAGTCAAGGTCCTACCTGTTCAGTTTATTTCAAAACATTATATATTGGCCAGTTGCCAGGTTTGCCTGTAGGACTATCTACTGGACAGCTTCCTGAACTTTCTGCTGGTCTGCCTGCTGGGTTCTCAGTGTTGACAAGGGAGGGAAGTCAACCCTAAGTCCATGACTTGTGAGGTGCCAAAGAGTCAAAGATCTCATCCCTTCTATTTAATATCTACATAAAGCCAGTAGGTGAGATCATTCTTCAACATAGGGTCAGGTATCATCAGTTGTATATCTCAATTCTACTTCAACCAATTGATACTGTCAAGGCTTTTTCTTTTTTTAAAAAAAAGTTTATTAGTTTTCCTCAGTATAAAAAACACACATACATACTAGACATACAAACGTATAATAGCAATAGCAATAGCACTTTAGATTTATATACTGCTTATCAGTGCTTTTTACAGCCCTCTCTAAGCGGTTTTACAGAATCAACAATCAAATAATACTTGTATAAACCATATACAAGGTTTATGATATCCAAATAATACAATGAAGAAGTTCTCAACGAATTCTACTTTACTAACTAAAAGTTTGTAGTTCTAGTTTTGCAGTTGTTCCATGCATGATGCATATATTCACACATTCTGTGATACAGGGGTGGGATTCAAATTTTTTTACTACCAGTTCTGTGGGCGTGGTGTGGGCATGGCTTGGTGGGCGTAGCAGGGGAAGGTTACTGCAAAATCCTATTCCCTCCCCATCCCACTGATCTACTTTCCAGCTCTGTTCTCCTGTGCAGGGCAGCCAAAGAAGACCCAGCCGATCAGCTGGGACTCGGGAGGCAGAGGATAGATGGGAGCAGCACCAGTCAGAGGTGGTATTTGCCAGTTCTCCGAACTACTCAACATTTCAATTACTGGTTCTCCAGAACAGGTCAGAACCTGCTGAATACCACCTCTGCCGTGATAACTGAATTGACCAAAAACAATGTCATTCATTTATTTACTAAATAAAGTTTTATGGCCACCCAATTAAAATACTGTGACTCTGGGCAGCATACAATAATATTGTAGCAACAATATAAAAACAGGGTAAATAACACTATAAAAACCTCAGAAACCCCCTCCCCCCACCATTATCCCCATATGGATTAAAAATGTTTTGTGTACCTGATTACACAAATAGGCTTTATTATGGCTATGTTGTAAATTTGAAGACAGGAGAAAGCTCACTTAGCTACTGAGTTTTAAAGAATTTTGTCTACTTTGATTTTTAAGAACAATGTAATCTTCATCTATATTATATGCACTTTAAGCCTATGGGTTTATTTGCACTAGCCATATTTACATGGTCAACAATTATGACAGGCTATTTGAAATATACGGGGAAGAAAACAATAATAGTTTGTGTGAATCAGTCTTCGGTGTAATGAGAACCAGATTTCTGTTTTCTGTTTACGATATATCTATACTATAATCATGCAACATTTTTCAAATTCACTGAAAATTTCCATTTATATGCCATATCAGTGTTCTCTGTGGCAGCAGCTCCAAAAAAGTCACTGAAGTTAGAGCATGATCAATGACCTTGAATATTAAAGCTGGCAATTTTTAGAAAAACAATTTTTTGCTTGTTTTCACATATCAAGGAATTTTATCTTTGCGCTTAGTGACATATATCCGAGACCATTTTATGGCAGATATATGCAGTTTCTCATTGTTTTCTCAAAGCAGTGTGTATCTATCTTTTTCATTCTTTTATTTCTGCATCTTTTTAATAGAAATCTTCAGCATTAGATCATTAGGATTTTAATTGCCCACATGACTGCTTTCCCCTCGTGTCTGTTACATATTCCATCTGTTCTTTTTCACTAAGTGTGTTTTGTTTCACATTATTTATTTTTCAGCCAGTCTCTTGGTACAGCTATTGCCTTATTTTTGTCCATTTCTTTGTTCCTCTAGAAAACTTTCTTAACAATTGAATGTTGTAACAGGAGTCAGGCCAAGAACTCAGGACTCTTGATTATAAGTTTAAATACACTTAGATATGAAGAATACACAAGTAACTTCTTCACCTTTTTTTTGCCTTTGAAAGATCAACTGGCTTCTGAATTTTAGCAATTATATGGTGGTGAAGAATAAACTTTCACTGGCTTACAGAGCTGAATCTGATGTGGAACTCACTGGACTGACAATTTGCAATATACGTAGCATTTGCTTATATTGCTGGATTTCACCTTACATCCCTTTCAGAACATGATCTCCCTATCAGGGTTAAGAGATGAACAAAATAACAGAATAACAGAGTTGGAAGGGACCTTGGAGGTCATCTAGTCCAATCCCCTGCTCAAGCAAGAAACCCTATACCATTTCAGACAAATGGTTGTCCAAGCTCTTCTTAACATCCTTCAGTGTTGGAGCACTCAGAACTTCTGGAGGCAAGTCTTTCCACTGATTAATTTTCTAACTGTCAGGAAACCTATCCTTAGTTCTATGTTGCTTTTCTGCTGAATTAGTTTCCATCCATTGCTTCTTGTCTTGCCTTTAGGTGCAGTTAGAAATAATACTAGATATTAATTACACATCTACTACTTGGAAATTAATGTCAGGGTAACAGAAGTGGATTCTTTACACCCTTTTTAGGGCTAATGAATGTGTTTTTCTATATTGGTAAAATAAATTTATCTTCTCAATTAGTCATTTGATTGGAAGTATGTGTTAGTTATAATTTATTAATGAATAAGAGGAATACATCTGGAGGATTATAATTAAAGAAGTCATCTTACCAAAACTTTTGAGTAAAATGCCTCATACGTATCTACATATATGGGACACATACACATACCCAAACACATATACATATTTTCCTTTTGAATTTTTTCTTCTACTTAGTTCATTACTTAATTAAATAACATCTTTAGATATTGAAAGGGTTGAGAAAAACAGTTCTTGGACTGGAAAGTTTTATTTCTCATTGCAGACACAGAGATAAAAAAACCAAAAAAAATATGCTTGCTGTTTTTCATTCATCTTTCGATGACCAAATGTCTAACATAATAAACAAAATTGGGAATGCTTATAGCTTAGGGCAAACTTTGTGAAATAGATAGCTTTTCCTGTTATGTGAGATTATCTATAATGTAAAGCAATTCTGAGATTTCAGCAATGGAAGCTAAGATTACCATGTGGAATGCAAATAGCTTGGGCTATCTTATGTGCCTTCTTGAACACACTGGAAACAGAAAGCAAGCTGATGTATATAAGAGTATTTAAAAGTGTATCCATCTGTATCCTTTTCTATTTTTGATCAAACACTAGCATCGTCTTTGATTCATTAATATATCTGCACTTATTCTTCCTCCATCACTTTGGTACCCTTGGATTATGGTTGTGAACCTCACATTTTTTCACCTATTTTAACATTTATAATCTCAGATCAATGCACATTTTCATTTTGACATTGTAGATAATGCTGTTTTCTATATGTCTATGAACATTATAATATATGTGCATTATTTTTTGAAATACATAAATACCTAAAAGAAATTTGCTTCAGTAGCAGCAGAGTAGAAATGAGGTAATGTCTCTTTTATTAATCTCAAAGACAATCCAAATTTGTATGCCTGAATAATCTGTTAGTCATTACGGTTTCCCACACCCATAACAAGGAAATCCAATGTATTAAATACTCATGCTATAGTTTCCTCTTGTTTTTAAACAAAAAAGAGAGATTAAATATTCCATGACTGTGGAAGTATAACTACTACGTAGTAGTCAATAACTACTATAAAATAGTTTCTTAGAAACTATTTTTCTTGATTGTTCTTATAGAGTAGTGAAATGTTCTTTCTAAGACACAATTTACTTTGTAAGCAATGTTCACATGTATGTCTTAAGAATTTAAAGAATTGTGGAACTTAATCCTATTTGGTGTTAATTTTTCTCCAATCTGATGTCAAGGAATATAGTGTTCAAGCCACATGCAGGGAATTCTGAGTTGTCCATACATCACAAAGGAAAAATCTGCCCCACTACTTTAATTGTGGCTGAATTAAAAGTGAGATACATATATCAACTCCTTAAGGTTTTATCTTCTTCTCCCAATTAATAATATAAAGTTAATTCAATGTTCTATTGTTTAAATTATGCTCTAGTAATCTCATTGACAGCTTGATGGAAGAAGGATTACATGCTCATTATATATACATACATTTGCATGCAGAAAATGCCAGTTACAGTAATCTGGATAGTCATATTACATTGATGACACAGATTGATTATTAATAAAGTAATCACACCCTTTCTTGAAAGAGAGAGAGAGAGACTTGGCACTGGTGCTACATGCACTAGTAATGGAATGGCCCTTGAAAATAGCCCAGAAATTGAAACTGTCTCTGAATCTTTTTTTTTTTAATTTCTATTTATTAAATTTCAAACAGACAAATCAAAAAAGACAAACAAAACAATAAACACAGTAAAAACAATTATCTTCTGCGAATTTCTTATGGCATTTCAATTATTCATCTTTCTAAAAAGTCATCATATCAAAGATTATTTATAATTCTATAAGTATTTACAATATATATACATAATAAAGTTCTTAACACCTCTTTTCCAACCATTTATAAAGCCTGTCCCAAATTTGATAGAAGTCTGAGTCTTTTTTATCTTCCAGATCGAAGGATAGTTTGCTCATTTCAGCGCATAACAGTATTTTTTGAATCACCATATCCTCTGTAGGGATTATATGTTGTTTCCATACTTGGGCAAACGTTAATCTAAATAAAAAATAAAAATAAAAAATCTTAATGGAGACCGAAACTCAAGAGCCCCCAAGCAGATACTGAGTTTTGGGTCTCTGAGTTTCTGTCTCCCTTATTTTTTATTTCTGAAGAATATAATAGTTCAACATAAATATGTGTATGACTAATCAACTTATATAAGACTGTTGTAATATTAACATTTGATGTGTAGGAAGAGGACTGACATGTAGAATTTGGTTTACATAAAAATAACAAAAATAACATTGAAAAAAGCTAATAATGAAAGATTATAATTTAATGAAAGAACTGTACTATTATTAGATTTATATAATCTGTCAAACATAAATATGAATACTATTTCGTTGTACGAGGTACAATGACAATAAAGTGAACTAACTAACTATTTTATTTATAATGAAATAAGTTGTAAAATGTGATTAGAAAGGGGATATTTTTAAAAATATGATAGTGGCATGTTTAAAAATCAGAAATGGAAGATTATAGTCCAATATAAATTGGTGAAGTATTATTAGAATTATATAAATCTGTTAAATACCACAAATATGATTAATAATATTTTACTTGCAGTTAAAAGTGGGATATTCAGAATACGGAGATTGACACAAAAATAAGATATTGAAATGGTGAATAATTAAAGAATGAAAGATTACAATTTAACAAAATATGTGTATTAATATAAATAGTGTCAACTGTATTAAATATGAAGAATATTGTCATATTTGTTTTAAAATGTAAGACATTCTGGTGCCACACTGTTCACACAGTGATATGTTTGCAAAAAATAAGAAAAAAATATGTACATAAAAATATTTTTTTATATCTATTTTAGGGGAAATATTTTATCC
>JAOYMU010000292.1:17367561-17377919 GCA_025802295.1 Psammodynastes pulverulentus | reverse complement strand
AGTGGACAACTTTTCCAAAATTCTTTCCATCTCACCAGCAGCTGGTCTCTGGCCTTTTGCCATCTTGATAGTAAAGATGTAAAGTCCTCAGGTGGGCACAGGCAGCCAAAGGGGAAAAAGATTTCCTTTTAAGTTCCCTGCAATTTCCTCAGGATCCACCAAGGGGCGCTCACAGGAGCAACGAGTCCGGAATATAGAGTAGGTCAAACAGGAAACTGAAGGTAGGTGATGTCATCAAAATTTCCATAGTGAAGCAGGAAGTCGGTCGCAGCCATTGCTTTTCAGAGGGAGGGGGGCTTCCAACCTTCTCTCCTGGATCCTTCCACAATCATTCTGCTCCAGAGCTCAGCAAGGCAAGAGGTCTTTTTATTTTTTGATCCCCTCTTTCCTGCAGGTCGCGTGTCCTTCCCAGCTGCAGGGGGGAAAGGCCACCCCCCGCGCTCCAAGACGCTTCACTCCACCGCTTACCGCTGCTCCCGTCTCTGTCCTCTCCGGTCACTTTCCACCCTTTATTCCTTCGTAAGGCCACTGTGCTTAGGCTAGCAAAGCCCTGGGTCCGCTGGGCACAGTGGCATAGACGACAGCCACGGCAATGGCCACCGCCCAATGCCACCTACCTCCTGGAGCCTCGGGCGCACCAGCATTGGCCGCCCAGCCCTGGATTTTGGCTGGGGGCCCCTGGCGAAAGCCGCCCTAAAGCGCCAGGTGCCCTAACCAGACGCCTGGCCCCTAGGGGCCTCCTGGACGGTAGGTTGCGGGCGCTGGGGGCAGGAACAAGCCACATCAGCGTCCGGCGCCACTGGAAACCGGAAGTCGAATCTCAACTGCAAATATTCTTGAACCATTCTTTGTCTCATACAGATGAGACTAGAATACCAGAATTGACCCAAGCTAAGCTAAGTTTTAATCGTGCCTTGATGAACTGTATTCTATTAAGAGAAAGCTTATTGTCCCACAGAACTACTGTAAAAAAAAAAGTTGCATGTAGACAATCTGTTTCTCTCCTGAAGGTGTGAAACACAACAATTTGTCCTTCAGAGTTGATAGCATCTGCTTATCTCAAAAGGCAAAACATCTTTGCAAATATTCATAGGCAGTATTTTCTAAAGTGCTCAGAAGCAGCTATCATCACAAGCTATATAACTTTTCCCCCTCTTTCCTTGAGCCTGGAAAAATATGTGATCAAATGAGTAGAATTTGTGGCAGAGAATATGGTGGACACTAGTCAAGTATTGCTGGATGTTTTTGGCCACCACAGAATATGGCAAAAAAGCAGCAGTGCTGATATCCCCAATAGGAATTTGATTTTATTCTCATCGTGTTTGCTGGAATATAAGGCTTGAAGGCCTGAGGAGGCTGGTTCCCTAGTAAAAGAAACATGAATAACATTATCAAACCTATCAGAGAGCACTGAAACATGCTTAACTCTTAAGCTTGACTTAACTTTCTTCCAAATTTTCCAATGAAAATTTGCCAATGAAGGCTCCAAAATTATCCCCTTTCTTCTTATTCATCCTCACTTTCCTCCATTCTCGTACAATCTTTGTCCCAGAGCCACTCTCATGAAATGTGGCAGTGCCTTTGTGATTACTGGACATGGTTTTGTTCAACCAGTTCCAAGGGAAATTCAGACAGCTACGCAGCTCAGTCTGCTGCATTTCAATAGAGATTCAGTGGCCCACCTCGATATCCCATCATTATTTGTGAAGAAAAACGCAGCTGCTTTTTGAAAAAGGAAGGGCAGCAACACTGTGAGCTGCAGCATTACCATGATAGATATTATTTAATGCCACCTAAATTAGTGCAGAGAGATGCAGTGGCTCAGTGGCTAAGACAATGAGCTTGTCAATCGAAAGGTCAGCAGTTCAGCGGTTTGAATCCCTAGAGCTGCATAACGGGGTGAACTCCTGTTACTTGTCCCAGCTTCTGCCAACCTAGCACATAAAAAATGCAAATAGAAAAATAGGGACCACTTTTGATGGGAAGGTAACAGCATTCCATGCACCTTTGGCATTTAGTCATGCCAACCACATGACCACGGAGACATCTTCAGACAGTGCTGGCTTTTTGGCTTTGAAAAGGAGATGAGCACCACATCCTAGAGTTGGGAATGACTAGCGCATATGTGCAAGGGGAACCTTTACCTTTAAACTAGTGCATTTAAGTACTGTCAGCTAACTGTAAATCAACATTGCAAACTACCTGATGAAACCACTGAAAGCTTATATTTTTTTTAAAAAAGTCTTAATAGGCGGAATGATTTGCTGACTTTTATCATAACTCACTGGCAACATTCTTGCCTGCATCATGTCCATGCATTAACTTTTATGGTTACTATAGGCCACATTGCTTTTTTAAAGGCAGAACAGTAATTTACCCATTTCTTATTCATACAGATTATGTCTAAAAATAGATGTACCACTGGAAACTGATACATTGATGCAACAAAGGGTCTTGCATCACCAAAAACGGTTTATAAATTAGAACCGTAGGGAAAAATATAGAATACTTTCCTATTATAAATAGGAATAAGTAGGAGATATTTTGCTTCAGTTAGACAATTTATTGTCTATTTTGTTACATGAGTTTTATCCATGACTAAGTAAAAGTGCATCATGAATGTATATCTCCCATGTCCAATAACTGCTGTTTTAATTTATAATGCCTTTTCTGTTTGGCTAGAATCCTCCACATTCTATTTTTAGTAAGTTAAAGTTTGTTCATGTATTCATACCACACTACAATATTTAGCGAAGTTCTTTAATGAATCAGGATCACTTTGCAAATTTCTTGGTATGGTTCAAGAAGAATGAGTTCAAAATATTTGCATTTTGTCTAATTAAAATAGCTCAGATAAGTTAGCATAGTTTTGAAAAGTTGCACCAACAGCTTCTGTAGTTTTGTCTCTTATTTGTCATTTTAATAACAGGAAGATTCTAAAGAAAAGATTAATAAATCACCAGTAAATAATGTACATTTTAATGTTCCTACAGTTCCGCCCACTTAATTCAAATAATGACACTCTTTCATAAGGTCCTGAAGACATGGTTTTTGCCAGGAGATCTGGGGAACCCAGAGTGGGATGGAGGCCATCAAATGGCTTATTTGACTGTGTGTTGTTGCCAGGGTGGTTGTTACATATCCATAGAGGAGTGGAGTCTGACATCATACTCCACTCATTGGAGAAGATAACCGGTGGAAAAAAGGAAGCTGTGTCAATGACTGAACAGTTGGACAGCTCCAGTTTTAAAAAGCCAGAACCTGCGGCAGTTCAGCCACTTGTTACGGGATCTTCAATAAAGATTGAAGGGTACTTCTGAGTTTCCTGCCTCTTCATACAACTACCCAACTAACAGTGGTTGGGAAGTTTTTTTAAATTATTGTTTTTATTTTTTCTATTCTGTGTTTTTATTTTTGTAAGAGTTGTTATGAATAGATGGCTATATAAATTTTCCAAATAAATAAGTAATAAATAAATAAATAAGATGCAAATCAAATAATAAATAAGAGAGAGAGAGAAATGTTAATGAAATTGGAACTTGTACTGATTTTCTTTAAACTCCCATCAAAACAAACAGCACATCCAGAATGGGCACTACCAATGTTTTTCACATAGCACAGAATAATACAACTGCATACTGTCACTACAAAGTGCACTGAAGCTCACATGATTTTACAAATTTAAAACTGGTCAGAGAAATCAGCAGACCTCCCTCTCTTCTCTATAGGCCCCTAATTGTTCCTTATGTCTGCTCCACAATTGGCAAAACTGAGGTGAATATGGCACCCACATGAAGAGAAATGGCAAAAGAAAGGAATGTTATATTACATGATCGAAAGATATTGTAACATAGGAGGCACTTAGAGAAGAATATTGGAATCTACAAAAACAATTCTTTTCTATTATGGAAATTAATTCTATCCTTGCTTTAGTGTTAAACAAAATAACTTCCTACTACTATGCTTGCCATTGAATGAAATAATAAAGATTGGATTGTTGACAGTTGAAATTTAGATTGTCAATATCGTTGTCAATCCGCCTTTGCTCTCAAATGAGAGACATGAATTCAGATTGCTTCCATGTATGACTTGACTGACATGCATTCGCAAAGCAGTTGACGATGTGCTTGTAAAGCTTATGCTGATAATGCTGCCCATAGCCCAGAGGAGATCATTTTTAGAAGCTTTGATGAGTTATTCAAGAAATGGTGATGCAGGGCTAAAAATCTCTCTTCAAACAGCTAATGATCCCAGAGAAGATAAACAGCTGGTGATGACAATAGCTGTTGAAAATGAAAGTTGCACTGGGATTAATTACCAGGTTCAACTATTAATTTTTGTTATCAATTGTGTAATTGTTCTGGATGCTACATCTCTTAAATAATGCATGCTTTGGATCAGCTTTCTGGGTTGAACAAGTTCTAAGATTACTAATGTCCAACACATTTTTATTTTGAAACAAACAGTAATTAACATAAAAATGTTATCCTAAAGTACTGTAAACAATGAACAATTTGCTGAACTATTAAAGGAATTGATTTGCTGGACAGGTTGAATGTACAAGACTTCTAGAAATTGTAATTCCTTCTGAAGATTATCTAACCAATCAGTTTCAATTTTTGATCTACTATACTCTCATTCTCTCTCTCCTTCCTTCCTTCCTTCCTTCCTTCCTTCCTTCCTTCCTTCCTTCCTTCCTTTGAAGATTCCTATTCATGTGTTGAGATCACTGGTGGTTAGTTCTTAGGAAAAGGTATGTAGGATTGCAACCTTAGTATATAAGCAGGCAAACTTTCAGACAAAAGCTATGCTAACCAAACTCCTTCTAAAATAATGGAAGTTAAACAGATTAAAATACAGGTCAATTATATTAAAAATTCTATTAATGATTAATACTGAAAGGAAATGATCAATTGTCATCTGAAATATCAACATTGAACAGAACTATTACATACCATATTTATAAGGCATAATTGTATCTTGTTACTATTATATGACAGATGTTTTTTTCAGTTATAAATATGTATATATTTTTTCTACCAAAACTTAAGCATTACATTTCAATTTTATAAGGATTCAAAAGAAATACACACGTTTTTAAGAACAGCCTTTAAACTTTTAATTTGCTGTAACTTTATCCATTCTCTGGCAACACTAGGTTCTTCTTTAGTTTCTTATTATGGTGTGCTTTATTATATAAAATTGTATGTTCAGGATAAAAGGCACTTATAGAAGTTTTTATCCTACTGACCTGTTGTTGGCTGCTTTTTTTTTTTTTGCAAACTTAGCATAATTGTTTAAAACATATATTTCCAGATACAAAATGTTAGGAAGCAAGTTTTTAATAGAAAGCTTACATCTGCATATATCTCACAAATGCATACAGGTCGAGGAACACTTTCTGAGCTACAATCTGTATCCCAAAATTCTGACAGATTTTTTTTCTAGCTGCAAATTTGTTTCATGACTCCTTCATCATTGTGATCTGCACAGCTCAAATCTGAGATCCAGTCTTTATTAATATATACGTAGAATCCTGTAATGCTCTGGCTGATCATATGAGTGAAACAAAGGGAGCGTGACAATAGAATTCAATAGGGTAGAGCTATTTTTTTCTGTACATGTAAGGGAGAAGTCCTCTTTACTTCTGACATTGCTTCAACCTAATGACCCTTATAAAGTTGTGAAGATTGTAGGGAAGGATTCTTAAAGGTCACTAGAGTCATGTGTGTGAGATGGGCAGCCATATAAATTGAATAAATAAATGAATCCAAAAGAACAAAACAATTTTATCAAATCAGACCAAAGGGCTAGGCCTAGCAAATTTGAGCTTTAAACATTCTGATGGTAGCAAAGAATTAGAGTATGGTAATTGTTGGTTGTCCTCGGATGCTCAGGCCCAATACTCTTAATCTAGTTTAACATTATTGGCTAAACAGATGCATATGAAAAGGCCATGAAATACATTCAAAGCAATACTCTTCTTCCCCACTATTGCTTTCTAATAATTGCCTTTCAGAAACTTTCAGTCCCTGATTCTGGAATGTATTATATAGCTGTCATAACTATCAACCATATAATTTTATTAGATGTTCCTTATTTCATTATTATGAATGAAAGATAAAAAGCTGTCATATTATATTACATACTGTACGTACATACATACATTCAGCTTCTTACTTCATTAAATAATTTGTTTCTCATGCTTGTATTTGATAAATTCAATGTGAAGCAGTTAGTTGACATGCCATAGATACATTATTTCTTTCTTGGAAAGGCTTTTTTCTTTTATTTTGCCAAAAAAGAACATTCAACAGGGCAGGGAAGCACTATAAATATATAATTAAATTCTTACTGAGGCTGCTGATTTACACGGCAGAGCTGCTATGTTAAATTTAGGCAACAATAATGACACAGTTGGAGCGTGCCAAGAAAATGAAAGCATATGATAATTTCATGGAAGAAAATGGCATGATTAATCATTTATTCTAAAACCCAGTAAGAAGAAATGATTACCGCAGTTTGTAAGGGAAGGTCACACTTGAACTTTGGGTAATATGCTAATGACATTTGAAAGCTCTTAGTACAATGTCTGTGCTCCAAATGGACCTGGAAAATGTTGCAATTATTTCTCTCTATTTCTGTTGCTTTTGTTTTCCAATTTATTTCAATGCATGAGGAATCCTAAAGTACACACGTGAGATAAATGAAGACAAACATGCTTGTGGAAACAAGGATTCTTCTTTGTTTTATCAGCCAAAGGGATAAGAACGATTTCTGTCAAGACAAATACCCACTGAATTACACAAAATGATAAAAAAAAAGAAATTTAATGCAAAGCACTCATCAGCCTACCAACCTCCAGCACTGATTAAACAAACCCTAGCAATAACAGATTGTAGGGGGGTGGGGGTGGGGACATTAATGGTTACGTTTGTTGATGAATATTCGAACTGTTTTATCTTTTTTCCTTTCCCCGCCTCATCACCTCAAACTCTGTGGAATGTGTGATATAGCCTTAATTTAAAAACTCCTAAATCAAAGAAATATTGGGATGTGGTTTCAAACTTGGATTCTGTCTGTTATTTTCAAATGCATATATTGAAATGCATATCTGGAGACCTCTGGTAGCAAAAGGAATATTTAATTCACATTCCTATGAACATCTCAGGTCTTAACTCACTGCTAGTTTACACACTGTCTTCAACTATCTACCTACCTATAGTATTTCCCATAGAATTTAAATCAGAGATAATCCAAAGGACAGGCTCAGAAAAAGGCTACACCAGCAGAATTTAAGATACACTGTAACACTCATCCTAGAACATCTCTGAAACTTTTGTTAGGGGCATAATATTAATATGTAACTTTAATACAATGCTTAATTGTGTTTATGTAATTGTTACTGCAGGAAATGATGAGGCTGTGCCCAAGGAAAGGGTCAAATGTGTCAACAGTCTTGAATCCCTTTACACCCACAAGTTTAGCCCACCTTGAATTCCATTGACTCTTATCTACCACCAATTTGCTTTGACTGTTAGTAATTCAGATTCTTGTAGAGAACATTAGCTTACAATAAATTTATATTCATTTGAACTGCCTGAACTCCTGGTCTTCTGTATTTGACCTTTATATCCTATAAGCTTTTTAATAAAGAAAGCTTTACTTTTCCCATTGCACTATTTTTTCCCCCTGATAAGTGGTGGTGTTAAAATATACAAGAATCATAAGAATGGCTTTCAGCTGCATTACTTAGACAAAAATAAATCTCTTTAAAAAAGAAGAAATTCTAGATTCTTTCCAATTTCTGAAATGATCAAAATAGAATCTGAAGAGAAGCCAGAGAAGAATGGATTGCAATTGACTAAGGGTTTGAGTTGAATTATGGTGCTCACCTGTGGCCCCAAATAGCAGTAACACATAGTGACCACAACATGCAGCTCAACCATCTCTGAAGACCACCCAAATCAGGTGGGGATAGTCTACATGTCTTTGATTAAATTAAGAAATACTTCTATAAACTTCTGGAAACCCTTTATGGAATTGTCACTGATATTTGGACAGAAATGACAACAACTTTTGGATTTCTGAATTGAGGTGTTATGGGGAAAATGGATTATATATATAATCTTATAGGGATTGGGAAATATTAAATCTATAAGGAAGAGTGAGAGTGGCTTTAAATATTTTTTTCTATTTTTACTTCCTTCTGCATTTTGTATTATTCTATTATTTTCTAATTTCAGTTTATATTATGCTTTAGTCAGGGCTTTTTTTCTGTGGGAACGGGGCAGAACGGCGTTCCGGATCCTTTTCGGAGTCCGTGTCACGTGACGCATCTCAACCAATCACGCGCTATTACTTCCGGGTTTTTTTAACGCGACGGGGGAGGGGGGGCGCGTTCCGGCACCTTTTGGTGTCAAAAAAAAGCCCTGGCTTTAGTATTGTTAAATTTTAAAATAAAAACTATTTTTTTAAAAAAGCACAACAGAAGGAACAGTATATGGAGGAATTTCTTTCCAGATTATTAAAACAGATGCATCTCGTGACAGATTAACACAGTTGCTTCAAAAGTTGCATCCAATTGTCTCAATAAATGTATCATAAAAAACATCTCACTTCCATAGGAAAATGTTTAAAAAATATCTGCATATATACTGAAATAGCCCAATGTATCTTGTGAGCCTGAAAAACAATTTGGTTCATTTAATTGCTCAAGTTGTGTGTTCCTAACAGGAAGTTTTTATTTGGCTTTCTTCTTCTCTTATGCATTTACTAATGACGTGGAACAAACTTTAAAAAATGAGACATTAAGATTAATAAAGTTTCTTCTCCTTGTGGAATAGACATTGACAACAGAATATTTTTAAATTGCTGAAGGAGTAACTAATAGGGTTTTTTTATCTCTAATTTGTCCAGCCAGGATGTATCCAAACAAACTCTTGCAGAGTTGTATTTTTATTATTTCAAATCAAGCTGATACAGCTGTATTTAATTTATTAATTTTAATTTAATAATGGCTCATACTCTTAACTGACATCTGTTCTGAAACTTTAGGAAGATCAGGATAATAAATATTCATTAAAACACATAAATAAATAATAATTATTACTTTAAAGTTCAGATGCAATTAGTGTGAAGCTTTTTGAAATATTACAAGAACCTCCACCTGGGAAAAAATTTTTTAGCTGCGTTTCACATTCCATTTTATGTCTTCACTTAGTGTAATGCAGATAGTTATCAATTTTGCTCATGTAGGCATGGAGAAACAAATTTTGAAATTCATATTTCATGGAAAACTCAATTTTACAAATCTGAATCCTTGTTCGAAGGAAAATCCAGTTATCCGTTGAGATTTGCATCTCTCTAAATTTGTGATAGAAAACCAGATTGGTCTAGTGGTTAAGGCATCATCTCAGAACTTGGGAGATTGTGAGTTCTAGTCCCACTTTAAGGCCAAAGCCTGCTGACTTAGGCCAGTCACTTTATCTCAGCTCTAGAAAGGAGGCAATGGCAAATCATTTATGTAAAACGTTATCTGAAAGGTCTGCAGAAGCATGCCTAGGCAGTCTCTGAAAATCAAACGATGATGGGGAAAAAATGGTGTAAAGCATGTTCAAATATGTTTATTGATAGAAATGTACATAAAAGTTGAAATAACAATATAAACATACTGTAATTATGGGAAATGATTATAAAGGTATGCATGTGTGTTTATGGCATTAAAAGTCTCCAACCAATAGTTTGGGAACTATGAGTTTGATACAGATTCTTAATGCAAAAATAGAATAAAAATACAGTGCTGAAAAGTTGCAAGGTCACCACATCTCAGAAACTTTTGGAAATTCCTTTAAATATTTTGTAAAACTAGATATTTTAAATTGAGCAACTTCAGGGAGAGCTCCAAAATCTTGTGGGTTGTTTCTTTGTGAGGTACTCTTATCATATTGAATTTGGGATTTTGCAGATGGTTGTAGAGAGGAGGCAATATGATCTGATTTGGCTTATTAAACAGAGCAGATCCCTGGGTTGTATGATAGTCATCAAAAGTTATAAAAAACAGTATTGCTTTTTTGAAAAAAGGAAAAGGTTAGGATATATTGTATTACATAAATGTACATGCTAAGATATTTGAAGAATAGGGAAAGGGTGAACAGTAGTATTAAAACCTTAAACTAATGTGGGTGCAGTTATCTTAAAAAGTAGAAACTGAAAAAATTATATTTCCATTCGCCTCTAGATGACATAAAGTGCCGTATTTTCCGGCGTATAAGACGACTGGGCGTATAAGACGACCCCCTACTTTTCCTGTTAAAATATAGGGTTTAGCCTATACTCGCCGTATAAGACTACCCCTC
>JAOYMU010000292.1:17306587-17316838 GCA_025802295.1 Psammodynastes pulverulentus | reverse complement strand
TTATTTCTTTTCTTTGATTGTTAACCGCCCCGAGTCCATTGTGGAGAGGGGCGGGATATAAATCCAATAAAATAAAATAAAAATAAAATAAAGAAGCCCTTAAAAGAGACAGCCTGATGTTGGTTGCACTATTTGTCTAGAGATATCAGTCCAATGTCACCTGCTTGCTTTCTTCTCATCTAAACCAAGTCCAATCTGCTTTTTATATCACAGTCATAGGTCATCTGAAGAATCTAATACTCTTTAGGCTAGCGTCAATGGAGCATAATTAAAAAAAACAAACTTAAAATTAAATTTTAAAAAATCAAAGGGGTCATATGTTTTTGTAGCACTTTACACTTTTTTTATGAGCATTTCATTCAAGCAAGAAACATATCGTGGAGAAATAATGTATTCAAACAGTTATCTGAGTGAGAAAATAGCATATTCAGCAAATACACCATTTAATTTATTCATTGTAGTAACCAGAGCCTGTAAAGATCACTTTGTGCTTTAATTGTGTTTTGATGTTCAACAATAGTGGCTTGAAGCAAATTATCAGCTACAGAGTGTTTTATTGGAAATAGATGCAACAATGCTATATTCTAACAGCTCAAGAGATTCTGTGAGCTTGTCAGGATAAATGATACACAAGAGTCTCATTGGATAGCTGATCAATACTAAGCTGTCTGTCTGCTGGTGATTTTTATCACCCTTTCTTCTAAATTTTCGTTTTGAAGGACCATGATATTTTTCCTAGCTCAGCAGGGAATCTCTATACAGAACATACAAGAAGGATTTAAGTAAAAATAGATTAAAGATAAATAAAAGTGTACTCAATTGAATGCAATTCTTTAAAAAAAATACAATTGCAGTCTCATTTTTATTTGCACTGGAAACATGGGGATGTTTTTTGTTGAGACTTTCCCTTGAGGTTCTGTTCTTTCAACATTCGTCTTTTGCTAACCCAGGCTATAGAATGAAGTGAGTAAATAATATTGGGCTGTGTTTTAATGTGTGTCTTTTTGAACAAAGAAGAGAGAAAAGGTTATTTCTCTCTGGCTCTTTCAAATTATTAGAGTGACTAAGGACTCATTAAGGTTTGAGCAATAATGGAAGATCTTACAATTGAAAAATATACCAATTTTCTGGGTAGCCTTTTAAAGATTTTTTTTTAAAAAAACACAGGGTTATCTATGAAAACCAACTATACAATTAATTATCTTACAGAACTTTTGATCTATTTCTTTTTAGCCAATCAATAATATAATGCAAGCTATTCACTAGGCTTTTCTCTGACTCAATCAATAATGACAACAACAGCATGTGCTTGGAAATTTTCATTTGCTTTCAGTCATTCCCTGTAGTCAATCCATTTCATTCAGTTCAGTCATCCATTTTGTGAGACAAATATTCTTCAGAGGTTTGTTGGAAGAAGACTTCCTAGTGGGACTATTTAGATAACTTAAGCCTGAAAATGTGAACTGCAATCTAAATTATTGCTTCAGTATATACCTAGAAGTTACAAACTACAGTCTAAAACAACAATCTCAACAACAAAAACAATAAAGCTTTCCATTTCTGAGAGGGAATTAATTTGAGATGAACAGACAAAAGTTTACCTATAATTATCCTGAGACTTTATAGAATTAAGTTATCTAAACTCCCCCATGTAATTAGACTAGTCCACAAGATTTTAGTCAATCAAAGAACAAGGTATATGCAGCATTGGTTACTGAGTACAGAATGGCAAACATGAACACACAACCAAAGTCCTGCCACTTTGGGGGTCATATACTTAAGAAGGGGTGGGATTTTGATTGCATGGTTGTTCCTGCCATTTTGAAACCAGGGACCATTATAGTGGATGGCTCTCAGGTACACAGTATTAATCATTCAAAGCAGTTCTTGAAAAAAACCTGCATTATCTATATTCCATCACTATTTTTTGTATTAGTTGCTTTGTAAGGATTATTTCCTGTCACCTTCATAATTAGTGAAATGCTGCTTAGGACTAGAAATGCAGGCTGTAACATTAACAACTCAAAGAGCTTGATTTTGATCATATGACCTTTTCCCCTATAAATAATGGATCCACCTGTTCTGAATCCCTGATAGAAGCTTGTTTTCAAACATTATATGCCATGTTGGACAACTGGATTACTAATTTTCAACTGCAGTGATTCATTTAACAACTGAGGTAAAAAAAGGTTGCAAAATGGGCCAAAACTCATTTAACAAATGTCCTACTTAAAAAGATAAATTTTGGGCTCAGTTGTGGTCATAAGTCAAAAACTACCCATATTCCATGTTGCTAGAACAGGGGTGTCAAATTCAGGTTCATTGAGGGCTGTATCAGGATTGTGCTTGACCTCAGGTGGTGGGAGGGGGCATAGCCAGCTTGATGTCACTCATGTTGAGGACGCCTGTTGTGGCCAGAGTGCTCTGCCAGTGAAAACGGTCTCCCGAGCTCCATTTCCGGCTGCGACGGCCTCCTGCCAGCAAAAATGGAGTTCCACTTTCACTGGCAGAGCCACTATGGGCTGGTCCTTCACTGTTTCCAGGGTAGCCCTGTGGGCCAGATCTAAGTACCCTGCAGGCCAGATCCAGCCTGCAGGCCTTGAGTTTGACATCCCTGTGCCAGAACATGAGTAGGGTTTCACATATTCTTAGTTATCATTTTTTCAGTGTTCTGCAGGGCATATAGAATTGTATTCATTTTCCAACCAGTATAAATTCAGTAGTACTTCAGGCTTCCAGCTGTAGATGTGGAAGGCAGAGAAAATGCAATTGAATAAAACACATGCAATCGATCCTTAATCTACCTTCAATCTTGCCTGTACTACTGATGAGGGACAGGATATTGACAACTATTGATAAATCAAGATGTACAGCATTGAGACATTTAGTTCAGTTTTGTTTCAATTAATTGGCAGGAAGTTCTCAGGACTTCCAAAATAAGTTATTTCCATTATTTTTCATCTGACCATTCAGTAGGAGATGCAAGGCCTTAACTTGAGTCCTTCTTCATTCAAAGGCATGCTCTGCTGTTGAGCAATAGTTATCCAAAAAGTTCTAAGGAGAAACGTATGATTTTTTTAAAAAAATTGCATACCATTACAAGAGAAAACCTGAAATAGAACATATGAAAGAATTATGTCCACCACTTGCATAAGCCTAGTATTTGTATATAATCTGGAATGCTTATCTGTAAGAGAAAAAAATGTGAACTATTAGAAAGTGGCTTCTAATATACATAATTTAACACAATTGCTAGTGCATCATCCATCACTGTGTATTAAGACTGGGTCCCATTAGCCTAATATACTGCTTTTGCAATATGAAAGGGGTACCACTCATTCATCAAGTTCTATTTGCACACATTGTTAGTATTGTATTAGACTAATATAATACTCCTTTTGGGTAAAATTCCATGATATTTTGTAGTTAAATGTTTTGTTTAAGATGTTTTCTATATGCTATGTGCAATAGGGAGAATGGAAAAAATGGACAAAGTGGCATTATAACCATCTATCACTCTCTCCCTATTGCTTTATCTCTCACCTATTCTCTGGACAGTAAAGATGACATATGTGTCTCATATTGTACTCATCATACTTGCATTTCTCTCTCTCTCTCTCTCTCTCTCATTCTCTCTCTCTCTCTTTCATGCTCTGTTTCATATAAAGAGGATAAAGAAACAATGAATGAGCCGTAAGGTCTGTCACTGAAGACTGATATCATAATATGATGAGAGATAAAAGTATAACTTCTGGACAAATTTCCATTTCTTCAGTTTTCCAAAGTTAAGCTTTCTTCCCACCACCTCTTTTATTTACCATGAACATGATTTCAGAAACATGTTTTGAAAAGGAGACCTCTCTGAAGAGGTAGGACAAAATGGCTACCTTATTCCTATCATCAACACAATATGAAAACTGGAAGTTGTAATTAGACTGCCCCTCCTCCCTTTTTTTCCCCTAAGGCTTCTATTTTCTAGTCACTTCATGCTAAGCATTTCCCAGAACATTTCATAGAGGGCTTCAGTCTCATGACAACACATGAATATTGCTCAGTTTCAGGCAGCAAAGTCTAACTAATATTGATGCCTCTTGTTATAATATCCATCTTTTTAGAATAAAACAAGAGGCAACATAGCCACTTCTGTGCATTCTGAAACTTCATGAATACAGTAATTTTTTCAAAGCAGATGCAAAGAATTAAGCCCCCAGAGTTGTTACTCAGGTTGGCAGTCAGGACTCTAATTATGCCTATTCTCCTGAGCTGTTCCCTTCCTGAAAAATCCCTCTAAGGCACTAAGAAGAAAAACAGGGAACAGAATAAGGAAGCATGCTCTACTCATTCAGATTTAGATAATAAAATGAGAAGGAATCAGATATTGTTGCATGAGCAGAAACCCACAAGATTTTTTTGTGCATTTCTGTCTAGTAATTTGTTCTTCATTAAAAGTAAAAGATGCCATGGATTTAAAAACCTAGGTGATATGTCTTCTGTCAAAATGACATCTCTCCATATCAAGATTTAAGGGGCAGATTTAAGTTAAAACAAATTAATGTCTAAAAACATCATACAGATCCTATTTTATACAGCACAGGGAAAAATGATTGATTATTAAGAAAGGTTTTATGTTCAGCAGGAACCGCTAGTCAGATGAAAAATAGTACATCAAGATTTTACCTTGTTTCTGATTTACAGAAAGAATTGCTTTGAATTCCTTAACAAGCCCCACCCCTTTTCCAAAAATAATAGAAGAGTTTTTTCCAAGTCCATAGACATACAGAAAGATGGGGATTTGATACCCTCCAAATGTACTGGAATTAAGACTCCTAGAATTTATAAGTAAAAAAAAAAAGGTCCTGCCTATACTAATAAAATTAATATTAACATTTTATTAAAGATGACAGTTATAATAATAAAAACTAATATGACAGAAATAAAGATAAATGCAGAAAATAAAGAAAAAGAGAAATAGAAAAGAAGGGGGGAAACAAGAATAAAAAAGAAATATATACAGAAGTGATTCCCCCTTCATCACAAAACACACACACACACACACACACACACACACACACAATTTTTGGAACTTATTATCTTCATTTATAATATAACAAATGATCCCTTCTTCCTATTTCCCATCTCCTATCTATAAATAAATTCATGAATTTATTTTATCTACAATATTTAACCTTGATTAAATAAACTAACCTTATATTCATTCCCTTTACTTTTAGAAATCTTGATCTTTAGTCCTTTCAGATAATATCCTGGAATTTGATTTCTGTCATTGTGTATAAGAGTTATTTTTCTTTTATTATAATTTCTGGTTCCCTTTAATTTCCTTTATTGTCCAATATTTAAAGTCATATCTTATTATATAATTTTTGTTTAAAAATGCAAAACAAAAGCATTTTCCCACAGAAGAATTCTTTATAACTAACCCCAAAATAATATTTCAAAATTATCTAGACCCTTAGTTTGATTGCAATTTTCTAAACTGAAAGTCTTAACCATTCTTTTGCTGTTTATTCTAAAAAAAGACAAAAAATAAACTTGTGGTTTAAGCTTATTTTCTTTGTAATTGAAGAAAACCACATGGTGCTTTTCAACTTGTCAGTCCAAAGGTTCCTAGTAGCTGAAAAGCAGTTAATAAGGAGTTTTCAAAAGTGATTTGAAAGGAAGCATATGAACCCAGGTGCCGATTGTAATTTGAGCAAAATTACAGATCTCTAAACCCACCAGAAACTATTGCCTTTTGGTGTCCTCATAAGGAGCAGCTGTCTGGAACACAGGAAATGATCTCAAGCCCTCTCCTTGTATGAAGAAGAATTATGAAGAGTTGATCTACTCACTGATTCTTCATTCTGCTGAGGTCACAACTTTGCAGAGCTATCTTCAGTTCCCCCTTTCTTCCTTGGGAGTCGAAAACAGATGCTCTTCCAAGACTGCCAGTTCTGGTAAAAATATTTCCCAAAAATCTGAAGGATATCACACTTGGAAAATTATTATATAGAACCTTACTTACCATATGAGAACTACAAGTTCTAGTATAATGCATTAAGTCACCAAGTGACCACATAAGACATGTTAATTAAACTGTTTGTTCAACAGAGGATGAGTAGAATGGGGTAAGGATATGCAAAGCAATAAAAAAAATTCATTATACTTACTGTTTTGGTACTGCATTTTCAGGGCTGTTTCACCCTTTAACTTTAAAAACAAAACATAAGGTCACTAATTTGTCCAAGTAGACAGAAGCAGATGAAGATTGCATAAATTGGTTAGGGCCTTTTTTAAACACACAAGGTGGCTAAGGGAAGTCACTATTTTTGTTTACTCTTTAAGTCCAGTGTGCTTACAGAAGCACTTGGGAACATCCCTTCTTGGTTTTTCCTTGGCATTTTAAGGTGGTGTAATGATGTTACTCTGTAAAAATAAGCTAAAGAGTTTTTTATATATGCTTTTTATTCCATAAAAAAATACCCCTTCATGCAACTCATCCAATGTCTCTTGCAAATTAATTTTTTTGGCTGGAGGTAAAATGAAGAAGAAATACTAACTATAGTTCACTCCATTTTCTGGTGGTCCAATTCTCAAATTAATTTGTCAAAAGAATTCTCAAATTAATTTGTCAAAAGAATTCATGAAAAAAATCTGTTCAGATCCATTCTTTTAGAAAGTCAAACATACATGTGTATCTGGGTCTGTGAAAAATCTATTTCTGGATATTTAACCAGTTCAAGACTCAGAATAAACTAAACTAATTTATGGCCAAAAAGCTTCAATTAAGTAAGTGGACAGGAGAATATTTGAGAATATATGGCTGTTAAACTATGTTTCAGAATTATCTATTAGCTGCTTTAATAGGAGTCCAGACTTAGCTGACAGAAATCAATTTCAACTAGAGCACTAATTGTCCTGTGCAACCTCTCTATTAAGTCATCAGTACAACATTGTATACATTGCAATTTTAGAACATGACTTTAAGTCATTGACTATACAATTCTTATTTCCTCTCTCTCTATGTCCACATATCAGTATGAATTTAAGCATGAAATCCTTTGGCATATGATTGAGTATGAAATTACTACCAAAAATCACCTCTGCATGTTGTTTCAAGATGAATTTAGAGAACATTGTTTTAATATTATAATGATACAAAAAAAGATTCCAAACTTCCTGTGCTTCTCTTCGTATCTGGCACACACTGATTAAATGAAATATTTTTTTTCTCTCTGGTACAGGTTATCTTTGATATACAGTGCCCCTGGCCAGTAAATGCTATATTTTATGCTTCATTATTTCTTCTTATGATCAGAGGAATTATTTAAATGCCTTAACTCTTACAATACCCAGGCCATTATTGTAAATCCTCACTCTTCAAATAGCAGCTTTGTTATCAATATCATGAGCAATGAAGGGATTTTGTTAAATAAAAAAAAGAGGTATCTGATTTTCACAACTTCATTTGCAATTCAGAAGATTTATGAGAAAACTAGACCACACACACAAGCATTTTTTAAAAGATAGGCATAGCATATTTAGAGAGGCATAGAAGTAATATTAGAAGCTCTTCTGTAATGCTTTCTGACAGATGAATAATTTTTTCTTATTAATTCAAATATTCCTTCCTGCCACTGGTAAATGACTTCATAATGAATGTAATTATATTATTATAACTTCTTCAATTTTTTTTCATGATTAAACCACCCTAAGAATTGAATTAGTCTCTAATGTTCTTTGTACATCTTTTATAATTGATTCAGTTCTTAAAGATGAATGGCATATACAATTCTAATCCTATCATATTCTTTTCTATCAGCTTTGTTAGGGCATACTAGGACAATGGTAATATATTGATAATGAAACTCTTTTAGGATTATCATTTTTTTCTGGTATCTTTAAAATAAAATTAAAATTTGTCTTCAGACTTTCATGAGAAACATGTATTGAGTGATATTTTACAGCAACTATAATCTGAGTTGCCTCATATCTATTCTTGCCTGAAAGAAAATTGTAGAGTCTCCCTTAAGGAGCATTGATTTAAATACATTTTCCTTGGACTAACCTACGCAACTGATATTTGCTAAGAAATTCAAAGTACCCCTAAATATACATGCTGAAGGAAAAACAATGGAATCCTGGTTTACAAAGTTAAAAAAAATCAATGAGTCTTACTCTTTGACAGCCAACTGACCTTCAAACTGTTGAAGTAAGCTTTGGAGCTTCAAACGTAGTTGTTATGCTCAGTGGGCTTCTGCTCATATTTGAATCAGTATACTTATACCTGACAGAAATCTAAAATTCAGGGTTTAGCTCATTAAAAGCAATAAGATAAGACAATTTTGATTATGTTCAAAGAGAGATGCTGAAGAAGTATGTCATCATCTTAAAACAAAATAGTGTGGTATCCCATAATGGAATTCATGGTGACCTAAATCGGCTGCAATTTTATCAAGCCAGCTCCACCTCAATCTAGGGGAAAGTTTATCTGTGACTTCAAATGCAGTTGTTATTTTGCAGTTCATAAAAATAAATGATAAAAACTTTGATGAACGGGTTAATAATCAAAGCCAGGAACTATTAACTTGAACACCATTTGTGTGACCTGAATATTCCAATTTAAGGGGCCCTTGGTGCTCTCTGAATTTGGTTGTTTTCTTGCAGATATTTCATCAAAGTAACATCTGTGCTAGTCAATTTAAAAATCCATTGATTCTACCAATTTTCTTTGCAGCTGCAGCCTGTATATACTATACCAATTTTCTCCCACATGAGCAAAGCTTATATATGTTGACCTCAGTTCTCAGCAAGGGAAATAGTGACTGGTAAATTCTGGGACTCCCCTGTCTGGATATCTAAAGGGCCCCCAATTCGACTATGCACATAGTCCTCAACTTCCAACCACAATTGAGCCCATCATTTCTCTTGTTAAGTAAAACATTTGTTAAGTGAGTTAGCCCTACTTTACAACTTTTCCTGCCATAGTTGTTAAGTGAATACTGAATTTGTTAAGTTAGGAACACAGTTGTTAAGTGAATCTGGATTCCCCATTGACTTTGTTTGTCAGAAGAGCACAGAAAGGGATCAAATGCAGGAGTGCACCATGGTCGTGGGGGGGTGGGGTGTTTTCATCCACTGTAGGCTCTGCAGGCTTTCCTCGAGCCACCAGGAGGGCAAAAATGGCCTCCCAGGGCTCCAGAGGCCCTTTGAGCTTCCAGGAGACCCATTTTTCACCCTCCCCAAGCCTCTGTGTGCACCCTGCACTTACCTGCACCCAAAATGGGCCATCTGGGAGGGGAGGGGTAGGGAGGCCAGCCAGGAGTGGGATTTGGGGGTTCTCTGAACTGTACAGAATCTTAGCTAGGGGCTCTCCCAAACCCCTGAAAACCCCCAGCAGCCCACCCCTGATCACATGGCAACCATCAGAAATATAAATCAGTCCCCGAGCATCTGAATTTCAAACATGTGACCATGGGGATGCTACAATACTCATAAGTGTGAAAAATGCTCATGTCACTTTTTTTTTCAACTTCAAATGGTCATTAAATGAATTGTTGTAAGACGAGGACTACCTGTTCAAGCCCATTCAAGAGGCTGTATTTTTTTTTTAACCAAGGCATCAGTTTTTACAAAAAAAATAGAGGAGGAAAGAAAAACTTAGAAATCTCCATTCTGTTTGCATACCTTGTCTTTCATTAGTTTGAATCCAGGCATTGTTTTTCCTATTCCTGGCAACTAACATTTGCAAATTTAAGTTGGAAACAATTCTTATAGGACATTCCTACCTTTTGAATAGATAAATTCGATGAACTAAATTGAAGACATGTGTAAATGACTAACCCTAGAACTGTAATAAATGAAACTTGTTCAGAAAAAAAGAAGAAATTCTGATTACAAATTTATGTTGAGAAAGAATAGCAGTGCCTGGAATGGGAAAAGGAACTCTTTTGAGAATTCACTGGAAATAGAAACGCATTCTCACCACAACCTTTTATTATTTTTATTGCTTTACTTTTTCCTTAATATGTTGGTAGTTTCTTTATGTATATTATTTAGGAGAGGTGTCACAAGTATTTTTCTCAATTCTCCTGAGAGACTTTGTCCCACTTTGGTATAAAACCTTTGAATAGTAATAAGGTTGAAGAGCTGTTAATTTTTTCAGAGATCTCATAATAAATCTGGTGCTTATTCCACAAGTGTGTGTGTGTGTGTGTGTGTGTGTGTGTGTGCGTATGTGTGTGTGTATATATA
>JAOYMU010000292.1:17222838-17234585 GCA_025802295.1 Psammodynastes pulverulentus | reverse complement strand
TTCTTCTTCTTCTTCTTCTTCTTCTTCTTCTTCTTCTTCTTATTATTATTATTATTATTATTATTATTATTATTATTCATTCAGGGCTGACTAGTTTATTTACTTTTTTCACAGAATGAAAAACAAGTTTGAATTGTAGAAACATATTTCTCGGTGTATTGATGGATTATTTTTTTTCAATTCCTTTGTTCTGTGAAACTTCCTAAGCACTCAGTCACCTGGTACTAATACTGGAGGTTGGAAAGCTGATAATTAAAGATTTCTTTTATTCGTTTCATTGTTTTCTGCCAGTCAACCGGCTAAAGAATGGGAAGTTCGGCACAATCAAGTACTTACATGATTTTACTGCTTTTTTGCTAGAGGAGAGAGTGTAACTTATTTGCTTAGCATGTGTAAATATTGCTTATCTAAAATAGATGGGATATATTTGCTGCAATCCCTATGTGCAGACAATTTCTGTTTGGGGAGATTATTATAATGTACCTCCCTTTGGTCTGATATATTCAACCCATGGCAAAGTTTTTGATTTCACTTTACTGAACATAAAAGAGGTCTTAAGTAAAATCCTAGTCATCTTGGCACACACCATCAGCACTGACACGCCTGCAGTGAATTTCACATGGCTCTCTCATGCAACAAGAGCATTTTAGTAGCTGAATTAGGTTAATCTTTCTCTGCTCAGTTATCTGCTCTGTTGACTTTTGATAAGTGACATGAGTAATGGTGTGATGGGAAAAGTGATAACAAGGAAAATAAAACTCCCCATAGGGTGTTAATTCTATAATAAGGAGTGTAATTCTCCGTATCTATCTAGCATAAGGAAAATAGTGTTGTGTAGTAGCCATATGCAGAAAATCAGGCACATTTAATAGGCAAAAAAGGCTGAAAGTGCATTTAGCCAAACATATTTAATATTCAATATATAGCTTGGGGATAATAATACCCATGTTTTCCCCGAAAATAAGACCCTGTCTTATATATTTTTTCCACCAAAAAAGGCACCAGGTCTTATTTTCAGGGGTATGTCAGCCACTGACTCATCTCACTTGTGCAAATCACCTCTGGCCTCCTTTTCGCTGTCAGAGGCCTTCAGGAACTATTTCTTCTGCGGCCAACAAGGCCGGCAAGGCTTTCCTGAAGGACTCTGAAGCCGATAACAGAGCTCTGGGTCGATCTAGAGTTCTATTATCGGCTGCAGAGGCCTTCAGGAAAGCCTTGTCGGATGCAGAAGAAATGGGCCAGCAAGGCAGATGTCGGGGTGTGTGAGGCCTGGCTGCAACTGTTTGAAAGTAGTAGGGCAGCTCCACTCCCCCATCCCCATTCTAGCTTAATTTTTACCTGTGCATCGTGAAATGGGTAGGGTCTTAATTAAAGTTTATTTTGGGGGGTAGGGCTTATATTGGGCCTATGTGTAAAAATCAAGCTTGGACTTACTTTTAGGATAGGTCTTACTTTCGGGGAAACATGGTAATAATACATGTCCCAGGATAATGTTGCAAAATACAATCTGGGTTGATCATTGAGACCAAAGGTTTTGTATTTGGACTCATGCTGGAGCCCATCCTCAGGGAACTAAATCCAAACACACATTTCAGTAAAGAGAAGTTCTTTGAAGATAGGCTCAAAGGCTTAGAAGAATAAACCTCTGGTCCCAGTGACCAACTCTTCTTTTTAATCTAACTTGTTTATCTGTGCATATTATTTATGTAAATGCATTGGTGGAGTGATGATGGGAGGTGAAATGCACTACCCATGGGCAGTATTTGGCTGAGAATTTTCACCAAGTCAAAAAGGAGCAGTAAAGTGAAAGTTTCCATTAAAGAAAAGGGAAAAGACATCTAAGACATCCAAACAAAGCAAATAAATTGCAGTTAGGCTTGTGGCATTTTTCAAGGACAGAACTGCAATAATCCCCTTTTATCTAGATTGTAACCCAGAAAGTGAAACTCGTAATTCATAACTCATAATCACAGGGGTATGAATGCTAGAAATATTTCAAAGGAAACAAAGTTTAAATAAGATATGAAAAAATATAGTCTTGTCCTAGGAGGGTGAGGAGGGGATAAGTATGGAAATCTTTTGCTATGGAGAAAAAGTAGTTGGATAAAGGTGCTACCAGACTTCTCTAATGAGCCGCGATGGTGCAGTGGTTAGAGTGCAGTACTGCAGGCTACTTCTGCTGACTGCCAGCTGACTGCAATTTGGTAGTTCAAATCTCACCAGCTCAGGGTTGATTCAGCCTTTCATCTTTCTGAGGTAGTTAAAATGAGCACTCAGATTGTTGGGGACAATATGCTGATTGTGTAAACTGCTTAGAGCGGGCTACAAAGCACTATAAAGCAGTATATAAGTAAGTGCTATTGCTATTGCTATTCTAACCACTGTACCACCAGGGCTCAGTGTAAACATACACCTCAGACTGTGAACACACACCTTTTCCAAATTAAAAAATAACTTTCTCCAATGGCTATTGCCAAGGTAAAAGTTCTCCTTACCCCAGCCTTGAAATTCGTAACAGGAATGTGTTTTGTTCCCTGTGAAAAAGTAAAAAAAAGTGATTCTGGAAAGAACTAAAGACTCTCATAATACAGTAAGAAGGAAGAATTCAGCCTCACATTAAGTAGAACATGTAATGTTATCTGAGTCAAACAATCTAACAGCCTAGACTGGGAAAGATAATATATTTTAAGTCTTCCAGTCAAAATCAAGGAAGCAGTCAAATTTTTAGTCAACGGTGGCAAGATATTCCATGTATCGTTCTATCCTCTGGCTGCCTATGTAAGACTCTACCTTAAAAATATCATTTAAAAACAACAACACCAGAGCTATGATGGGATGAAAGATATCAGAACACAAGCTTTTAAAAAAACATTAGTTGTAACACTTCTGAGTTTTAAATAAAAAAAATACATTCACAAGCTGCAGTAATCAGCAAAATTACAACCTCAAAATCTCTCCAAACATTCCTGCCCTTTTTTGTTGTTGTTGTTGCCTATACCATTATACTTAGACTGGCATAACGCTTACAATGATTTAAGGTTTTGTCAATATCGAAAACCAGTGCAGTGATCTAAGTCGTGAAGTGCTCATAAATTCACTGCCTTGTTATAATATAGATTTACAATGGTGTTTACTTGTCATCATGTTCTGATGTAAAACCTGATGAGAACACTGCACTTCAGACAAAAAGAAGATAATGCTTTCATTTTTTTAGTGTTGTACCCTGACTATGACCATATTGGTTAAGTTATAATAACTATTAAATGGAATACTTCTTTTGAATTCAGTGCAGAGTTGGTTACAGAAGTAGCTTATCACATATTTAATTACACTGATTTCCATGGAATTCATTTAGCCACAACTTATTGATTTCAATGCAGTATAATCTTCACTTGGATCTACCCCAATTAGATCCTCTTGCCTTTAAAAGCTTATAGCTGATTTCAAAGGAGAGACAGTATGATTGCAGTATATAGGTACAATTTAATTAAGGGATGTGCTATACATTGATAAATATTTCTGTGTCCAATACTGCATGTCTTGAGATTCATATCCACAGCAGCATATGTGTCGAACTCTTAACCCTTTCTGACTTATTTTCCAAAATTATTTTAGGTTCTACTATTCATGTGTTTATGTACAGAGATTGATACTTGGTTTAATTTTGTATGAACTGGTAGCATTCATAATAAAAACTATTCATTTTTCCCACTGAAAAATATCACAGATTTGGCTCATTCAAAATGCTTAACATTGTAAATTTCATTACCATAATGCTTACATGGTAATGAAATTTTCCCCCACTGGGCAAAAATATGCAAAAATACAGATGTGCACATCCTACATATTTGTACATATATGGGAAATATATGGCATACATATATTTCTAGGGGTGAACAGCTTAAGTGCACATCATCACCGTTGCCATCTGTCCTAAAGAAAAATTATGTTGTCTGGATTATTTCTCACCATGTTCCATGCTAAACCTTTTTGAACACTCAGGCTTGATAACAGTAAGTTGCTTAAAGGAAAAATGTAGCATTTGACTACCATTTTGAACAAAAAAAAAAAGAAATACAACATATGGACATTTTCCCTTTGTAAGAAAAATGGTACAGTAGATGCTATTTTTTAACAGCTAAGATACTGTTCATGTTGGAATAAACTTAATGGGAGTCAGTGTGACATTATCACGCTGAAGCAAGGATATTAAATAGATTATTAGTAGGAGGGACCCTACGATCATCCAAATTAAGAAAATCACCATGTGATCGGAATAGTCTGACAATTTTAATGAAAGTCTGAAAGTACATTAAGTACAACTATATGAAGAATATATAAATACTTCATTTTACAGCACAAATATTCTAAACAAAGAGAGATAACAACTAGCATATATTCAAAGCAGGCTTCCTCTGTAGATTTTAAATGCTGTTAGATTTTTTATATACTGTATATGCTGTGCCATCCACCACCTAGCCATATAACAATCATTTATTCTTACTGTGTCTCATATGATATATATCCTTTATATGTAATACTCCAGCCAGCATTGTATATAATGCCTTATTACATTATTGAATTGTCTGGTATGTCAAAACTGCTAAGGTCAAATTATGACATGTACATATTGTACCTGAAACTCATCAGAAAGGTGATTCACCTTGAGAAGCAAAATATTGAGCATCTGTGAAGTCATGCTACCAAGCCAATTCTGTTCAGTTGGTTCATCCCATTTTTATCACCTATATATGCACAGATGTCATGCTGAAAGTGAAAATGAGTTGGTTCTTATTCTCTTACTTTTAGAAATGGGAAAGTTTCTTTGTCTTATTTCCCCTGTTATGAGCTAACTAAAATCACTTCAGTTGTCACATGTGTTCTTTCATTAGTAGAGGAAGAACTGCTAAAGTCTACTCAAGGTAAAGAAATCAAAGTTTTACCAGAAATAGCTCAGACTGTAGAGACAAACCATTGGAGTCAGCCATTTGCCTGCAAGCAAGAACCAGTGGGACTACAAAATAAACAAAGTAATAGAAAATAAAGAAACTAAGTGTTCTGGGACTTTATAATTCAATCACCTGCCACATAGCACACCAGACTGTGTTATCAATAACTGTTGATAAGAAGGAAAAAATAAAAGTCTGGATAATGGATGTGGCAGTACCTGGAAACAGCAGAATAAAAAAAGAAAGAATGGAGAAAATTACAAAGTATGAGGACCTGCAAATAGAAGTAGAACAACTGTAGCAAAAGAAAGCAAAGATAGTACTAATAGTAAAACACACCTTGGGTGCAGTTTCAAAAAAACACTTGAAAACTACTGGCATTAACAAAATCATCACCAGTCAGCTGCAAATGGCAGCTTTACTTGGAACAGCTTACATCCTGTAACAATACTTTTAATATTATTAAACTACAACATCTGTCTATCCAAAGTCTTGGGAAGGACTCTAGTCATAACGTCTGATTGGTTATGCAGCCAGCCATAATAATAACATTAAATAATAATCCTGAAAAGAGAAAATGTGGATAATTTATGTGGTAATACCTATGTGTAGTAGAAAAAAACAACAACCAACAACAATAAATAGAGAGATCAAGATTTGAAAATTGATTGAAATATTATGGCATAAATCAGCCATGGTGATCCTGGTGGGTGCCACACCAAAACATCTTGAATGGTACTTACCATAGAAAATATGCATATTGACAAAATTCCCATTTCTCAAATACAAAAAGGCCACATTGCTTACCTTCACATACACTGATATGACAACCTCAATTCTTGAGAAGAACCTGATGCATATGAAGGCCAGCACCAGCTGAACAACTGGCAGCTGTGGTTTCACATTGTTTTATATAATAATAATGATAATACCTTGGGAATGTCTCAATATATAAACAAAAATATCAAAACCAATCTAAACATCTGGATGACTGTGTGATGAATCATGATCATCATCATGGAATACTTGAAAAGAGAGAAATGCATATTCAAACCAACATTGACAAAGAGCATTTTCTAAACAAAACAACTAATTTTTTTCTATTCACTGACTGTCAACATTTTATTTTTTTGTTAATATTGTCATTTGTCCATAGGCTCTGAGCACAGGAGGTGGAAGACAGATGAAGATATCTGGTTTGTCTTCCAACAAGTAGTGCATATTTTAAAGGAATGTTTAAAAAACAAACTTAAAATGTGTTTGAAAAAAACCTTTTTTTGTTCCATACAGGATTTAAGTTTCTTCTGGATATTTTCAGGGAATATGAAGATTCTGATAGACTGTTAAAAAGAAATTATTCCTATGAGGAAAAAAGATTAGGATTTATGTTTGTGTTTGGATTTTTCCCAGGAGACAAGACTAAAAATATGTAAGAGTATTCAAATGACAAAAGCATTTGAAGTCATGAACATAAAAGAAAAACTAGAGTGAAAATAGAACAATTTCTAGCAACAGACAAAGAAGAAGAAAGAATTCAGAATTGATCTTCATTAAAGAAGAATCCGTCCATTCATCTTCAATATGCAACACAACTTCTCAGGTGCAAATTTTTCACCTTATGTTTTGGATTCTTTACATCAGGGGTGTCAAACTCGATTTCATTGAGAGCCACATCAGGGTTGTATTTGACTTTGGGGGACTGGGGTGGGTGTGGCCAGGGTGGGCATGGCCAGGTTGATGTCACTCCTGTCAGTGCCTATGAAGGCCTGAGCTCTCTGCCAGCAAAAACAGGCTCCTGAGCTCCATTCTCAGCTGCCACAGTCTCTTACAACCCTCTGCCAGTAAAAATGGAGCTCGGGAGGGCCACACACTCTGTTTTCACTGGCAGAGACTTGCAGGAGGCCATGGCAGCTGGAAATGGTGCTCGGGAGCCTGTTTTCACTGATAGGAGGACTGCAGGCCGGTTCTTCACTGTTTCCAGGGCAGCCTCATGGGCCAAATCTAAGTACCCCATGGGCCGGATCCAGCTCCTGGGCCTTGAGTTTGACCCCTGCTTTACATGAAACTAATATAATTCTTCCACCTGCTATCTATATTTTAATCCATTTGAAAATCTATACTCAGGATGTAAAGATGGACTAGAAGCCAAGCTATTTGAAAGTAGCAACACTAAGAGAAACATTTCATTATTTGTTTGTTTGTTTATTAAATTTGCTTGCCACCCATCTCACCATGTGTTATTGTTCAGTCGAGAAGAAAGAGTTATGAAAACTCAACAATACACAAAGTATTAGAAAATGTTTCAAAAAACATCAACAGCTTTCTGAGAAATGTTGACAAGTAAGAATTAAGTGAATTGTTCCTATTGGTAAATGAGTAATAGTTGTTCTTTCAGCAATTAATAGTGATACTAATTGGTATGAATCTGGATCTAAAGATTTTACCCTACTTAGTAGTGCTGACTCTCAAATTCTTCCTACTTTAGAAGTTTCCCACCCTGGAAGGAAGTGAAAATCATTAAGAAATTGTAGGAAAGCCAGCATTCATTTTGTTTCAAGAAGCCACTGTTTGACAAAGAATGCAGAATTCATAAACAGGATTAATTTGCTTACAGTCTATGCTACTTATTATATACTCCACAGATTAAGAAGTTTGACTTGATGAGTGTCTTTGCAGAGTTTCTTGGAATGTTTGTATAACTTTTCAGAGTAAATGAATGAAAAGAGAAATGGATTATCTTTATCTTTCATATAAATGACAGACACTGTTGGACAGCATTAGTAATAAGGAAAAGTAATGGTAGACTCTGCTTTCCAACAGGTTTTATAATACATGACAGTAATTTTAATATCATTAAAGAATCATTCCATAAATTCTGTCAGATCATACTCAGGCCTTCATTAATAAAATATATATTTCATTAACACTTCAGAAATTGCAATATCCAGAAATATTGCATTCATAACAAACAGAGGAAAGATAATAAAGAGATTGCAGAATTTTATAACCCAGAGAATGCTTTTTTAGGACAGCATCTAAGTCTGTGGCCACCATTCTTAAAGTTATTTAAGTGAATTGAAATTATTAGCAATTGAAAGCCTGTGACTCTTTTTTTTCAGTTTGTTTTATAGAAATGTATACTTTGTGAATAAGGAACAATATAACATTTTTCAACAAATCATTTATTACCTGCACAAGCATCAGATGAGAACAAAAGGGAAGCATATTGAGATCTCAGCTCAAGCATTCCCTATACACAGAAAAGTAACTTACTTACTCACTATAGTCTGATTCTACTTTTTGTTTGTATATGTTTCTCTCTCTGTGTACACATATACATTTATATATGCATAAATATATGCACATTCCTTGTACCTAGTTATTCATACTGCTTCCACCTGATTTTACATGCAAGTATGTACACTGTTCAAAACTAATAACAAGTAGAATGCCATATAAACCAAGTAATGAAGTAACTACTGTAAATATAAAATGGCATTCAAACAAGCAAGTGATTGAGTTCATTTTGTTATAAAACCTCTGTATTTTTATGGGACTTTTATATTGCTTCAAAGAATACTTCAAACACAAACAGCATCCACAAATAGAAATTATAAATAGTACAGATTACAGAAGAGAAATCCCAAAATGTTAAAAAATAAACACACCTTAAAGATTCACAAAAACTATATGAATTCTTTAACTGAATATAGAACAAAGCTGGAACAAACAATTATGATTTTGAATGAAACAGCAAATACACTGATTTTGAAACAGTTGAGAATGTCCATATATATATATATATATATGCAACTATTTCTGTGAAAATAGTCACACATTTATTCTAGCTCCTTACAGCTTTCCTTTTGCAGACAGTTTCCTTACTGTACCATGGAGCTAGCTCTTAATTAAATTCCATACCTGCTTAAAACAGCTCTTGTTTCCATTTTCCCATAAAGTTTGACAGTCTTGTTTTTTCACAGAATTATATTTTTTTTCCACCACCCATTTTCCAGCACTTCCTATCATTTGAGTGTTTTTACATAGTCCCAGTAAAGAAGGGCAGTTAGGAATATGGTTCTGAAAAGGAACTATATCAATATAAAAAGTAGATGCACCAGGCTAGAAACCAGGAGAGTGGGAATTCTAGACCCACCTCAGGCCTGAAAGCCAGCTGGGTAACTTTGAGCTATTAATCTCTCCCAATCCAATTTATCTGAAAGGTATTGTAGTAGGGAAAGTGGATGGAAGAAATATTAAATACGTTAGCAAGGCAAGATTGAAGGCAATTTAAATATATATATAAAATAATTATGATTTTTGCTATATACTTTTAAACAGAGCAAGTGTTATACACTTTTTAAAAAGAGCAAGAGCACCTAAAGAAATCAAACAGTTTCCAAAGTGATGCTGAAAATGAAGCTGCACATGAACTTTTCTGCAAATAAGCTGATCAAAACAGGGACTTGCATAAGTTCAGCAACTATGGTAAATATTTATGTATTGTTACTCTGACTCTCTTCTTTGTTGGAAAATTAGCAATATCGATTTTAGCTTTTTATTATTGTGTTAAAAGCACTGTCAGAAAAGCAAAAGCTGTTTCCATTCCTTCCTGTGAAGTTGTTTTTTGTTCTTGTTCTTTGACTTCAGGTTTTCTTGGCAAGATTTCAGAAGTAATTTGCCATTGCTATTACAGCGACTAGCTAGGCAATAACCAGGAGACAACACTGACACAAAAGCACCCAAACAAACAGACAAACCACACCCAGGCTGGAAATCCTGAATATTTCCAACTTTGTTAATTTAGCACTGAAGCGAATTAAAGTATTACTGAATTTGAGAATCTAACCAGGTTGGCACCACTTACTCTGAAACGGTTAAGAGAACAATCCAGTGTTCTAACATAGGATCAATAATCTTATTGTTAAATAACTCTATTAGTACTCTGTTCTGTAACTACCTGATTCAGGGCTTTCATTTATTATTTATTCGTAGTCTTCTTGTAAAGTTAAAGTGAACCAGTCCATGGTATGTTAAAACCTAAGGCCAATGGCAGAGAAATTTCTCCTCCCATTACATGTTTAAAGGTAACTAGACTAGCAACTGAATTTCACTAAAACCAATTTTTCTAGTATATCTAAAATATGCCAGATACTTAGACAATTCACTGTCAACTCTTGCCTTCTTAAGACCCAGATATCTAGTGAAAAACCCACAATGTAATATAGCGGTATGGAGATCTGAGATTTATTCATGAGCCACAGTAGAAAGCCTATCATGTCTGTGAGAGGCCCAATAGATGGGCTCATACACATCACACTGATCCATGATACTAGCAGTCTGGTCCAGAAATAATAATACATAATCAAACAAGCCACATTAGGGTTTAGTGAAATGTGTGAAGTAGAATTACTCAGCATCTTGAGAAGTAGGGATAATGGAATGAGGAAGGGGACATATGGCATTGCTAAATGCTTTTCCTCCACAGCTGAGCCCTAAAGAGAGCATAGAACTGATCTATTAGTAAGAGAAGAGGAGTAATTAGCAATGTAGATGAGCACAAACTTATAGCTCTGAAATTGTAACCACTGCTATATTATATCTTCTGTGCACGTGTTTTAAACCAATAAAGGTTTCTGTTTCACCTCTCTCTAGCTAGTCCTTGAAACCTCATACTTTCTTTACTAAGGATGGCAGTCACAACTCAGCCTAAGTGTAAATTTGGGATCTGCAAAGCACTCTGAGAATACTTACACTACACCCCTAAGACAAATGTGTCAAATTCGCATTGTCATGGAGGTGTCACGTGATGTATCGGGACTTTTTTCCCTTTGGCTAAATCAGGTGGGGGTGGGGCCAGCACGTGATGCATCCAGGCTGCGGGCCACGAGTTTGACACCCCTGCCCTAAGATATGGATTCAGATGAAGGTTTCATCTTCAAATGATGTTGTGCAGCAAGATTAAGTAAAGTGCACTTTAAAGTGCAGCCTCTGTAACTTTTTTTATATTAGCTTAGCTACATATTAAATTATGCTACCTTCCTTCAAGACACACACACACACACGGCTCTGTTCTTTTTCTACACCACAAGACATCCCACCTGCTAGGAGGTAACAGTTATTCATACCAGTTTTCAGAAACGAAGAAGAGGCAGCAGAATTCATTTCTGCTGTAATGATGCAGACATGCTTTTTTTCCGGTCAGGACAATTTATGTTCCATTATATCTGATTTGACAGATAATATTGGGAAGTGAGCCCCAAACTGAGCTGACCAAAGAACTGCTGCTTCTGTTCTTTGCCTTTGTAGTTCTACTTAACTAAGCTCATTACTTTGCTCTTTGAATTTTTCCAGAGCTTGCAATTACTTTGTGTATTGATAGTTCTAATCTAAAGTAGAATTTTAGTATAACTGTATGCAGTTGATTTAGTCTCTTGATGAAGCACCATGTCTAACATGTAAACAACTTCAAAATAAAAATAGTAAAAATACAGAAACAGCCACCTAATTTAATTGTGCTCCAATTAGTCTCTCCCTCCCTCCCTCCTTCCCTCCCTCTCGCCAGAAAGCAATATATACATGTACATGTACATATACATACAATAGCAATAGCACAGACTTATACACTGCTTTATAGTGCTTTTTACAGCCCCCTCTAAGTGGTTTACAGAATCAGCATATTGCCCCCATAATCTGGGTTCTTATATACATATACATATATACATTTTTATCTATCTAACATCTATCTATCTATCTATCTATCTATCTATCTATTTATCTGCACTACACTAATACCAA
>JAOYMU010000292.1:17197544-17210575 GCA_025802295.1 Psammodynastes pulverulentus | reverse complement strand
TCAACTCCCAGAATTCCCCAGCTAGCATGGCTGGTTGAGGAATTCTGGGAGTTGAAGTCCATACATCCTCAAAGGGCCAAGGTTGGAAAACACTGGTTTAATCAATGGAACATGAAAGCACATCAAACCTGCCAAATGAAACCAATCAGAGAGATTCAATGGGAGATAGGTGGTTCCTCGAGTAATCAGGTCTTATGCTATGTAGGGCTTTAGGGATGGTGACCAGCAAATTGAATTGCACCTGAAAACAAACTGTCAACTGATCATCCTATGAAGCATAAGCATCACTTTCCACAGCACTGCATTCTGGACCAGCTGAAGCTTCTGGGTAAATCTTCAAGGGCAGCCCACATAGAAGATGTTGCAGTAGTCAAGCTGTGAGGTTGTTGTTTTTTAATACATGGCTTTTCCTGCCTATACTATTTTTGTCTTTTTCAATTATAGAATTGTATAATATTTTAAGAAGTATAGAAAACAAGGTAAATTTGATTTCAGTTTGGATAGGAGTACAAAGATTGTTAACAAAATGTGAATTGAACTGATTTTGCTGATACTCAATCTGACCAGAATGGGAAGTCAGAAAAATAGCCAAAGAGCTATGTTTAAGACAGTAAAAAGAAGAGACAAAAATGCATGTTTTTCTAAATAAAATTATCTTCATAGGAAGAAAAAAAAGTGATTTGAAACGTACATGTTTACGTTTCTAAGACTGTGAATAGAGCCATGAAATTCAAATACTATTTCAACTCAAGCCCAACTCTGCAAATATTGTTCAAAGTCCCGCTATTGTAGGAGAACATACTTGTTCTTCTGAATATGTTCTCCAAAATATACAAACCGTTTTTGATCTATGAAATCTGTTTATATCTCTTGGAAAACCTTTCCTTCAGTCATATCTTTCTGGGATGTTATTATTCTTCAGGTTCTGTAACTACCAGGTATCTAACATTCCAATTCTGTAAACTGAGCATGCTATAAGGTACTTATTGCTACAAGTGACCCAAAATGTAGTAGCACATAGTGCACTTCTAAGTTTGGCTATGTTACACTTCTGTTGTGTAAGCTATGCTGTCTCCTAGTTTCCTTCCAGGTTCAATTCAAGGTGCAGCCTAGCAATGAAAATCTAGAAATATTTCAGAACAAAGCCTACAATTAGCCAACTGAAGTGTATCAAGAACTTGAAACCTTAACTATGCTTGCAGAGATGCCCTCAAGACTCTTGGGCAAGGTCTTCTCTCTTTGCCAGCAGCTTAATGACAGAAGGCAGTTTCACAACACAAGTGCATTTCTATTCAGTTTGGATGATTATCACAGAAAATGTTCACACTGACCTATCGATATCAGGAACATTCTCATTATATATCCTCCAGGTGGTTCTTTAAGCATCTGTTTAATATCAAGCTGAGGCACTGGGGACTCTGAGCATATTTTCTATTCAGAGACAAGTATCAGTGGAGGGAAGAAAATAGCTTAGCTGCAGGTTCATATCATGGGAAAACTGAGATGTGTAGCTGATTCTCTTCCCTGCTTTGTGCTATTATTCATCCCAAGAAAGGCAAAATGCAATTCTTAGGAGTGGTAAGTGGGAAATAGAACATGAATGATGATGGGAACAAGGCAAGATGGTTTTAGGGCATCTCATTTATTTATATTTCACATTTCTGAACTGCTCATCTCCCTCAAAGAGGGACTCTGGGCGGTATATGGTAAAATTTCAAAATATAAAATACAAAATATAAATAAAAACAGTAGATAAAAATTAAAATGTTGGAATTAAAAATGTAGAATTAAAAATTTAAACAGTTAGAAAACAATTTTAAGGAGGCAACATTAAGAGCCATGGCGGCGCAGTGGCTAGGATGCAGTATTGCAGTCTGACTCTGCCCGCTGCCAGGAGTTCGATCCTGACAAGCTCAAGGATGTTTCAGCCTTCCATCCTTCTGAGGTCGGCAAAATTGAAAACCCTGATTGTTGGGGCAATATGCTCACTCTGTAAACTGCTTAACGAGGGCTGTAAAGCAGCGTGAAGCAGTACATAAGTCTAAGTGTTATTGTTATTGCTATTATACTATGTTACAAATGAACATGAGTACAGTTATTTTTCTTGTATAGGTAACAGAGTGTCAACAAACAACTCCTAGCAGGATTGTGGAATTGTTCCTAATTTACTTCAGTTTTGGATAACTTGGCTAATTGAATAGCTTGGATTATTCAACTGTGCTAAGTAAGCAACAAATCCAAGAGACCCTTCAGGCAGGAATAACTTCTGCTCTCCTCTGGTTCTCACTCCTTTTCATTCAACTTCATCAACTTGAAGGTGTGGCCAAACAGGAACTCAGCTGCTTAGCAACCATATGCAAATTAAGAGAGGGGAAGTGGTGGCTGGGTTGGTTGTGACAATTTTCCCCAGCTCTGCTCCCCACATCCAGTCCCCTGATAAAGACGAGATTCTGAGCACCAGATGAAAGCAATTCCCTGATAGAGACAGCTTGTATCTAAAAATATGTTGTTTCTCCTGTATGATTCACTGACAGAGCTAACAAAGGCATGACTTTGAAATTGTTTATCAATATTTCTCTAAGAGAGACAGCTTGTACGTATAAATATTTAGTGTCTTTGGTAGAGTGAACATGAATAGGAAGCCAGTTATGCTGCAAACACATTATCAGGCAATAAGCTAATTACCAGAGAATTAGAATCAATTATTTCAGGCAAAGATGGCAGGGTAAGTCGCTCCCTTTACAAAAGAGGCAATATTTAAATGACTTCTGATGACTGACTGATTGCAATTAATGGCTAAAATTTAGTTTTATATTTATATTTGCATGCAAATCTATAGGCAAATGCAATGTTGCCTACCCAAAGCCCTTACCTCTTTGCATTGCTTGATTGTTCACAAAAGAAAAATATATGCAGAATAGCTTGGATTACTCATTTGAATGGAGTGCTAAATAAGAATTGTTAGGATTCATCTGCAATTAAAGCATATATACATATTCAGTTACCTGCCTTGTTCTTTCAGAGTAAATAATGAAACCAAGTTTATTACATGCTGATATTCATGATATTCATAGATATTGTTAACCCTGAATGCAGGTAAACATCCCGGTAGCCTTGACACAACTGAGGGGAAAAAACAGAAGTGAAGTCATTGTATTGAAACAAACTTTTAAGATTTGTTTTGGGCATCAAAATGAATCAAATAACTGGTGTGTGAGTTCCTATCAGTTCAGTTTGGAAACTGTTTGTTGTTTTGACAGCCTCTAGCTTAGTGGCATTAAAAGAGGATCTGACAAATTCACAGAGCTTAAGGCTATCAGTAGCTATTAGTCATGATGGCTAAGCATCATTTCCTGGTTCAGAGGCAGGCAGGCAGAACTAGAGGCAGGATTTGCCTTCAAGCAGCAACTGTGGACTTTCCAACTGCATTTTATTTGTAAAATAAACAAAATAGAGTGAGTTGAGCCTTTAGTCCAGTTCAGCGAACCTTTCTTATCTTTCTTATAAATACTTTGATACAATTTCCTAGAATCTATCTTTCCCAAATTGTGGAATGCCCTTCTTTCAAAGCAGCGATTAGCTACTCTGTCAATTCTTGAGAAACCTTGCTGATGTGACCTTTAAAAACATTGCCCATGGGCTGCAGCCAATATTATGTGGCTTCTATGCAACGGGACTTAGCTCACTCTTCTCTCTCATTTTTTTTTACAAAATCTGTGCTAATGGGTGACCCAAGCATCTAAATCACATGGAAAAGGAGCAGTACATGGGATGCAAAACCCCCCCCCCCACCTCATCTACCACTGTTTAGTGTTGCCTAAAAGCAATGGGAAATGGATGCAATTCAATATTTTGGCAGTGGTTTATTGTTAGTATTTATGGCCTCTGCTGTTCTTTCTAATTCCCTTCTCTCTCAAAAACAGAACAAAATAAGGAAACAAAAATCCATTCTCATTTGCTTCTTTATGATTCTAAAGGAAAAACAATTTTTGCATGCTCAAGCCTAGAAACATAGGCTCAATTAAAGCAAGCTCAGAAAACACCATCCAAAGGGATTTTTAAGGCTAATGTGACAAACCTGATGATGGGCCAAGCATTGAAGATGAAGAAGCAGAAGAAAAGTACATAGTTCCCCCAGTCACTGTCACAGGATTTAGTAGCTAGCAATCACTCTCCCCTGGTGGACCTCTTTCATGAATAACCTATCATTGTGACCTCTTTCATAAGTCACCTATCATTGTGGCTTCTTCAGTAGACCCCCCCCCCTCACTGACCCTTTTTGGTAAGATGCAAGCTCTCCATAATCTTCCACTGAGCTTTGTCAGCAGTCTCAGCTCTTGCACTATTTTCAGCAGCAGATTGTCTTGTTAATCGTACCTACTGGATAATCTTTGGCTTTGCCCAGAAAGAACATCAACAAACCTTTTCAAAGGTCAGCAACCAATAGACCATCCCTGGTTTTGGGTTCTTCAACTCCTGCTGAGCTTTCAAACTGCTTCATTTTGACTTACTTCAGTTCCTGGAATGTTAGGCGTGCTTAGACATGTGCTGTTTTCCTTTGACTTTTAGCTGTTTAACTTCTAGTTTTTTCAGCTGTCCTTATAAAATGAAACATTTCTTTCATTTTTCTCACTGTACCCAACTCTAAACAATAGTAAAAGTCTAATACCGCTCTCATGTCTCTTTGCTATAGCACAGCAAAGATTTCAATTTCTCTCTCACACACACCCTATTGCTTTAGGCAGGTGATGTCATTCAGAAATAACAGGAAAGAGGAGAGATAGCAATAGCAATAACACTTAGATTTATACACTGCTCCATAGTAGCAACCCCCAACTTTTTGGTAACAGGTATTGATTCTATGGAGAGAGGATGGACCTTTTGCACAGCCTAGTTTCTGGCATGCCACAGACTGGTGCAATTCCACAGCCTGGGGGTTGCCCTCCCCTGCTTTATATCACTCTCTAAGTGGTTTTCAATATGAGCATATTGCCTCCAACAATCTAGGCCCTCACTTTATCAACCTCAGGAAAATGGAGGCAGAAGTGGGCTGCTGGGAGTTCGCAGTGGTTTGGGAGAATCTCTAGCTAAGATTCTGTGCAGTTTGGAGAACCCCCAAATCCCACTCCTAGTTGGCCCCACCGACCCCTCCCCTCACAGGAGTCCCCCACATAGCCCGTTTTAGATGCAGGTAAGTGCAGGGCACGTGAGGAGACTTGGGGAGGGTGAAAAATGGGCCTACCAGAAGTTTTCACCCTCCCAGAGGCTCAAGGAAAGCCTCTGGAGCCAGGGAGGGCAAAAACTCCCCCTGCCATGGTGCAGGAGGCCAAGTAGGCCACGCCCACCATGGCCATGGCCACCTAGCAATTAGGCAGAGAACCCCTTGCTAAAAATTTTGAAGCCTGCCCCTGGTCAGGATTGAACTCATTTGGAGATGAGTCAGATGTTTTCTCTTCATATTGCAACGAAATTGAGTATGAAGAATTACTTGAGGATTTTTTGTCATAATTGGGGATGGAAGTTAAGTGATCCCAGATGACAATTGGTCAGCTTAAGAAGACAAAGTAGTAGATTTTTTTCACACATATCTGCATCTTACAAATTAACTGAGTGGTGTTGGGATTAGAGTTATTATCACTGTGTGGAAAGATTCCTGTAGTACTTTCGATATGTTGATTTTCCCTTTAGTAACTCTGCCTTTTAGACTATCAGTATATGAGACTGAATATTTTGAGAACCCTTTAGAGATTTCTTTGCTGGCGGACCTTTTTCATGGTACCTTGTTGTCCATTCTGTTTACTAATTTTAGGTTTATAAGATTCAAAGTAAATCTAATAACTAGGGGAATATATTACAGCTATCACCCTTTCAGAACTGAATCAGTTCTTATGTGGAGGGTATTATCAATTCAATATCCCTATTCTGCCAAGTTTTCCATTGTACCTTCCGTGACAGTGAATTGTTGTCACACCTACTTGTAAATTGCCTCAGTTGTACCTTGGAATAAAATTTGTAAAGGCTGGTAAAAATAGCTGATAAAAGTAGAGAAATGTGTTCTATCATGATTACTGTAAGGAAACTCTGGGTATAATTAATTTATCATAATAGTAGTTTGTTCCATTTCACATTACTCTTTTAATATTTTTGTTTATTACATATGTTGTTGGTATTTTACCAACCGGAATGTTGGTTTATGACTTTCACTCAGAATTTGATGGATTGATCTTATATAAAATAGTTTATTGGAGAGACTCCTAAATCACCAAGAAGTGGAATGTGTCACAGGGAAGCTATCATATTTTTGAACAGCAGCATTTAAAGTAATATTTTGAATCACTTCTTATATTAGTTTTTACTATACTCACTTTTGGGGAAGGATGAACAAGAGCAATAGATCCATATTACTACAATTTGGAGATGATAAGATGTATTTTACAAATGGGTACTTTCCTGACAAGCTTCTAGTTGCCTATGAATGGATGTCTATGTTACCACATTTTTCTCCAAATTCCTAAAAGCATTGTTTCTTTCTGAACACATATAAGACTTTGCTGAAGTTTACAGAGTAACATCAATGAAAACTGAAAGAAGACCAAAACATCTCTGTGATTTCAGCAGGAGGAAATGTATGCATACTAACAAAATGGTATGTTTTGTTGAATAAACAATGCAACATTTATGGAGTTTTGACAAGTTGCCACATTATGGAAGTTTGAAATTATACAGCATAATGGCTTCAAATACAAAATCTTTACGTTTTGACCATAAAGCTTGCCGCTACTTTTAATTTGCCTAGCAGTCTTCTTTTTCCACCTCTGTGATTTTTTTTTTTAATTTGGCCTAATCAGCTTGATGGGGATGTACGTGTATGTGTGCATGGTGAAAGTATGATAGAGACATAGAGAGGCACTATATACGCAAATGAAATGCAATTTTTGGTAAAAAAATCCCTGAGCCGTATACAGTGTATAGATGTTCTGGCATGACACCAATGGGGACCAAGATAAATAAACTATCAAAGTAAATCAAATGAATTTGGTTAAAGTTACTAATTTTAGAAATTATAGATTGACAATTATTTTTGGAGGACCAATATAAGCCCTAGCCCAGCATTTGAAAAACTGTGAGTTGTATATTCACACCTATAAAAAAAAAATAGAGGAACAATAACGGGTACAAAATTATATTGGAAAAATGATCTCAGTTCATATTGAGGTGTTCTTAAAGGGTATTTTTACTTTACATTAGTCATTTTCCTACCGATATATCCTTAAATCATGACAATTTGATTTGACATTTGAGCACATTTAATATGTTTAGAGACATTTTATACTTAGAAGAGAAAATAACCATCCTTTGAATAAGAATCCATCACACAGTATGCTAAGGAAAAAAATGATATCATTTTTTTTCTTCGAAAAGAAATGCATTCCTTAAAAACATGAAAAGCACAAGATATTTATAAAAGTAACAATGAACTGAAGACCTCATGTCAATCACCTTCAGACTAAAATCTTCCATTGCGTTTTGCTACAGATATTATAAAAGAGAAGAAAAGGACTTTATCTGCACTGCTAGTGTCTTTTCTCATAATTCTTAAAGGCATTAAAAAGGAAAAAAATTTTCATGGTGTGTTGTCCCTTAAAGACACTTCAGAGCCAAATCTCACTGATCATAAAGTAACACTGTTTTGCATTTATATAGCACTTTTTAGGTAAGGTAAAACTTATAAATAAATTGGTCCAGGACAATTATTAAAGCTTCCTCTTAAGTCGAGAACAGCAAGAGGAAATCTTCATAGAGCAACCAACCAGAGGTTGATTTTATTTCTTCTTTTTTTTTTACATTTTTGTAGTCAGTGAGAGCCAAGTCTGCAGTGCCCTTTTGACAATGGAAATTTAAAATATGCATGTTTTTCATTAGGGAATACAGACATGGCATTTTATGTTTAAACAAACCATATGGCAAGAATAGATATTCTTGCCAACAAGTCTGTGCTTCTTAAGAAAAATAGCCTCTGAGGATTACAAGAGATGTGATGTAGCAATGTCCAAATAGAGTGCAACTGACAACTGGTTCCTTCCCAAACTCCTACGTAGTATTGAATTTTTATACTAGAAATAAATAATATATTATCCACATTTAAAATTTATACTCTAAGGCAGGGTGTGTCAAACTCGATTTCATTGAGGGCTACATCGGGGTTGTGTTTGACCTCAGAGGGCGGGGGGGGGGGGCAGGGCCTGGCGGGGTGGGGGCTGGGGGGGCGTGGGCAGGGGGTGTGACAGCACTCGGCCTCCTGCAGTACTCTGCGAGTCTAAATGAGGCTACTCTAAGGCTATTATTATTGCAGTTGGTCTTGATTTTAATAATGACTTGAAGCTTTAAACTGACATTAGATAAGTTAAGTTATTATTTAAAATTATATATTGTGATATTAGATAAGTCTAATGTTGACATCACCCCATTTCTAAGAGGTCTGTAAGGGGCGTGCATAAGCATACCAACATGCCTACCATCCCTGTCCTAATATCCTTTTTATTTGTACATGTTTGTACTTATATGTTTATATGATATATTCATACTTGTATTGTTTTTTTTCTCATACATGCTTAACAAAAAAAAAGTTAACATGTTTATTTTACTCTACGCTTTTCCTACTTTTCTGTTTTTCTTGATAATGTTTTTAAGTATTTAATAAAATTTCTAAGGAAAGAAAAAGAAAGATTTTTTTTTAAATCTTACTTCAGGTTGCAAAAAAGGCAATGTACCTATGTAATTAAAGAACATTTAGGCTCCTATAATAATTCAAATATAACTTTAATTATAACTTTCCTCTGCTATCTCTGGCCAAGATCATTTTCAGTTAACAGCATCCTTAGGATATTATTGGTGGCTTTCTTTCCTTTCCCAACAATGTTCCTACATGTATTCAAGGAAGGAAAAGATCTGTGTCCATTGTGCTTCTACTATACGCAACAGAACCAGTGGTGAAGAATAAACCTCATAGCAATTTTGAGGTCAATCTTCTTAGGAGTATTGCTGCTGTTGGTCTTCCATTCTTGTTTTGTAAGAGATCTTTTCGAAAAGAGAAATATAGTGCTTTCTACTAGATGTTCTCCCAAGAGCCTTGAACAAATGCTTTAAAAGAGGTTTAGTGCTACTTTACAAGATTGGTGAACATTGGTTAATAAGAAGCCTGCACAACCCTGATGTACACTTTAAAATGACTTAGCAAGGTATTTTGCAAGGAGCTGTTTGCAGAAACCAGCTATCTTGTCAATCCAGCAACACAAACTAAACAGTCACAGAAGACAGTGATAAAAGAACATAGGGGAGAGGCTTCTATGATGCAGCCAAAAGTAGGCAATAGAAATTGAGAAGATTCCAGTTCTTGAACTCATTGTCACCACAGCTGTTTCCAGAGTGCCAAAAATCATATATATAGCAAGGGGTATTTTGGGAGAATATAGAAAACACCTCTTAAGCCTAAAATTACCTAAACAAAGTTAGACATATCAAAGAATGGTTGGAGATGCATCATTGAGCTGCTATTAGAGACATTTGTGGTAAGTCTTTAATAAACAACTCAACAAGAAAGTATAACCAACCACACCAAAGAGGAATTTCATAGTGAAAATCAGTTCCATGTATTCTATGTAAAAAGCACTTATTAATTCATACTCAATTTATGGGCTTTGAATGTTAGATCACCTCTTTGCTGTATGCATCCTTCAGATTTTTCAGGATTGGGATTTGGGATTGAATGCATCTGAAATACACCAGATGGAATAGATAGAACCAAAAAAGAAATGCATGTAATAGTTGATACCCAGCATTAGAAAAATTCAAATGATCTTGGCCAGTAGAATAAGGGCTGCAAAACAAAGAAGGGAATATTTATTGCACAGAACTGATCTACATAAATTCTTTAAATTTTACAACCAAAGCAGTTCTGTTCCTTTTTTAAATTACAAGTTATTAAGTTAACTAAATATTAGAAATTATATGTACATGTATGTTGATTCACCATATATGTATACAGGTTATTTATTACTAATTACAGTTCTATTTGCTTTGAACCCTGAATTGTACTTCTGTGAAGTTGCTTTTAAACAATTGCCATTCAGAGTCAAATCCATAGGGGATCAACTTTAAATTGAATTATTTGGATCTCCATGAGACTAGTTAGCATTCTAATATCATAAATAGGCAGGAATGGTGAGCATTTAATATATGTATTGTAGAAATTGGAGAATTTATAAGAAGTCTCCTGTTTTGTTATAAGATACACTATGCACATGTTAACAAGTATATTCCATAACATAAAATGGATCTTGAATCTAAAGCTGCTTATTTGATTTCATTATTTTCTGCCCTAAAACAAACATCCATTGGAATAAAAAATTCCAGACAAGGATCTGAAAATTCTTCATGACTCTATCAAGTGTTCCTCAAGCCAAGATTTATTGCCTCCCAGGTGACTAAAACACCTGTTTGGGAGCATTAAAATATCCTCAGATGTTGTTATTTTAGAAAATGATTTATTGATTTATACTGAAAAGCAGCTGTGCATTTTATACAACACTGAGAATCCATGCACTTAACAAGGTATAATTGTGCAGCGTATAATAAAACAATGAAAAAATCAGCAATAGCAATGGTTTTACCCCGCCTTAACTTAGGTGTGTCCTTGCATAAGGGTCCCCCACTGCAATATAAGCTGGCAAATGGTGCATTTCAGTTCTAGCTGTATGAATACAAATATACATCACCTTCCTGTAAGGAAATACTCTATACAATATGCTGGATGTCATCGTACCTGAGCAGCAATGAATTCTTCTGCCTTTTTTTCATTGGCAGTGAAAAATATTCTCCTGTCATTTATAAATAAAGGGATAATTAAACTTTGCTTAAAAGTTAATTTCTTGATGGAAAATGGCACGAGAAAGAGAATCACACCTCATTAGCATCAATGGCTGATAGCTCATAAACAGAACATTAAACACAACACAATGAAATTGGAATCTCTCTCTCTCTCTCTCTCTCTCTCTCTCTCTCTCTCTCTCTCTCTCTCTCGGGGGGGAGAGAGGATGAGTAGCAGGGGGGAATGTTTCCAAGATAGGTGCAAAAGATGGAGCATTTTCATTACCTCTATTTGTTACAATAAGTGGAAATTATACACTGACCTTTTCTTCAGCTAACTTTCTCCATTTTTAATCATTATACAACATTTGGAGGAGAACACTGCTGACATATTGCTCCTGAGGGGGCAATTAGCAGAGAAATACATTTTCAGAAAGTCAGCAAAATCTTCTCACTTTAGAGTGGAAATATGACAGGGATGCACCCAGATTCCATGGACAGGCACAGGCCCTTCTGTCATACAGATTCCAATCTGCCTCCTTGTAATTATGAAAAACTCTATTAGATGCAAATGTCTGAGGACAGGCACTCTAATAATACAAGTCATTAACATCTATAAATATTGCATTAAATAAGAGCCAGATTGATATTCCTTCGTAGGGACAATTGCCACTTTTGATTACCAGGTAACACCCGGACTGTATGTACATAGAGCTACAGAGGCAACTTGAAGATAATAATTGATTCTAGGTAAGAGGAGGTTTTGTTATTTATTGTTTCATTTTGTAATTAAATTGGTGCATGGGGGGGGAGAGGAAACCTCTGGTGAAGTTTAGAGACCAATTATTTTTATAAGCATATAAACAGTTTTTATTGTTTTCTTTTTGAATTATTTTTATTAAATTCCATTAGAAAATGGCTGCAAAAATGACAAAAGTTGTCATTATGAAACAGCTATTTAACAATTCTGTGATCCTGAGCCATCTAACTATTGGCAAAATTAATTCTCAACATAAAAACATAAACTTGCTCTATTGTCAAATTGCAGACATTGTGTTATGTTTGTGAACTTCATCTGGGCAACTGGTTTCATCTTCACAGCTTTGTCATCCTGATCTTAATATACATTCAGAGGATGCTTGTCTCACTCATCTTAAGAATAACTTTCAAAAACCACATTGAGACAGAGTAAGGGAAGTTAGGAGCCTGATAGTACTGCAAAAATATTTTAAAGGCCATCATGTGCCAGAAGGGGTCTACATGCTTTCCTCTGAAATTGATGGTTTGAAATTTAAGATAAGATAATCTTTATTGCCATTTGTCTGTGAGCATAGTGGCACACTTTAAAAATGAAATTCTGTTGCCCGCTCTCAAAAGAAAGTATACAGACATAAAACACATATAAAATTGCTGCACACACATGGAGATGCAGCTGACCGTGCAAAGTGGCATTCAATGATCCAAAAAGTGGACCCTGCACCTGCAGGAATACATTAGGAAGAACAAGAAGAACACACACACACACACGTGTGTGTGTGTGTGTGTGTACGTACATACATACGTAGATATACCCATAGATCAGGGGTGTCAAACTCATGGGCCATGATGTGTCATGTGCTATCCATGCCCACCCCCATTTAGTGAAGGGGGGGAAAGTGATACATCATGTGATGACAATGTGATGCTACAAGTTTGACACCCCTGCCATAGATGTATACACAAATAGAGATATACTGTATTAAGCATTGTCCATTTTGAATACATAGCGGAAAAAGGAAACATGAGAATTCACGAAGTTGATGCTATATGGAACAAAACTGTAACTCAATCTAAATGTTCTGCTTTGGATACCATGAAGCTTCCTCTCTGAAGATAACAAGGAAACAGTTCGTGAAGAGGATGTGGATCCTGCTCATGCAGTAATGCTTCCAAACCACACAGTAAAAAATCAGGAGGAATTTATTGATGATGAGAGCTGATAAGTACAGTGAAACAATTTACCTGGAATAGTGGTTGGACTTCTCTACAGAGGTTGGTCTAGTTGATCAGCCATCAGGAGTGATTGCTGTCTTTCATGGTTGATTTTTATTTATTTATTTATTTTTTTATTTTATCGGATTTCTATCCCGCCCCATCTCCACGCAGGACTCGGGGCGGGTAACAAC
>JAOYMU010000292.1:17113583-17123687 GCA_025802295.1 Psammodynastes pulverulentus | reverse complement strand
CTGAAAAGATAATTGAAAATTCAACATATTTTAAGTGATATATTTGTATATTTGTGACCAATAAAAACTTTTTATTATAAAAAAAAAAGAAAATAGGGATATTTTCAAAGTTTTAATTTTTCATTTGTATAAAGTTAAAATGTAGATGTAGATCTATGAATACCTATTCTCAGAAGATATGCTACACATAATTTTATTGTGGTTATGAATGCCATAAAGATTGGAACTGTTTTGTTATGATATGACCAGACCGTAAGGATCTGCAAGGGGGCAAAAATAATAAATCATAACACCATGCATTGTTGCATCATGACACAAATCCTGTGATTTATATACTTGTGTCTTGATATTGTGTCCTGATAGGTACTATTTTTGCGGGAAGGTAACAGCATTCTGTGCAGCTCAGTGTATAGTCATGTTGGCCACATGACCACAGAACTGTCTACAGGCAATGCTGGCTCCCTTGGCTAAGAAATGGAGATAAGCACCACCCCCTAAATTTGGACACAACTGGAAGAAAAACCTCTACCTTTATTTTTATAGGGATAAAAGCAATGGAAAACCACTTCTGCTTTATTGCTGAAGAAATTATATCAGTGCTTCAAACTTTTTCCTTCCTTATCCTAAACCACATATCAGAAATTTCTTTTCATCCAATGAAAGTTAAAAAAAAAAAAACATTAAGGAAATTTAAACATTCCTGTTGGGTAATAGATTGGTGTGTTGTTACCGAAAGAAAAATAATTTTTACCTGATTTTTACTTCTAAAATTGTTTGCTCAATTTTATATTGTTTGCTCAATAAAAAGCAATTAAAAAAAGTTTTTTTTGTTTTTTTTACTTTTACAGTAAAATTTAGTAGGCTTGCAAGAGGCGTAGAACATAATGCCATCATTTCTTTCACTGACCAAATAGTTATTTATTATAGCCAAACATTTTTGAACAAATGGGGAAAATTATCCTCATTGCCTTTTCCCCTAAAGCATATAAAGTAATGCAATATAAGGAATTAATGGAAATCCTGTTATTTTCACAAAACATTAGAAATTCAAAACAAATTTTGTGTGGGTCAGTGCTATTTAAAACCATCGGGAATTACTATTGCTTTTAATTTTGACCAAGGAAAAACCTTGGATGAATGAACATTTGAGGATATTTTTCAAATGTTGAACACCATTTGTAAATGATATTAACTATTCACTACTTCTTTGACTACATTTTCCTCATCTATACAAATGCTATTATTTGTAAAAAAAATATCAATAGACATTTAAAATATTGACAAATTTCTTCGTTTATATGGTCTATTTTTATTGCATTTGCTTTAGTTGTTTATCCTCTCTTTATTTTATATTTTTATTTATTTCTTCGCTTTATACTTCACTGATATTAAAAGTGACCCTTGGCAGTTAACATTTTTAGTGTTTGTCCTATACTGGTTGCTCAATAAAAAGCAATTAAAAATAAAAAAGAAAGGTAAAACAGCAAAAGAGCAACAGCCTTACTTCATTCTACTAGAATTAATGTAGCAATTCATAATCTCTTGTACTACAATAAGGTATCTTGTGATGGATCATTACAATATGTGCCTGGCTCAGTTCTACTTAACAAGCACATTTTAACTGAAATTTTGCTATGTACGAAGTCTGCAGGATTCTTTTGAAGTGTATTAAATAAAATCTAGCAATAATGAACAGAGAAGCTATCAGGGATGCCTGAAGACAGGGAAAAAATATAATTTCCTCAGACAGACCTGACCTTCTGGGGACAGTTTACTATTCCTTTTAGGGTTTTTTAAAAACTATTAGGGCTAATTTTATTTTCAGTTACTCCGTAATTTAAATTGAGTCTCTTTAAGACTGCAGATTTTGTCAGACTTTGAGTCTTTAATATGGGTAGGTTTACTTTTGGCACTGAATAAGTCATAATTGGATCTGCCAAAAAATTTAGCAACCATCTCAATTTGTGGTCAGAATTTTTCCTTTATTTTAAAAGCACACTGCAAATGCCTCACTCACAACAGAGGAGAACAAATAATTTTTTTGCTTCTTACCTTTGGATTGAAGCAAGCTATTGATTATTGTCCTAGTGGGTAGCCCAGTTGGGCTAGCCTAATCAAATAAACATCTTTTGTCAGTTGTTTCTGCATTTTAACCAAATGAAAAAAATTCTCTAAATTAGCAAACTAAATTTGCATGCAGGTTTTTTTGGCTTTTTTAAAACCAATATGTATTTAAATAGTGTTTGAATTGGAAACATTAGAACTTAACAGACATTTGCCCTCAAATAATGGCAGGTGTCTGCCAGTTTGTCAACCTTAATTCTAAAACATGGGTTTAGAGCAGAGGTCTCCAACCTTGGCAACTTTAAGACTTTAAGATTTCAACAAGTTGAAGTGCACAAGTCTTAAAGTTGAGAAGGTTGGAGACCCCTGGTTTAGAAGACCGAATGTAAATAATTTTGAGGAAATTTATTTCTTAGTAAGCTCTGTGACTTTAACATTTCCTCTTGCTATCGGTACTGAATAAATAATAATTGGATCTGTCAAAAGTAAGATGAAACATCATGAAAATGTTGCTTCTTATTATGAACTGTATCTCTCAGTTTACTACTACTAAGTTTATCCCAGTTTTAAAACCCTGGTAAAAGTTATGTGGTCAGTGAAGTGAAGCTTTCACAATATTATCTGGGTCAGCTCAGATCGTAGGAAGGCATTTTGAAAACTTGCATAATTAAAAAAAATGAGCTAGATTTTGAATGCTTCTTGGCAATTCATTAAGCTCAAGCATTGTTAGTTGGTCTATTTGGTCCAGGTAGCTATTGTTGCTTTTGAAGTTCTCCATAGATTGGACCTTTTAGAAACATTTACTCCTAAAACTGGTCAGTGGAATGAAGTTGATGAAATTGACATCAATTATTTATGTGATCTCTGGAATAATGATTTTAATTGTTCTATTTTGGTTAGAGAGGTACCATGGCTCAGTGGATAAAGATGCTGATCTAGTCAGCTAGAAAACTGGCAGCCCAGTTCAAGACCCAAGTGCTGCACAACAGGGTGAGCTCCTGCTACTTGGCACAGTTTCTATCCATCTAGCAGTTCAAAAGCATGCAAATACAAGTAGATAAATGGTACCACTTTGGTGGAAGATAATAGCATTCCATGTACCTCAGCATATAGTCATGCTGGTCAAATGATCATGAAAATGTCTTCGGATAATGCTGGCTCCCTCAGCTAAGAAATAGAGATGAGCAACATCCCCTAGAGTTGGTCACGACTGGACAGGGGAAGCCTTTACATTAACCTTCTTATCTTGGTAAACCAGGAGGTAATTTTAAATAATAGTTCAGCAACCTTAAAATGGGCTCACTACAATAAAAATCATGAGTATTGTACATGTCAGAGAATGTTTAATAACATCTTTTTGCTATCTGAGCTGGAATATAAGAGTCACCATCACCAATCTCAAAGATCTGAATTTGCTCCTTTATTTCCTCAATCAAGGATTAAATAAAAAAGAGTTTGAATAACAATTTGGAAGAATTGCTGGATACTAAAGATGTATGCCATGAGTTATAAATAATATTTCAAATGTATTTATTTATAAAATATGTAGAGCTGTCCATCTCACCAAAAGTGACTCTGGGAAGCACATATAAGAACTGCATATATAAAAAAACACAGATATAAATAAATAGAAACATCTTTAATAAGAAATAAACAGTATAAAATATATACAAACCTCTAGACAAAGAAAGAATAAAAACGGCCACTTCAACAATGGAATTATCTCAGCATATCTGAGATAAGGGAGGCTCCAGATCTTGAGGACCTTCCAAAATTTCAAAAGGGGTGGAGGGATTCTAAATTTGAGGGGAAGAATGATCCATAAGATGGGCACCATGACAGAGAAGGCACATCTCCTAGGACCCACAAAATGTAGATCTGTAGCTAATGGTATCTGTAGCATATGCCTTCTCAGGCAGATCAAATGGAACAGACTGAAATAAGTAGAGAGAGGAGATATTTCAACTTAGTCCCATCCATAAATGATTTTAAAGGTTAAAACCAATGACTTGAATTGGCCTCAGAAGCGATCTGGCAATCAATGAAGCACACGGAGCAGAGGTGTAACATAGGCTGTTCTAGGACTGTACATAACTGTCTGCACCACAGCATTCTGTACCAGGAAAAGTTTGTGCCTTCTTTATTGCATATGCATAAAACAGTCATCCAATCAGTCCAGCCATACACCAGGGTATGAATCACCAGGGTATAAAGTTTTCATATACAACCAGAAGCATCACAGATACACACAGACACAGACACAGACACAGACACACACAGACACACACACACACACACACACACACACACACACACAAATCTGCCTGGGATTAAATTGATTTGCTTCATTACAAGTGGATCAGATATATATGTGAGCATACAGGGGTTTTATATGTTGATCATTATGTTTATTGTGTTCAATTAGTCACTTAACCAATTAAAGTACTTCATTGGTTTTGTTATAAGCCATTGACTGAATTTGTTCCAAGCAAATCCAAAGGGGAAGTCAAATAGTCAAGATGGTGGCTGCAGCTATGCAAATGAAGCCATAGTCCCCTTTTTTTACATGTGTTACATGATGTTCATAAAATCGATGGGGCTTAGATATGAGTCAATTTTTTTGCCCCATCCCAACAGCAAAATGATCCCTGGGCTTATTTTTCTAGCTGTTGAAATCCGCCCCACTTCCCTTTGCTTATGAGATCATTTGATTATGTGATTCCATCCATACCCATTTTTTTTTAAACCCATGGCACTGGTAACCTCACCAAATCTTCCCAAAATGGACTAAAAAAACATTAGTGCCGCTACCATGCCTTCTATGGCCCAAACAAGAATAGGAGCCTCATCAAAATAAAATTATCCACTCCAACATAGATCTAAATTATGAAGCATAAAAGTGATCTGAACAGGTTCGTGTCTGTTTGTATGTGTGTACATGTAGGTGTATAGGTACATGTGTATACGTGCAAGTGTGATTTATTTAAATGATTACACTGCATATTAATATTTCATAGCTCTTGATGATTTTCAGGTTCATACGCTGAGAACTGGGAGTGAATCTATATTAATTTGCAGTCTTTTCTATCCCGCTGCCACAATTAGTTAGCTTGCCAGAAACCTAAAGAAGTTGCCCTTGTCTTATTAGGCAAGAATAAAGCTGAATGGACATTAAGTTAATTTAAAGTGGTCCAGTGCAGGGTTTTTTTTTTACTTTATTAACAAGGAAAACCATTTATCAACCATCAGGATGCTGCTTGAAAAGGAGGTAGCTCTATTCGCGTCATTGGAAAAGTGAGCACAGAAAACTTATTTTGGCTAATTTTAATAATCCCTATAGTATCTGTCATTTCTGAAAGATAGGGGCAAAATTTACGCTTACAAACCAGAAGTTAACAGTGCTGAGTAACATACTAAGCAGTAGCAATTTATTATTTAGTACTCCATGACATGTCCTGATTAAATTATTCAGTCAACAATGCAGACTTACCTTTTGTCATGAATACATTTTGGTGACATAAAAACTCTCCATGTTCCATTTATTACCTTGCCTCCCACTTGATGCATTGCAGCTGTTGTCACTGACCCATTTCCCCCTTAGCTTTAAGAACACTAATTAATGCAGGGCTGTGATGCATTAACAGCAATAAAAGTGTATAAGTCACTTGACATATTTAGAAGGCAACTGAACAGGCATTTACTAATGATACGATATTGTTTTTTCCTGTATTGCACAATGGCATTTATAAACATGGAAACTGCCATATTATATGAGATGAATGGGATAACTAATTAAATCCATTTTTCTGAAAATTGCCAGTGCAGCCGGACAATGGAAAAGTGTAATAAATGTTGGAGGATGGAAGGAAGAAAAGGGAAGGAAGGAAGGAAGGAAGGAAGGAAGGAAGGAAGGAAGGAAGGAAGGAAGGAAGGAAGGAAGACTATGATTTCAAAGAGGATATCATGAAATAAGGTTTGATTAGATTTCCACTGAATTTAGTCTAATTAATTTCCTTAAAGAAAGGATTAATTATTATTATTTTTCCTTGGATAGTTCCGTTTATAACAAATGGTAGAAAATGTTTAATAAGGCTACAACCACATATTCTGGAATCACGAGAGATTCCTCCCATGGAAGTCATGCAGAAATCACAAAACTGTAGACATGTGATATCCTGATCTTTAATTGGCAAATTCATTTGCATAAAGAAAAAGCTCTCAGACATGTTTTTGAGGGGAAAAAAAACATTTACCTATACACTCTTCCAGAAATATTGTCTGTTGACTTTAAGCATAATGACCTCTATCGAAAAATACCATAAAACTAATTTTGCAGCAAAACTATTAATTTTCTTTTCAAATCTTTGAAGTCAATAGCTTTATGCAGAGATGAACGTGTGATGTCAATCTCTTCAGATGTGCATGAATAAAATTAAATATATTTACCTGAAGCAAAATATAGGTTCCTGAGTAGCATGAATGTTTTGAATCTCCACTCTTCTTTTTTCTTTTAATTATCCAAATTAAACATAGTGTTAGAAGCGGGGAGGAATGCTAGTGGACAATTCAATGGAACCTCTGGAAGATGATGGCAGCCTTAACCCGATGTCTTCCAAGTGTGATAGGGAATAAATTCCCTAATGCCCAGTTAGTATAGCCAGCTGATGATTAGGTAGGAGACAGATGTAGTACATAAACCTCTGCTATTTTATAGATGAGACCTCCAGAGAATCGTATTGTCTGCTTCTGGGAGAGTGAATTATCATGAATTTGAAAATGCCCTGAGACAATGCCATGAGCCAGAGGTTTGTTGCTAAGGAGGAAAATACATCATGCATAACCTTCTTTTCCTAGGCCATCTTTGAGAGGCTGTCAGGCCTACTTTAGGTCCCAGTGTAAATATTCACAGTGGCCAGTTTTCCCTAACTATAGATGTAGGTGAAGGCAGAGAGTTGTATAAGAAGAATTCAGGATTGCATCAGATAAAAGAGTTTTATATTAAGTTAAAGCAAAGGATTTGACAGTTGGTAGAACTGAGGTGCACAAACTGTAGTTGTGAATCCATATGGAGGCTGTTTGTTTTGTGTTTTACTCCATGTGGTAAAACACATGTTTTGCTGTGGTTTCCCATGCAGAGCGTTATAAAAAAATATTCTCCATGCTTGTTACTATGACAGCATATGTATTTTCATTATTTTTTTAATTCTATGCGCATCTTAGTCTATCAGCCAAAGCTAGGGCAGGATGCAATCAATAAAACAACACTTATCAAAATTTGAAAAACGAACAATGAGCATACATTATGGAATATAGATAATAAATAGCTACATAGCATAACTGAAACTAGTACCATTAAATTATGTTAAGAAAGACCTAAAGGCTGGTGTGAATAGCTTTTTCTTATGCTGCAACAGAAATGATGGGACTAAATGAGCATCTGAAGATGGGATTTTTTAATATTGGGCATTTTCAGGATAATAGTCTTCTACACATCAATAAGTGAGTTTTGTGATACATTGGACTGACACTGAGGAGATCTGGTTCTAATTCATCATCAGCCACAGTGGCTCACTGGGTGACAATGGACCAATCATTATCCATACTCCCTTGAACTCCTACATGGAAGGCAGGATATAATAATATGGAAATTATAAAATACTCAAATCTGAAGCTTTGAACATTTAATATGTTAAAATCCAAAATGAATATTATTTAGTATGCATAATTGTATGTGCATGCTATCTGTAGTCACTATGTCAACCTCAAGGCTAACTCCACATGGAAGGCTATATTAACTAATATTAATCTAAATAGGCAATGGCTGATATAAACTACTCGCAAACCACAAATAATTCTCTTTGGTGAAAAAAGCTAGCCAAAAGTACATTTAATTCATTCATTCATTTGAAACACTGAGCCTCAGTGGCAAAAGTAAATTGAATGAATTCTGAAAAGTATAATCCCTCCTAAGGTAAATCAGTTAAGATTGTTTGTCTTGGATCCACCAATCCAAAAACTATATCTCATCAGGACTTATCTTTTTTGGCCTGGCAACCACATCTATTTCCAACAACAAGGTAAACAGAATGGAATACAACAAACAAAATAATAATGCTTAACCCACCACTGCCTAATCAATTTGTCAGGTGGCTTCATATTGATATTAAGCAGCATGGCTAAAAATGGAATTCAATGGTATGATCATTTAGTACATAAAAACAGAATTACTGAAAAATGAAACATATTTTATCTTCCAAATTATATACTGCAAGCAATGTGCCAAAATCAATTGACAATTTCAAGAGGGTCTTGTTTTCCTGGTCTCTTCTGGAAAAGAAACCATTAGTCAAGACAATCAGGACTGCTTAGAACCTAAATCTTGACATGACCTTTTCCAGATCCTTGTTCTTGGAGGCAGCTAGGTAACGTAAGGCATTCGACACTCCCAGTTTTACCCTGTATACTTTTACATTGGGCATGTGATGAGATTGAATGTTTGTGTGAACTTACTTAAGCTACAATGCCTGGAAATCAAATTAAACTCAATGTTTTCTTTGGATATGTTTCTTGCTGTTATATATGTGAAACATCCACATTTACTTTGATGTAGCCAAGTATCTCTTGGATGTGCAGAGCAGTTTCATCAAAATTTCCATTTCACTTCTCCCCAAATCAAACTCAACTCTTCACCATATAGAATGCAAAGGTGATGAAACAGAGTTTGGTCTAGTGGTTAGAGCACCAGTTTAGAAGCCAAGGGACTGTGTGTTCTAGTTCCACCTTCGGCATCAAAGGCACTTGAGCCAGTCATTCTCTCTCAACCTAACTCATATCAGAGAATAATTGTAGTGCAGAAAACAGGAGGAAGAAAAAAGTATTATGTTCCACACCTAGAGTTATTTATATAAAATTAATAAAGATTAAAAATAATTAAAATTGCAAGGATGAGGAAACATTAATTATTTATTGGCTCCCTCATTGGTTTCTTCCTTTGATCTACAAAACTTTTTTCTCTTTTCAGGGATTTCAAATTTCCTAAGAGTTCAAAGCTATAAAAGCATTTAATGCTGTAGCACCTGGTTTTTATAACCCATCAAAAGTTGCTTCAAAGGTCGTTGTTGGAACTCATTGCTTTTCCATGAAAAGTGATATTTCAGTTATTGGCATATAGTTCAGTCTACGCGATGATCTATGGAAAATAAAATCTAAAATTAACATACTATTTTAATATGAACAGCCTTGATTACTCTCGACATTCTAAATATTACATTAGCATAACTCAGACTCAACCACAAAAAGACCTAATTCTCAGGTCTAAACTTATGGATTCAGTTCTGTGATCCCAGGCTTATTATGAATTTCAGCACCCAGTTATTAACTTGGGGCTGACATTTCTACTAAGGCATGAGATAAAACACTAACTTTGATAAGGCTATTTTTAGAGCAAGAAAATCTAGCAAGGATTCAGCTGCCCACACAAAGGACAAAAGGAGAGTGTATTTATAATGGAAAAAAATGTTTCTGGAGTAAGTAAACATTTTGTATAAGGTTGCTCCCAACAATAGTAGAATTAATTGGCTATTCATGTAATATCAACAGAAGGACACTAGGATCTTTACTTCTATAGAAAGGCCAAGTATTTGTATAAAGGCAAATCCTCCTATCTAGCACAATAATTTGTTACACTCTAATATATGCTGCTATGATTTTGATGCTAAATATCTGCAGAAAATTTGCTCTTTGATGTCAATGAAAGACTGTTTAGCCCAAAACACACGATTCATTCATGAGAGAAATGCTACAGTTTTGATCTGAAGGTAAGAATCCAGCTGATATCCTTATGCATTCTAAAGATGTTTTGATCTAGGACAAGTGTGGTTAACTTATTTATTTATTTATTTATTTATTTGTTAAATTTATATACCGCCCCATCTCCGAAGACTCAGGGCGGTTTACAACATAATCAAAGATAAAACAATATACAATTAAAAATGCAATTAAATTTAAATTTACATATTAAAACCCCCATTTAAAATCCCC
>JAOYMU010000292.1:16956652-16967276 GCA_025802295.1 Psammodynastes pulverulentus | reverse complement strand
ACAGGCAGCTGGCTGTTAGCAGAAGTCTTGCAATTACTACAATTAGAGCAATCATCCCTCTGCGCCACCAAGGCTCTTCTATTTGATCTAATCTTCATAGAACTAACTATATGATTTGGGGACAACAAATAAAATTCAAAGATACTGAATTATGTACTGCAATGTATTGGTTCATTGGTTCAGGGTTATTGAACTGCAATGTGGTTATAGAGATATAAGTCAGCATGGTTGGAGAGAAATGGGACATAAAATTATGGACTGAAAACATGTGCTCCCCTTCAGTTTCTGCAGTGGTTTATTTATTAATGTCTTGAAAAGGTTGATCAGTTTGATTCCAGGTGGATAAAATTCAGCTCAATTTAATAAATTTTAAAGCATTCAGAGATAGAAATAAATATACAGTAGATGTTACTGATTGAGACAGAAAGGATAGAGATAGAAAGGATAGAGAATATAGTCATGCTTATATTTGTGTGTATCTTCCATGAAGGTTTTCCCCCTATTTTGTTTAATTATTTATTTTTTGGTGGAGATGGAAGGAAGAAAGGGGGGAGAGAAAGAAGGAAGGACGGAGAGAAGGAGGAAAGCAAGGACAGATTTTAATGCTTTTCTTATTTTCTTCCTTTATTGTGTTATATAATAGGAATAAATTAAAGTAGCAAAAATATTAAGACATATACGTATAAGTAATATGCAAATGTTTATATTAATATATTTTTGAACAACTATAATGAAGAAAAAAATTATTTCAGTAACATTACTGAAAGATTGCCACATGACCCAGGAATATTATGCAGTGATTTTATAAGATAAAAAGCATCTGACCTGGTTGTGACGGTGAAAGCAATAATATAATCATTATGAAAAAGTGCAGAGGCCATGAAGATTCTGCAAGCTGGATTGTAGTATTCATTTCTGCCTTACTATACTTGGAATTAGCGAAAAATAATTTCAAATTCAGGTGAAAAAATCTAGAATCATCATCATTATCATCCCCATGCTTCTCTCAAAGAAGAAAGGGGAAAAGTTTCTATCAGTCTCAGAATAATGTTTGCAATGATCAGGTGGAGAAATATCGGCTAAGCTTAACAGAAATTAAACACAATGACCATTAGAAATGACAAACACTAATGGATGGGAAATGAGGATAAACTCCATTAGAATTATTGGCCTCATAAAAGCCAAAGTGCAGAGCAGATAAGTAGACAAGCTTTTAAAGTTAATGTATTTGAGCCACAATCATCACACTTTCAAACAAGTAAGACCTATTGAACATAATGGGATAGTCTGTTGTGTACTATTCAATATATATTTATTTGGGAATAGCTCAATCAAAATTTGACTGAGTTGTGATGAAATGTTGTGATTTGTACATTAAGGCACCTTGAGTAATTATAAAAATAGCTGGAAAACTTTTTTAAAAAATATTAGGAAATCTTCAAATAATTGTCAAGATAAAGTTTGATTGCTTAAAAGGAAGATAGGTTTTACACATTCTCAAAGACAATAATTCTTCCCCAATCTATGATACTAAGGGATATATCATAAACCTGTATAAAAATGGCTACTCAATGAAACAAATACAAAAACATTTTTACTATAAGTCATTATAAATGCAGTGATGTCTCCTCACAAAATGTTGGTGTTTTATCAAATTCACAAGTCTAGATTGTGACATTTTTTGAGTGCAGTTCAAAGAACACTTTGTTTTACTACAGTAATATACACATATTGGTATACATCATAGTTTAGCATCTGAATTTTTGCAAGCATTATTTTCTAATATTATGTGCCTAGTTGAGATGATAACATCTAGCCAACTCTGGCTGAGCTCAAAAAGCTAGATAGAGCTGGATCTTATTAGTATTTGGCTAGAAGATACCCAGAAAAGCCAGATCTGAAGCTAGACTTGTTTTTTAAGTTTTTTCATTTCTTTGTCCACATATCTGATGTGACCACCTATCTCACATATTCTAGGTGATCCTAAGTGGCTCAAAACAACTAATAAAAACAAAACAACTCTTCTCATCAGGTACCAGAACAAATGTCTGACTATTCTATCTTAGGCCAAAAAAGTGACTGTCTAAGTAGCTATTGCAAATATCTGGGGCAGCTACGGAGATAACAGCATCTAAAGGAAATGACCTTGAATAAGCCCTCTAACTGCCCTAGTAAAATAGGTTTAAAAAGATGCAATCCTACAAATAACCAGGCCCTGTGTCATTTAGATATTTAAAAGTGATAATCAGCATCTTGAACTACACCAAGAAAAAAAGAGAGAGCTAGTACAACTCATGCAACAGCACTGTAGCACAGGACAACCATGAAACACCGAGAATTGTCTTCATTACTACATTCTGAACCAGCTGCAGCTTCTGGATAGTCTTAAAGAAAAATGCCATGCAGAATGCATTACTAGGTACCATCCAATTAAGATGTGACCAAGCCATGACTGAACATGAGCAAGGCCTCACAATCTAGAAATGGGCATAATTGGCACACAAGGTGAATTTGGAACTGCAGGAACTGCAAATTCAGTTCTGTTTGGTACAACTTTATCCCATCCAGAGCCAGTGATGTCATCTCTATGTTGTTTCATCTCCTGGAGAAATTTTATAAACCAGCGAACCCTACAAGATCCACAATCACAGAAAGTTCCTATAGGCATAATCTTTCCAAACCATAATTAAGACCTTGTTCAAACCATGCACCGGGGACAACCCTAAGTTCTTCCATTCTGGAACTATGTATAGGGTATAGGGAATAGCCTTGAAGGACAGGACCACAACCAAGACACTAGTCAGATAAAAGAAGGCTTTAGCCTGGGTCAAAAAATCTGATTAAACATCTCAGACAGATCAATTCAAATAGCAATATAATATATCACATATCACGTATCAGCCTAACAAATTAGATCAGACTAAGAAACCAATATTGTAGATCAAGAGTAATTGTATTATACCATATTTAGTAACATAATCTTTCAAGTTGGGATGGGCTTCCCATCATTGTGTCCTCATAACTAGAAAGAACTAGACATACACAATGTACAGCATGTGTTCTGACACATATTTCAGTAAAAATAGACAGGAAAAAATAGTCTCCAATGAATATTTGTCTATCAGGTATTATATATTTATTGTGGTGCATCTGCAAAACAGATGGTCTGCAATAACATTTTTTCTTTTAACCACAAACATCCAGGTGGTACATTATTTGTGGATTATATGTAATCAACATTTCCAAAAGATTATCTGTTCAGTGGAACTACATGTTTATTACTGAATCCTCTAACTAGGCAACATGAATTAATGATTGATTAGATTGCATTTCTTTCTTTATAACATGTTGCTATAGCTTGTCAAGTTAGCTAATGATTTCTCACAATAAAAAATGTCAGTCAATTGCATATAAATCTAAAGACTAAAATGTACATTTCGTCCTCCAGCAGGAGCTATTCCATCCCATGTAAATTTTAAAATAAATAATTCCAAGAACTTGGATTTTTTTCTCTCTCTAATTTTTTAAGTTTTCGTGTGAAAATATCATTTATCTAATTTTCCCTTCTATGCTTGCATTTATTGTACAAATAATTCAGAAAATAAGCTGAACAAATGGGAGTTGGAGGGGAAATGCAATAGGAAAAATCACAACCACAAAAACAACAACTGTCCCTTTTTCTTTTCTCTGGAAAGTCAATAGCAGATACATCTTCAGGTGAATTTTATGTGTCAGTGTATGAGAAATCATATGAGATTGGGGGGGAGGGGGTTCCATTAATCTGACAAGTTTGAAGACAGAGGAAAATGTTGTCATGACTTGCAGGGATATGCCATGTTTGTTTTCCCCCATAAAGATGCTAAGGAGAATACATGCTGCAAGTTCAGGATGATTGCTTTCCTAAAAGAGAAAGTCTAGAGGCAAAACTGTCCATTCTCAACTTATTATAGTGTTCTTGAGATGGCCATAGGAAATGCTTGAGGGAGAGACAGAATCAAGAAAACCCCTAGAAGAAGGCTGGAGAGGATAGAAATAAGAAGGGATGTGATGAAAGAACCAAGCCTGTGAAGACAAGGTTTTTTTATTTGAGGTTTCAGGATAGATCACATAATATCGCCATTGATATTATTTCTGGGCCTTGGATGAAGCATCAGAAACTGAGGAAAAGGACTTCACACACTTTGCAAAGGGAAAATTTTCCCTTTGCAGAAAAGGAATAATGGGTTATGTGAAATATGAGACACTGCTTCAGAATGTTTCCTCAGTCTCTTGGCCTAATAACAAGAGAAGCTAAGAAAATTTTGCTGGAACTCACATTTGGGACATGATAGAAAATCTCCCAGGATCAAGATTGGTGACAATTATGTCTTTCTACTGAACTAAACAAAATTATATAATCAATCAATTTTATATTATTTTTCTTCTAAACTGTTAATGTGCAAATTTAATGCGAAACTTCTTCTCTGGTAACATTGAATTGCTAACTAGGGCATACAAAACCTTTGCCAGACCAATTCTTGAATACAGCTCATCCGCCTGGAACCCACACTGTATATCGGACATTAACACAATTCAGTGAGTTCAGAGGTATTTTTCGAGAAGAGTACTCCACTCCTTTACTCACAATAGAATCCCTTATGCCATCAGGCTTGAAATTTTGGGCTTGGACAATCTGGAACTGTGCTGCCTGCGGTTGATCTAAGCACAGTACATGAAATTGTCTGCTACAACGTTTTGCCTGTCAGCGACCTCTTCAGCTTCACCCACAATAATACACAGGCAAATAATTGATACAAACTCAAAGTAAACCGCTTCAAACTCTATTGCAGAAAATACAATTTCAGCAACAGAGTGGTCAATGCCTGGAATGCTCTACCCGACTCCATTGTTACAGCCTCAAACCCTCACAGCTTCAATCTCAAACTGTCTACTGTGGACCTCACCCGATTCTTAAGAGGTCCTTAAAGGGGGTGTGCATGAGCGCACCAATATGCCTACCATCCCTGTCTTATTGTCCCCATTTATCTGTATTTACTTCCTTTGTTCATGTTTATGTTCATGCCTATACTTGTTATCTTGTACATGTTTGACAAACAAATAAAATAAATAAAATAAATAAATAAATCAAAAACACAAGTCATAAAATCATTTTCTTTTTAATGCAAAAGTTTATAAGGGATTTCCAGCCATTGGTAAAAAAATCAATAATGATCTTTATCTAATGAAAGAAGTCAGTTTGATCATTTCAGCAAGATCTGTCAATTTCACCCACTGCACTTCTGTGTAGGGTGAAATCTCCCATCTTCCTGTGTATACAATAATCTTGCCTCAATCATCATATACTGAAGCATCTTCTGTGATAATTTTTGAAATGTATATCATTCGACCCTAAAATGAAGAGTTCTGACTTCAATCAAATATTAATCTTTAAAATCCTTAATATCAAAGTGTGTTTGAATCCAATTTTTTTATTTTTTTTACTTGTCTATCAAGCATCATAGAATGTCCTTTCATAGAGTTCATATTTCCAACATACATTTGAAGTGCTTTTATACATTTTAGATAATTGGTGACATCTACCAACAATGCATCTTTTTGTAAAAATTCTCTTTTGACCATACATTTTTCCACTGATCCATTATATTATATTATAACTAAAATTCTTACTTTACTTTATCATGCATTATTTAACCTCTTCTTCTATTTCAAGTTTCAACAAGTTTATATGTTTTAGCAATTATATAGTCATCTGTGCAGAATTTTGTCTTTCTTTGTTCCATACCATAAGCCTTTTTATCAAATTTATCTTTCTGATAACTGACAGCTATATCGTCCTGCCATTAATTGCTCTTTTGATTTAATTTTATATTCCTCTTCGTGACTCTCCAGTACAGTAATTCCTGGTACATTAACAATTTGTCTTTGCCTGTTGTTTCTCTTCTGCAAAATATTTCTTGTATTAAGATCCAAAGAGGCGTTGTGTTTGCTGATTTTTATCATGGCTTCATTTGTTCAATCTGCCTTGCATGGTTACCACAGATTCATTTGTCAGCATCTAGATTTCAGGCATCACAAAAAAATCCCTGATTTTGTTTGTGAAAGGCAAAACTATTCTGGACCATCTGCTTAATCCCTGTTTTCTGCCAGCATCAGCCTGCTTTCTTTTAGTCACCCTTCTGACTCAAGTAAAAAAAAAAAAACAACGGAGCCAGCCTTTCCTCTAAGGCTTCTCTCATCAGCAATGCCTGTCTCTCTCTCTCTCCTGGTTGTTCATAAAATGCCCAAAGCGATATTTGCAACTCCAAAATACTCCATGCTGACCTATCTCCCCCTTCATTTGGAAGCAGGAATTCATATAAGGTCTAAAAGACAAAAATGGTTAATGTGCACCTTGAGAGTGATAAATCACTATCATATTGTGGAGACTCTGAATGATAAACTGTTGGGCCTAGAGCGGAACCTTTCCAATGAAAGGTCGAGTCCTCCTAAAGACCAAAAACATACTTTAGAAAAGCAGTCACTGCTTCGTGTAATTAAAAAAGCAGGGGTTTTATTGAAATATGAGTGGATTTGATGCAGCACCATAAAACAAACACACAACAAAAGGACAACAAAACAAATAAAAGTTTGTTTGCACACATAGATCATGTGAAGATATTCAGAACTGAGAGGCGCAAGGGTTGTTTGTAATTATTGCAATGTCTGGTGCGCAGAGCAATGTAAACCCGAGCCAAGTCAGTTATGTATCTTCATAAGTTCTTCCATTCCAGCATTTTTTCCCAAGAACATAATAACGCATAACAGGAAACATGTAATTATAATACAAATGTTAGACATATTTTTTTTCACAATAGATGCCTGGTAACTATTTCTATAATGTTTTGATTTGACCCTTTATTTATTTGCCAGTAGTGCTAATATATTATTTTTTTTGCACAATATTTATTTCTTTGGTAGACTGGTTCAAGGAAGCTAAAAAAAAATACAAATTGAAACAGAATCTAAAAAGTGAAAAATATAGATTAAATTCATCCAAGAATTAAACATTTGGCAAAAGAGGAACATCTTTGCAGAGCTCTTATTACAATTAGTGATCAGAATTCCACTAAAAGAAATAAAAATTAAAACTGACACATTAAAGGGAAATAGAAAGAAATAATTAAATTATCAGTAAGAATTGATTATATTTTAGAAACAAAATAACCCCTTAAAATTGGCCATCTTCAAAGAAACTGAATCATATTGGTCAGCTAACAATGACTGTACATAAAATAAATCTACCCGAGCCACAAATTTAGGTAATAAAAGGGACGAATACATTTAACATAATACAGACATTAAATCCTAGTGTGTCTTCAAAGGGGCATGTGTCTTTGACCAACTATAGTTGGTTGTGTGGTGGTGAGATGGCGGCAAGCAAATGTAATAAAATAAATGTAATAAATAAATAGTGGTAAACTGTAAGAGGTGTGAGATGATGTGACAGCCAATTTGGTATAGTAGTCAAAGTATCAAGCTAGAAACTTTGAGACTGTGGGTTCTAGTCCTGCTTTAGGCATAAAGCCAATCCTTCTCTCTCAGCCTAGGAAGGAAGCAAGGGCAAAGTTTGACTGAAATCTTGCCAAGAAAATTGCAAGGACTTTGTCCTGGAAGTTGCCCAGACTGACTTGAAGTCACTTAAAAAAAGAGATTAAATAAGATGAGATGTTTTGCTCATTAACCTTAGCACAAAATGGGCAGCACAAACTTTGCTCAGGCAAGGAAAGTTTATCATGCTGTAGCTGAGACCAGATACATATATGGAAATTAAGCTGTCAACCTTTTTTCTCTAGGAATTGGAGTTGGGAAACTCCAGGAGTCTTTTCTAAGGTTATCGTTTGTGATTAAGAGTTCAGATATAAACATGTCTGTCCGTGGAGGCAGGGCTGGAATGTCTTTTCACTAGACATAGCCTTTTAAATAAAACAACTTCATCTAACTCTGATATCTGTTGCCTGTCTGGTGTCTCTTATTTTGGGGGTCCAAAATAAGACAAAATTGGCTATTTTGTCCTTCTGAACAGAAAGGGGATGACGTAGGACATTGATCCTGCCACCGGCAGAACAAGGAAACTGCCTCAAGAAGCTGAATCTGGGTGATTTATGAATTACTCTTTCAATTGCCACAAAGATGGGGAGATGTTAGGATATTCTATTTTGGAAGTCAAACTAAACTAGATGGTCTTGGCTAATGGACATTTGGACCTCTCTTCCTCAGGCAGCAAAATGTCTCCTGTGAATCCTGGATTTCGTGGTCATCTTGAGTTGATGTTCTTGCTTAATGGGGTTGCTAAAATTCACACCCAAATTTGGCAGCTAAGACATCCAGATCATCACAAGTTTCTAAATGAGCATTTCTACACAGGAAATAGCTTGCATTCTTTATGTAAAAGTATGCTGTGAAGGATTACTAATTGCAAAATCTTTGAGGAGGGAAGAAACATTTCAATTGTATTTTCCAGGTTTTACTGGTTCTTTCACAGTTTAACATTATTTCCCTTTGTTTTTGCAGACCTTTTTCCTCTTTTGTGAAATGACAAATTAACTCAAGTATAATTACATTGGGATGTATTTTAACTCCAAAATAGAGAGATGGATGCATTGTACAACTGAAAAATGGCATCTGAACATTAATGAAGGTACACATCTTTGAAACAATAAGGCAGTTTGTTATGCCTGAAAGCAAAATCCCTTCCATGTCCAATTTGAAGTAAATTAGATTAAATTAATTGGAATTTAATACTGAGGAAATGGCCTTGGTTTCCCACAGAAGATGAAAAAGATTCCTCCCCCATTATGTACCCAGAGTGAATATCAACTGGTTGTGTCAACGATTAAGTAGTTTTGTTGGGATTGGATATTTTGTGAACCCAGTTATTTTGGTTTATAAACCATGACTTATGGCATGCCATGATATATGAACTCAGTGAGTGTAGTTTATTCAACAAATCATGGTTGTATTCAATAGATGGACCACATGCACAAACACATACAGAGAATATTAGTGTTGTGAGCTCTCTCTCTCTCTCTCTCTCTTTCACACACACACACACACACACACACACACACCTGGTCTGGGACTGGGATTGATCGGTGAGCTCTGGAGTAGCAGGCGGTGGTGGTGGTGCTCCAGGAGGCCGCTTGCTTTCTTCCTTCTCCTGGGGGACAAAAACTTTGCAAGCCGCGGCCATGCTGGCAGCAGCGGTGCTCTGGCAGGCTTCTCCTGGGGCTGCTACGGCCACTTGCTATCTTACTTCTCCCGGAGGATGAAAACTTTCTGGGTGGCAGCAGCAGCAGTGGTGCTCCAGGAGGCATTTCCTGGGGCTGCTGCAGCCCAGGGATCCCCCCCTGCCCTCGCAATGTTGCCATCGCCCTGGAAGTTTTCATCCCCCGGGAGAAGGAAGAAAGTGGGCAGCCTCCTGGAGCACCACCACTGCTCTGGAGCTCACTGATCCATCCCAATCCCAGACTAGGTGTGTGTGTGTGTGAGAGAGAGAGCAAGAGAGAGAGAGAAAGAAAGAGAGAGGAAGAAAGTGGGTGACAATGGTGGTGTTCCAGGAGGCTGCCCACTTTCTTTCTTCTCCCGGGGGACGAAAACTTTCTGAGCAGCGGCACTGCGAGGGCAATGTCCATGTGCAACAATCCCAGGACATCCCCCCGCCTTCCCAAAAGGAAAAAAGCAGCAGTGGTGCTTCGAGGCAGGGCAGGGGGTGTCCTGGGGCTGTTCCACGTGCATATTGCATGTGTAGCCCCGGGACACCCCTGCCCTTGTGGAGAGCTGCACCACAGCCGCCACGTGGTAGGGAGAGCTGGGAGAATGGGCAGGGCACGTGAGTGACCCGGGTTGGGGGCATGGCCAGCCAGGGGTCGTAACTGGTTTGGAAACCCAGACTCAATTATTGCTACCGGTTCACCTGAACTGGTGTGAACCAGTCGAATACCACCACTGTGCCAACTCCTTCAGAACTCTGGGATATAATCCATCATGTCCCAGTGATTTATGTTCATCAAGATCAGACAGGTGTTTTCTTACCATTTTTTTTTTGCTTATTTTAATTTTTATTTCTAGTCTGTGTTTTACAGTTATGTTTTTGGTAGATTGGGCTATAATTTCTTTTTGCATGAAGACATGCAAATAATGAGTTAAGCAGCTCTGCTTTTTCTCTACTGCCTGTTACTTCTTTACCATCTTCTCTCTTTAGTGGACTGGCTGTTTCCTTGACTTTTTTCTTTTTATTTATATGTTGAAATAAAGTTTTTAAAATTATCTTTGACTTTTGTTGCAAGTCTTTTCTCATTCTGAGTCTTTGCTTTCAGGACTTTATCTTTGCAGCTTCTGGCTATCGCTGATATTCTGCCTTAGCTATGTGCCCCTCTTTCCATTTTTTGTTTTGTCCTTTTTTTGTCTTTCAGTTTATCAGAGAGATCTTTGTGAAACCATGCAGGTTTCTTCTTGAATTTCTTCTTTTTCTTTTTCAGTGATATTGTGTTATAAGAGCAATTGTTATGTGAGCCTTGGTGGCGCAGAGAATAGAGTGCAGTAATTGCAAGCTACTTCTGCTTACAGCCAGCTGCCTGCAATTTGG
>JAOYMU010000292.1:16927210-16938411 GCA_025802295.1 Psammodynastes pulverulentus | reverse complement strand
ACATGAACACCAAGACACACCCATGGAGCCATGGCCAGGGAGGTACTTGGGAAAAATTTCACATTTCATGCCTGTTTTACATCCATTATTTCTTGTCTTTTGTACCTGAAAATCTCATACAATTCCCTCTAAAGGGAAAAAACATTATAGCTATTTCTAAATATATTACATTATGAGAAGTACAAAGCTTTAGGTTTTTAAATCTTGTTTTCATTTGGCCTTGAGCTGAATCAGGCAGCCTTTGATTCAGTCCAGTTTAAATAGGTGTCCAAATTGAATCTTTTTGGCACTGGTTTCAACAGGCATTTGATGTTTCATTTTGTTTTATTTACTCATTGTTTGGGTTTTATTTTGGCTCTGCTCTTTTATTTGGCCATTTTTCACAAAGTTGCTTATATATATTACTCTTGTTGTATGGTATTGTACCATAATACTTGTAAAATACTATTCCTTGCTAGCTACTGTTCATTGAATTCTGTTTGTAGAAAGGAAGTCTCCATCTGTCAGTTGGAGGGTGCAATTTATACATTTAATAAATAATACATGCATACCTGCATGCATACATCCTTACTAAAATGTATCTGTTCTCTTCTTATTGATATTACAGTACTTCTGCTTTTATAGACTGAGAAAAAACATAAAGAACATTAACACCTCCAAAATATACATAATTCAAAAGATTTAAGTAGCGTTTTAATGTATTTTCCTCTTTCTTGGCATACATTCTGAACTCTATTTTGCTTTGTGAGTTTAGACCTAAGGGTTATAATAACTTAACTGTAGCAATTAGAGTGGTGTAATTGTATAATGATAGCCAGTGCTTGTGAAAGTCTATGGGATAAACAAAACCTCAGGCTCTTCTCCATCAATACTCAGCTTGATTCATTTCTTTGATTACATTGACTTTTTTTAAAAAAGTCTTAGTTTTATTTCAAAAAGATTGTCTCTCTGTGCTTTAATATGTTTTACTGGGGCTCTGCATATGTTCTTTCCCTTGTTTCTGGATGCTGTTGGCAGCAATATACCTCAACCCTGATTTCATCCCACTGTGAAAAACACCAGATGTACAAAATTAAAGTTCAAGTTAATCAAAATATTGCTTGACAAAGCAAATAATTGAATTGCACTTTCAATGCGCCGTGGTAGGCTATAATTAACATGCACTATCTTCCACATTTGAATACAACTTCCAATTTCCATTTTAACATCATGGAATGCTGTCTACACATTTTTTAATGGTGCCCATGATAATAATATATTCTGTTTTTAATCATATTCCACGTTGCAGGAAATGAAGCTTGCAATTTCCCAGGTGCTTACCAAATTACTCCTGCAAGCTAATTCGCAACCCCCAAGTTAAAAGAGTTTCAACACAGTGCACGTTAACAGCCTGGTTATGCTCTTCCTGTAGAACAGACGGTAAGTTAATATGTGCTTCAATTATATCCAGTTTGTGCATTTATAGCACCCTGTGGGCAGCAGTAAGAAGGTTGTAAAATACTCTCCTGCTTTTTTAATGCTGCACTATATTACTAGGGAGAAAGAGAGAGGAATACAGACACATGACAAAGGAAGGAGAGAGACAGAGCGAGAGACGGAGAGAGACTCTATCAATTTATGAAGTGGATCAATAACGGAACTCAACTCAAAAGCACCATAGAAAACTCTGCCAAAATGCACTAGAAAAGGAAATTTATTTGATATCTATACTATTAAGACAAATGGCAAGCACAATTATTACAAGCGGTATAGGGGAAATGGTGCCAAAGGAAAGTGTGAAGAAAATGAAGCAACAAATTCCCATTTCAACAGCTTCTATCAACCCAAGGGATAAGTCTTGCCTAGAAAAGCATTTTCCTTTTTTGCTAAAAAAAAACAAAAAAAAACACAGCAAAACACCTCTTCCTCTGATCAAAGTAAGAGGAATCTAAGAATGTTACTCCCTGGAATAGTGTATCCTTAGAGCTCCAAATGGCACCCTCCCCTGATGATCTTCAGGAAATCTGTTAAAACTCAGCTCGTTCACAGAATCTTGAGATTTTATTTTTTACTATAGTGTTGAATGTCAGTGGGACTGTTGCTGATAATTTTTAATTGTTTTATATCATTGCATTTGCTGAATGTAGATGAAGTTAGTTTGTAAATTGCTGGTATCCCTTGTGGGATCAGAAGGATAGAAATGTTGTAAATGCAAATTAACAAACAAATAAATAAATAAAATTTAGCCATGCTGTTGTACAAAGTGAACTGAAGGCACTGCACTGCCTGAATTTAGGATACAAATTGTCTATCCCCATGACTGTCAGCATTGCTATTTGAAGCAAATCAATAAAGCGAGGCTCTATTGCATCCTTTCTTAACACCAGGGATTGGAACACTTTAGAATTTCCAGCATAGGAATTTCAATTCTGACACATTCACAAAGCTGTACATTGGAGAAAAGTATGTATGGATGGACAGCTCTCAATTTTTAGCAACTATAACTTTCTTTACAATATGTGCCTTTATTTTAGATGTATTTTTATTCTTTAAAGGACAGTGTATACAATTATAATAAGCCATGGAGATAACCTTATTAGTCAGATGCTGTTACAAAAACAAAAAGGCATAAGTATTCCTAGAACCTGGGGAAAAATAATTAGTATTAGAAAGAGACTAAGGCTGGCTCCTCCCTGACACTCTTGGGTATAAGAAGGCAGAAAGGAAAACACAACATTGATCTGATCTCAATAAAGTTTAGTTATAATCTTTTATTTTATTATTCTGACGTGGCTGAAGCCATCTTTTCCTACCTCATAGTTGCCACAAACTTTGAAAGGGGAAAGGGAGGGGGCAAGCAGATAGACTAGCTATCAGTCAAAACAAAAAGTTTTTTTGTGGGAACCAAGGTCATCCCAACAGATGGCAAGTGAAGGAGAGGACTGACCAAGCAGCCTTCCATCTACCTTCATTGGACAATGTGATTGGTGACATCTGGGAGGGAAATATTTGCTCCTCTAATTAGGGGGGAAACCATGGGAACCTTTAGAGTTGATTTTCACTAGCTGTGCCAATATGATGAGTCCAATAAACACGTTCTTTGAGGAAACTATCTGCCTCTGAGGTCTGCTTTTGGAGGCATTAGGAGGAACGCTGACACTTGTGCAGTCTCTTTCCTGATCTGCACAACTTCAAAGGGCTGATAATCAGCTGACATGAAATATATTAAAAACTGTCCTTGGAACTAGTGACAATTCTTGAGTATTATTCCTCTGTACAAACTTCTCCATCATGTTCATCAGACTGTAGATGTTCTACACACATGAGGAAGAATTGGGTGATCCTGACCTGTAACCATATGGGTATCCCAAAAAAAAAAAAACCCCAACCAGTTATGAACATCATTTTTTATTCTGTCAGCATTGTGTGAAAACATTTGCTCTCCATAACAAACTATGCAGCAATGTTTAATATGCATTCATTGAATCTGTCATACAACTGTGAAATGGTCTCAGCAAGATTAAGTAGTTGTCATTAATTTCTTACACCTAAATTCATCTGTTGCCAGCAGACTATATCATTTCTTCCTTTCCCTACTAAAAGTTAACACTGTAAAAGTTATCTTCTCTTTCTCATGCTTCTTGCTCAATATATTCATGTTCATTTCCATAACTTGCTACGAAAAAATGGAAATTAAATGGTTGTCATTTTGTTGTTATTTTCACTTTCTGCCTTTCAGTGTTGACTTTATAAAAAAAAAAAAAAAAGCTTGATAGCAATTGCAAAAACCCTACACTTGAAAGCTTATGATAGTTCTCCCAAGCATTAACTACATAGAGGAAATTAACTTACATTCAAAGCATCTATGCTGATTAGCGATAGCAAGATATTTATCTTATCAGAAACACATTATAATTATAATTCCCATGTTCTGTTCATTTGATTTCAGTGCAGTCAGTCCAAAAGAAAGCAATTTATTTTTCTTGACAAAAATACATTTATCCTACCAAGGAATACTCAAGATTTTAAAGTTTAGAAGTTTTTTTTTATCTTGTTTCATTTTTATGTAGTAAGAAATTGATTACAAACTGTGATTCTACAAATGCAGAGGAGTTAGGAATCTCTTGATTATTTATAGAAATCCCTTCCCAAATACTGTTTGTTTTATTGCTTGCTTCAATCTGATGTGACATACTTTAATATTATTCTCACTACTCTTCTAATTTAGGGTTATTGTAATGTTTTTAAAGTTTACATTATTTTGTATTTAATAATTTTGATTGAGCCATACAGAGAAAGTTGGTTGATAAGCAGTTGAGAAATGCATAAACTGTTAAATAAAGAAACTAAAACCCATCTTCTTTCATTACTAGGCACGCTGCGTTGGATTGATGAAGGCTAAAGTTCAACAACTCAAAAGCCATAAATTCTCTATTCACCAATTAATTTAAAGGAGCAACTCCCACAATTTTAAATATTTATACTGATAGAAATTCTTTTCCTACTTTACATCAAAGTCAGCAACTTTGTACCTGCTGAGGATTATTACCGTATTTATCTGCGTATAACGCGCACTTTTTCTCTTGGAAAAGCATGCGGAAATCGCATGTGCGCGTTATACGCCGATATAGAAAAAAGCACTGTACTTACCGGTCCGTTCGCCCGTGGCCGCCATTTTGTTTTCTAAACATCGCGCTAAAAGTAAGGTGCGCGTTATATGGCGGTGCGCAGTATACGCCGATAAATACGGTATATAGTTTTGGATAATGGCTATGTTCCAAAGGAAGGAGACAATGGTGAACTACCTTCAAAAGCCATGTCAAGAAAACTGCAGGGCCCAGTCTGGGCAGCTGCCAAGAGTCATGACTTGAAGGCATTGGAGGAAAAAACTTGGTGCTCTCTGAGTTTGATTGCCTTCTTGTAGACATTTCATTAGCAAACCAGATAATGGTGAGAGAGATTTGCTCTCATTTTATATACTGGCGGCTTGCTCTCTCTCAGCATTTATGGCAGTGGTGGTCTGTTGTTTACTGTTAGCTTGTTTGTCTGAGTTGGTACTTCCTTGATTGGGGCATTGTTTGCTTCTTGAGTGCTGGTCTAATGTTAATCTCAATATTAATCTCTGCTCATCAGGGGGTTGATTACTAATGTGGAGGTGTTTGGGTCTTTTTGTTTCTTTTTTTTTTTTTTTACTTTTTGATTATCTCTTTTGAATGGGAGATAAATATTGTTTATCTCGATGTGCCTGTTTGTGTCCAGCCTGTCTGAATTCCAGGTTTCCAGTAATTCTCCAGCATTTTTGGACTTGCCCTAGGATTCTCACAGTTTCCCAGCTGCAGCTATGATTAAGTCTGTTCAAATGTTGTGAAGTTAAGGAATTTTCATGAATGAATGAAGGCAAATATATGTGTCGTAGGATAATGTTGCAGGATACTGCAGTTTTCATCATGTCTTCTGATTGCTAGTTGGTGTTCATGGATGTGCTCTGCTAGTCTTCTGCTGGTTTGTCCTACATAATGATAGTACAAACAGGCAGTAGAAAACTTATATATTACTTAGATCACTTGGTTGCCTGGCTGGCAAAATAGGCACAAAGGCATATTTGCATTACCATTAAATCTCTTCCTTCTATACCAGTGTCAAACTCAAGGCCCGGGGGCCAGATCCAGCCCACAGGGTGTTTATATCTGGCCCGCAGGCTCACCCTTGAAACAGTGAAGGACTGGCTCATGGTGCCTCTGCCAGCAAAAAGGAAGCTTGGGAGGGCTGTGCACGGCCCTCCCAGGCTCCATTTTGATGGCCTCCCGCAACCTTCTGCCAGCAAAAACAGAGCCCAGGAGGACCATCATGGATGAAAACAGAGCCTTGATGAGTGACATCAAGCTGGCCATGCCCACCCTGGCCACGCGTCCCCGGCTCCCTGAGGTCAAACACAACCCTCAATGAAAACAAGTCTGACACCCTTATTCTATACAATCAGATCCATTAATATTTATGCAGTTGATAAATTGATACTATATAATTTGCATTATTATATTAAATTTGTTTGTAATTATAGATTTTGTTTCCATTTCCACTTAATGTTAGCTGGAAAATATTAAAAAATATTAAAAAATATTAAAATAAAGTGATAATCCATCTCTTAATGCTAGTGTTAAAATCCTAACTGACACAGAATCAAGATTTTTCAACAATTTCCTTCCCTCACAACAGAAAATCTCTGTTTTGGTAGTGATCAGGAAAGCTGCTTGTGGTATCATCTATTAGAATGAAATACAGATTGGGGCTTTGTGATGGTGATGCCAGAAGTCCCTTTCTTGGAAATGTGACTGACATTCAAATTGTCAGGATTTAGGTAGCTATAAAAACATCTCCATTGTTGCAAGATTGAAATGCTTTATTTTTTTTAAATGAAGTTTATTCTATTCTAATCTTTGGCAACATGTATTTTTCCTTTCGATTTGTGTGGATGTTTTAATTGCACATAATGTTACAATGCTGAGTTAGTACGTTTGAAAGATAGTATGCATTTTTTTTAAAAAATGGTCCTTGGGAATTAGTTCTTACTATTTTGGTTGTTGGTATAAGAAACAAGGTTCCATTAAATTCATCAAACCTTGTAAATGTAATATGAAATGAATAAGAATTATCTGATTAAATTTAAAAAAAAAATCCCCAGCATCCTTAATATTTTAGAAAGAACCCAAGGTGTTGGATTGTTGTTGGATTTTTTTTAACTCTTACATTTTGAGGCATTAAGATATATCAGGTTTGTCAGCAGAACTGCAGATATGACTCTATCAATAATCCGTGGCACTTTTGTATTTCCCAGCCAAAGCTATTATACAGTTTTAGATGACAGCCTGCTTCAACTCCATCTTATGATCCACCGGGACAGAAACTCATAAGAACCTTTCAACACAGATCCGTCATATAAATGGTAATAACTACAGTGATTCAGTTTAGTAGGATGTTCAGAAGAAAGCAGTGAACTGCAAAAGAGACAAAAAGTAGACTGATACTCTCTGACAATTGCAGAAAGATAACATTTACAAGTACCAAGTGATCAATAGAGAAATCTGTCATAGATTCTACAAGAACCTTTCAAATAAGCCCATTATATTATTTGGCTGCAATTCTCAGATGAAGAAATATAAGAATACAAGTTATCCAAAGTAATTATGATTGTTATCCCTCTACTTACCAGACATACTGCCTTTCACTAATCTTAGCATAATTAGAAAACAATGCAAGCAATGTATAAAGTATATTTTGAGCAATTAGCTCAGCCCTCTTTCATTTTGATTTTTATATTGCATTTTATAAATAAGGGATTGTTTAAACTTTTTCCCCTTCTTGATCCTGTTCATAGTTTGAGGTTTAGAAGTACATCTACACCAATATATCTATGTGTATTCACATATAGGTGTTTATTATAGGCTACCCAACCAAGTAGAGGAAATAGATGACCCTTTTGCTACTCCGTTAACTAAGGTATGTAGAAAGCACAATAGTAATGGAGGCTTTAACTACCCTGACATCAATTGGAGACAAACTCTGCACCAAGTGGAATATTAAACAGTTTCCTGAGAAACTAGCAGACAAATTTGTCTCCCAAAAACTAGAGAAGGGAACTTAGGGAGTCAGCGATACGGGACTTAATTCTTACTAACAGAGATGAAATGATAAAAGGTGTTGAAGTTACAGGAACCTTGGGGTGGGGGGAAGTGATCATGCAAATTGAAATTCAGCATTATGGAACAGGACAATCTAATATCTAATCTAAATCTTTTTACATGTGAAAGGTCAAGCAAAATGTAATTGATCATATGGGAAGGATAACACAGTTTAATTATTAAAATATATGTAAATGTTCTTAAACAAGAGCATTTGCTGCAGACAAACAACAGAAGTGAAAACATTTTGAAGAACAGAATGAAACCAATTCAGAGCTCATCTCATAGGGGAATGCTGCTTGTAATACTTGTGAAAATAGACCAACGTGTCCAAAACAATACCATTAGTAGTCCCTTAACCTGATTTCTTGTTCAGTTGTAGAAAGTGACACAACAGGTGAAGCTACGTTTGCAGAATAAGTCAATAAAATTTCAACAAAATTCAAAAGCCAATTTTCTGAACCAACATCTTTATTGGAAGATATGTACTATTTGAGGCCTAGCACACCTGATTAAGGACATCTTGGCTTTTCAATGCCAAACTAATTGTCCTGGATCAACACCTACACTGATATTACTTTAGAATCTACTTTGTGTTCAGTGAAAGTCCCTAAGGGCAATAATATTGTACACAAAGCTCTTCATATTATTTCAGCCTGTGTGCTTTCCCTAGATTCTGTATTGCAGAAATTCACAATATGCAAACAATTGCAGTTTTATTTTATTGTTAAAGCTGAGTGTTGGAAGTATTATCTTTCTAGCTACCCATGAGGACAAAAGTGATGGATTTTCCTCGGCCAGAAGGATCGGAGTGTGTAATATGACTTAAAGAACGGAAGGAGGAAAACAATTCAAAAGAATAAATATTCAACAGTTCAATAACATGGGAGTTCACCAAAATGACTTTAGAAAAGCACTGCTGTCAGCATACAAATGCATTCTTTAAATACTAAAGTGGCAAGTGACTGTCTACCTTAGTTGGCTTTAACTCTTCTTTAAAATGTGACTCTTAACATGTGATGCTAGTTATGAAGAAACCCAGTCCCTTCCTTGAATTCCCAGTTGGTTTCAAATATGAACCAAAACATGGGCGGTAAATCTGGATCAGGGATTTAATTGCCTGCCAAATCTTTTTTAAAAAAAATAATAATAATGTATTTCAGCTTGTCTTCATTTTTTAGTTTCCATACAAAAGAGAGGTTCTGTTGTAGAAAATCCTTTGCTAGTGAAGCATTTCTATTCAGCTGTATTACTCCCCTTGGGAATTAAAGTTGAGAACAGAATAGAACAACCTGAGGGAACAAGGGTTAGCAGGTTTATAAACTGCCAAATGCTACAGGAAACAAAAAAAGCTGCAGTAATATTAAAATCAAACTTCTATTGTACAGTTAGTTTCACCTACTTACAAGTTTTCCCTGGACACACTTAGAACCCAGGTTAAAAATAAGTGGGCTTTTATTTTGTTACAATGCCTCTTCTTTTTTATTTTGATTTTTTTAACAGCACCTATATGCAAGCTGTGTCCTTATTAAGTAAGAAAGACTTGGAAATAGGTGTTCTGGAAGATACACCCAGGTTGATATTAAAGCAGTAAAGTCATAACATTGAAACAGTAACTGATTCTAATTTAGATATGAAAATAAAGATATGGCCACCTCCTATTATTTCAAATGTTAGTTGAGGATAATGTGAAAATTCCCTAAAAAACAATTCTCCGAAAAGAGGGGTTTTCTTTTGAACTTAATAAAATTATTCTATTCTTTTTAGCACTTTACTGAGAGAGCTTCAGTTCTTGGAATGCCCAGGGAAAAAAATTCCTGCATTATTTTCTCTCATAGGTAAGATCAGAAGCATCAGATGCTAGAAAATAACAGACAGTCACAAATCTCCCCCCTCCTAAGGATTAAATGGAAATCTTTGAGACAACATGGGCATTTTATAATTTAAGCAAGAGCAAGTAAGCCATTAGCTATCTTGAGCTTCACAAGATAAGGCAAACAAAGACAAATATTACACTGAGTTTTAAGAGAATAACAGAATTGGAAGGACCTTGGAGATCTTCTAGTCCAACCCTTACTGAAGCAGGAGCTCCTATACCATTTCAGACAAATGGTTGTCAATTCTCTTCTTGAAAACTGCCTGTGTTAGTGCACCCACACTAACTGAAGGCAAGCCATTCCATTGATTAATAGTTCTCACTGTCAGGAAATTTCTCCTTAGGTTGATTCTCTCCCCGATTAGTTTCCATCCATTGCTTCTTGTCCTGTCTTCAGGTGCTTTGGAGCATAAGTTGACCTCCTCTTTTTTGTGGTAGTCCCTTAGATATTGGAACACCCCTGTCATGTCACACCTAATCCTTCTTTTCAATAAAATAAACATACCCAATTCCAGTAACTGCTCTTTGAATGTTTTAGCTTCTAGTCTCCTAATTATCTTTGTTGGTCTTCTCTGCACTTTTTCTAGACTCTCAACATCTTTTCTTAATATCGTGGTAACCAAAACTGGATGCAATGTTCCAAGTGTGCTCTTGACAAGGCATTATAAAGTAGTACCAACACATCACATTATCTTGATTCTATCCCTCTGTTTATGCAGCCTAGGACTACATTGGCTTTTTTGGCGGCTGCAGCACACTGCTGGCTCATATTTAAGTGATTGTCCACTAGGACTCTAAGATCCTTCCACAGCTACTACTATTGGGCCATATATACCTGTGCATTTGCTTTTTCTTGCCTAAATGTAGAACCTTACTTTTCTCAGCACTGAATTTCATTTACAGGCAGCAGAGTTTGCCCTGCTGCCTGTAAATGCAGTACTGAAATCTTTTTGCAAACACAATGGCTGAAGATATGTATGTGTCAGTAAGTGTACATACATACTGTCAAGCTTATTAATTCCTGAATGGCCCTGATACGCTTCTATCTTTTTCTTTTCTCACTGGAAAAACTACATGGCCATGACTTGAATCTGAAAACCCAATGTGCCATTTTTCTCCCAATGCATGCTTAAATAGGATATTTATCTAATCAGATCTCTAAGCCTTTTGCCTGAACCCCATCACCTTCATTTATTTAGAAAGAGCAGTGGTTCTTGTAACTGACATGCCAACAAATCATTTGATACTAAGAATGGGAACAATCACTCAAGGCTCATGGTAGGCTTTTCAAAAGCATTCACTCTTGGTTGAACTCTGCCCTTTGTCAAGGAGGGAAAAGAAAAGAGTGCCTCTGAAAACCCGGAGGACTTGTAAAGGAAGCTAAATTTCAACAAACTTGTTGAACAATAACTTACAAGAACAGAAGTGGGGCAGACATTGTAACACATTGAAACCTCTGGCTTTGTTTAGCTTTTACTGTGGAATTCTAGCACTGTCGTAACTGACATAAGATAGCAGATGAATGGTATTTAGGCAATCTTTAGACGCAATGTGCCCTACAACATAAATGTATACATTTATGTATTCCTATGGCCAGGGCTTTTCTTCGGCACCGAAAGGTGCCGGAACGCTCCCCCCGTCGCGCGCTAAAAAAACCCGGAAGTGATAGC
>JAOYMU010000292.1:16909263-16926180 GCA_025802295.1 Psammodynastes pulverulentus | reverse complement strand
CTGGCCCCTAGGGGCCTCAGCGGCGGTTGGATTCGGGCGCTGGGGGCAAAGAGAAAGCCCCGCAGACGTCCGTTGCCTCTGGAAACCGGAAGTCGAATCGCTTCTCCTAATTTTTATCCTGCCTTACAGAGAAGCCACAAAATAAGACAATGGGATATTCACATATTCTACTTGCCTGGCATAAACATATTCACTACCCATCTGTCCAGGGCATGAATGCACAGCATCTTACTCAGTGAAATTTCATCATAATCACTGGACAGCAGGAGACTTGAAGAGAGAAGAGGGAGCAGGTCCTTGGGTACCAGTTTTCCCAGCTCCAAACACCTTTCTTCAAAGGAGGGAAAAAGTAGAAATGTGTCTTCTCCTGTCAGTCCTCTGACTTGATCTCTGTTAGTGTTCACTCCATGCAGTCAGAGAGAACTGGGAGCAAAGGGGCTGTTCGCCCCTACTTTTCTTCCTTACTCTTCTTCTATCAGGAGCATTGGAGATAATGAAGTTCACATTTTACCAGTTTTCCCCACAAATAGTCCATTTTATTACAGGATTGTCTCCAGCAAAAGTGCTTCTCAAGGTGCCTCAAAGGAGTCCTCGTGGTACAGTGGTTAGAATGCACTATTGCAGGCTGATTCTGCCCACTGCCAGTAGTTCAGTCCTGACTGGCTCAAGGTTGACTCAGCCTTCTATCCTTCTGAGGTCAGTAAAATGTGGACTCACATTGTTGAGGGTAATAAGGCTAACTTTGTAAATTGTTCAGAGTGCTATAAAGCATTATTAAGCAGTGTATAAGTCTACATGCTATTGCTATTGCCTAATCACTATCCTGAAACTTAGATAATCCTTTTGGTTAATGATGGGAGAAAAAGTTATCTGGAACTAAAATGATCCACTTCTACTCTACTCTTTCTCTGCCAACCCTCAACTGAATTCTAACCCATCACTTCTCTTTTCAGAATAGTCATTCCATCTGCATTAAAGTTCAACACTCAGATTTAAATTCTTGCTTTGGGTAACATTTGTCAATTCCAAATAAAGTTATCCATCTAGTAGGGTGTTTAATATTGCTGAGTTATATTTCTGTATTGTTCTTTACCATGTTGCAAGGATTCTTTGATCTGTTCAATCTGAAAACAGAACAGCCTTCAAAACTAAGCTTTGGGGCAATTGGTTGCTAGATACACTCATGCTATTTAAATGCTAAGACGATAAATAGGTCTCCTATAGAAGCTCTATCCAGCAGAATAAATCCTATCACTGCATATCTGGAGACAGATTGCTCATTTGAGTCTGTCCCTATTTCGTTGTATCCTACATCACTATAGATTTTTTTTTAATCTCTGTGGCAATAAAGTCAATGTCCAATTAATGGGAAGGTGTCAGAAAACCCAAAAATACTGAAATAAATTCAGACATTACATTTTTTTTACTGATTAGTTACATTGCTTTGAGGGCCAAGAATCAGTACAGCCAATCAGCTTACATATTGAACCACTCTTCTGCACATGTTGAATCTGCAGCAATTGCCACCAACAGCTCTTTTCCCCCAGCAGGCCCTGAAATACCATTTCCAATAGTATTTTATTTAGCTGATTATGTATTGAGTCTCAGAGACCCAGATTCATTAAGGAGTAGCCACTGGGAAAGGTTTTAATGCTTAGTCCTTTAGACCAACACATTATTAATGTTCTAGATTACTGGAAGAGGGGAGTTCATTTATTAAGGCTGAAAATCAGCAGTCTTCCTGGGGAAGTTAGATGAGAGAAATATACGACATTAATCACTGCAACATAATAAAAGGTAGCAAAATAGGAAAGGTAAAAGGTAAGGCATATTAGACTCATGGTAGCATATAAGCTTTTCATTCATCTGCCCTTTACTGCTTCAGTATACAACCAATACAAGCTGCAGTAATCCCTTGGGAATTGAGGAAAGATTTATGATGCGCTGGGACACAGAAAAACAGAAATACCAGAGTTGCCATTCTACCAGCAGCTTCAGTTGCTTTATCTTTATATATTCCTCAGAACTTCAGTGCATGGGGATTATACCTCATTTCAAATGCTTGGCAAACAGGAACTATGGCAAGCCATTATTGGCACATTGCAAGCTGATGAGAAATCCAACTATTTTGAAATCTCAAGAAACAAGTTATTTTCTCTCCTGTGACTATGCAGAGGGAACAAGAGATGTTATTCCTGTCCTTTGTGGTTGATTCCAGAGACTGAATTCCAACCATATATCTAGTCCTCAGCTTGTACTGAGCCAGGAGAAGTGAGCTCCTACAAGCTGTAATAGTAGATGGACTGGTTTTACTGTGGACTAAAAATCAAAGATGTATGCAATGGAGAAGGAAGGATGGGACAAGGGGGAAAATGCAGTGGGCATTTTCATATATCAAAGTCCCATCCCTATGTACAAACAGTATATCTCTCTGTTGTGAATAGGAATGACTTACAAATTTATTTTATGTATTTATTGTACGGATTGCATACCCGTAGCATCTCTGAACAGGCTTCCAGAAATTTACATCAATGAGAATAGATTACAAATCTAAAAATGATACCAATCTCAAACAGTAAATACAATGACAATATTGAGTAGCAGATCCTTTAGCTATGTATCATATACCTTAAGTTAATATAGTTCCCATGTTTCTATCTGTTTGGTATATAACCTGCTACAAAGTGATGGTGTTACACTATATTAATAGACTAGACTAGACTAGACTAGAACAGACTAGAACAGAATAGAATATAATTCTTTATTTGACCAAGTGTGATTAGACACACAAGGAGTTTGTCTCAGTGGTAGGCACCATTGGATCCATAATCACCTACATGGGTGACTTTAGTCACCATATCTATTAAAGAAAAAGCATTAGAAAGGAAAGAATCAGTTTTATACATCAATTCTATTTACAAGAGATTTGTGATACTCACATAAGTCCAGGATGGAAGGATGCCGGTCCATGTGTCCCAAAAAACAGCTGGGAGTGAGTGGAATCCTCCTCAGAGACCAGAGAGAAAGGTGAGAGCAACTAATTCTGGTAAGTGGTTCTTTTTTGCTTATTACACCTATCTTGGAAGTGATATTATAAAAACATCTAGGACTAGCTCCCAAAATTGCCTATAGGTTCAGAACTGAAGCCTGGGTGTTATTTGAAATAACTCATTGTGGAACAATATAAGTGGCTATGGGTTGGACAGAATATTGGTTTCAATTTTATTTCAAAATATCAAAAGACCATGTGATGTTTTCCAGTTTTACAAAGACCATGTTGTTCAACAAGAATTTTCCCCAAGAAGCCATTTATGAAGGGCACTGAAAGCTTTGTGGGGTCTACCACAAAGTGCAGAGAAGATTAATTAAGATTATTGAAATCTGGAGACTTAAACACATGAAAAATGGTTGCAGGAACTGGGTATGGCTAATCTAGAGAAAAGAAAGACTAGGAGTGACGTAATAGCAGTATTCCAGTATTTGAAGGGTTGTCACAAAGCACCAAAAGGCAAGACAACAAACATTGGATGGAAAGTAATCAAGGAGAGAAGCAACCTGGAATTGAGGAAAAACTTCCTAACTTGAGAACAATTAATCAGTGGAATAGCTTGCCTTCCGAAGTTGTGACTGCTTCATCATTGGAGATTTTTAAGAAGAGACAAGAGGCAAGCCACTTGTCTGAAATAGTATAGGGTCTCCTGCTTGAGCAGGGGTTTGAACTAGAAGATCTCCAAAGTCCCTTCCAGCTCTATTCTGATTGATTGATTGATTGATTGATTGATTGATTGATATGAATTGTATAGTCATCAACAGACATCTCTTCTCTATTTGATCTACATATGCATAGTCATAGTATCATAATAAAGACTGAATTGTGTTAAAAACTCATTCAATTTAATGATGGGTTGTAATTGAATGTCAATAAGATATTATTCAAGAAGCTCAACTGAATATTCATGTCTATTTGTTGTGTTTTTTCTATGTTATTAGCATGCAGCAGCTGAAACAAACAGTGTGACAGATTTGTCAGTAGTGAAGAAGACAATGTTAATTCCCAGCACTAGAGAGCTCTTAGATTTTGTCATAACAAGCTGCCCTAAGAGAAGAGAACTGTTTGAGCAATGAGATAAAAGGCCCTTTGGTCTTAAAATGAAACAATAGGCATCCAGTTCTGATATGAAGCACCATTCTGTATAGTTGCAATCTAGTGACAGAAGTGAGAAGGTAAGGATGTACATAGCCCTGAACCCCATTTTTTACTTTCCCTACAAAGACTCTAATCATAATTGAGACATATTATTCTTCATATAGAAACAGGAAATGCATGAAAACTAATTAGTAAGGCTTGTAGGAGGTTTAACAAGTACTTAAAAGAATGGTGGGCGGGGCGGGGGTGGAGACAGACTACCAAATTCTACTCACCCTCAGGAAAATAAAGGAAATCCTGACTCTATCCATTTTCCTTGCTGTAGCCATTGTGGTCTTTGAGACATCCAAAAATATAAAGGATAACACCAGCCATCAAAGGGTTGCCTACCCTATTGTTTCATTTTATATGGTGGATAAATATTTAAATTCACCATTATAGCCATGCTTCAGTAACATAGGCACACAGAGATAGCTTAAATTATTCATCCTTTGATCATGATAGTATATAGTCACAGCAAATAAATAAATAAATAAATAAATAAATAAATAAATAAATAAATAAATAAATAAATAAATGGACGGACAGACAGACAGACAGACAGACAGACAGACAGACAGACAGACAGACAGACAGACAGATATTAACTCTAGCTCTGTTAATATAAAAACTCTCTTTTTGTTTCAAATCTTTTAAGAGGTCTATATGTTTTCTTTAAATATTGAGGTAAGTTCCAATACAATTGATTTTTATTTTTATTTTTATTTTTTTTTAAATGGGGAAATAACACTTGATTGCTATATTATTTTCTTCATTCTAGTATTCTAGACCTAGTTCTGGATATGAACTGAGGTACATAATATCAAGTGTTATCCAATTTGAAGATTCCATATTGTACAATAAAGCATCATCAAATCAGCCTTGCTTTTATCCCTTCCGTATCCCTTCCCTGCTTTTTTTGTAACAGCTTACCTGAAAAAATCATTGGAAGATCACAAAAGCTGCCTTTGAATTGACCTATTTATTGATTTAAATAAGAATGTATGTTCCATTCTTCTAATACAGACAAACCAACTGGGGCATCTAAGTAATAACACTGCACTAAAATCGGTTTGCAATCTGGCTTGCATTACATATCGACTCTGCCTAAATCAGCTCCTAAAGTAATGTGTGGTTGTCCAGATGTGCTACGCTCTTAATTCCTTTTGGCTCCAACAGGCATGGTCAGTAGTGATGAATTATGGGAGCTGTAGTTGAATAATATTTGGAGGGCCATACATGGCTCAACAATGCCCTAAAGAGACTTGAAATATAATGTAAATTTTACACAAGAATTAACTCAATAGATGTGAATGTGTATTTGTATATTGTTTGACCTCCCATTTGATCAGTTTCTTTGAACAACTGCAGATGCTATCAAGCCATCCCATGGAGATCATTTTTAATTGCTCCATATGCCAGAATTTACTATGTGCTAAATTGTTTGCATATAGAAACTCATCACACAATTCAGGTAATCCACGTCATTGCAGAACAGAACTTTTGTGTTCTGTTTTCTGCTGTTAAAAATGGCAGGAGGGGAAAAATCATTTCTTTATCTACATAATGACACCATCATGTATCAAATGGGTCATCAGATAATGACAACCCACTGTCTGAAGAAATCTTAATCTGCTATCCTGTGACTATCAACACAGGTGTGCTTGCCTGCACCAAAGAAGAAAATACATTTAAAAACAAAGTGTTCGTATTTTCTTTCTTCTGCTGGAAACAGAATAATTCTGAAGCACAGAAGCACAAGAGTCATAACATCAACTCTGAACAAAGGAAAAAGCTGTGAAAGAAAGAGGTCAATTGGTCATCCATTTCCCTTCTGCTAGTGGTATTAAAAGAATAGAATGCAAATGAATGAACTTTCAAATGACCCCAGCTGAAAGTTTCAGATTCACATTTTACTTCGTATGGAACACATGGATTTTCTTTGAAAGAAGAAGCCTCAGTTTTTCAAGATTGTTTTTGTATTTGTGTGCCAATTAACAATTGTAAACCTGTGTGGGATATGTCGACAGCTAAGTCATTATGAAAGGACATTTCTTTTCAATATCAGTACTAACCATCTCATTTCAAAAGGTAACATTTTCTCAGTAGAACAGCTCTTTTTGTTGTTGTTTGAGCTCACCTTTATCCTTGATTCTTTCTCGCTAGGATTTTAATCATTATTACCATGATTTATTTATTTGCTGCTTTTTAATACTAAAGCAAACAAATGAGATGTAGCAGATAAATGGCCCTTTCAAAGAATCACAGAATTAGATTGAGGCTTTTCAAATAGCCTTTGTTTAACATATACCGGTTAGTTCATTTAATTTTCTTTACTCCGCAAATGAATTTAGACCATGATCTAAACAATGTCAGACATGGAAGCAGATAGTCATACACTTAATATCTTGTCAACCCTGAAGCTGGCTAGATGGTGGTCATCTTCCTATTCTACTGGTGTCTTTCCTTTCTTCAAAACTTCAGGGCTGACACAGATTGGAGATGAGAGATAGGGAGGGGGTGTTGAGATAGCTGGGGCGCTATAACCAAAACAATATTATTTCTCTTGAGAACCAAGGTCATTTCTGCAAGTGCTTGGGAGGTGGAGATTGAGGTCATCCCATGTCTGGAATTTGTGCTGATTGGATCATGTGACTGATGCATCTGGGGAAATGACAAACTTTTAATAAGGGGGAAAACTGGCAAGAACTTTAGATCCGGTTTTCACCAGCATCATGCCAATATGACATGCCCTAATAAAATGTTCTTTGAGGAGACCTCTTGCCTTGCAGTTCTTTCATTCAAGGGTGTGTTACTTGGGACACTGATATATCTGTTCTAAGAGTTCGCAATGAAAAACTTTATTACTTATCAAGATAGCATGAAGTTTGATAGGAAGTTGAGAGACGAATAAAAACTTTTCAAAACTGTCTGAATTATTTTTATCTCATCCACTGCAACGAATTTTGGAGGATTGTTTTTTTTAAAAAAAAAAGAAAAGGCAGTACTGTATTAAAAACTTATGTATGTATGTATGTATGTATGTATGTATGTATGTATGTATGTATGTATGTATATATATACACACACAACCAAACACATACGACCAAACCTGAGATTGCAACCACTGTCCACCCAAGATGATTGTGTTTGGAGTAATGGTTTCATGCAAACTGATAGAAGTTTGCCAAATCTTATAACAAGAGACCAAAGGGATGGACAAAGATTTCCAGAGACCATAAGTGAAGATTAAGCAAGATATAAATTGACTGTTGTTGCAAGTGGAGCAGATGAAGAAAAATGGAAATAAGGATCTCCAGAGAAAGAGAAGGTTATCCCATACAGTGGAGAAATAGATAATGAAATTAATTTTCAACTAGAACAACCAAAAGGTATTGCATAAAATCAGAAAAATAAAGTAAAGTGATTAACAAATGACTCACATTTATATAAACTAACGGTTGATTTTTAAATTTGTAGGAAGACAGCCTTATACAAATACCTGGTGGGACTTTTTAATGTAATAGAAAAACAGAGAAAGAATCTTGCAGGTTAGCACAATATTCCTCCTGATAGCCCTTAACATTATTTTTTAAAGACATTCTTCCCCTTTGGGCAAAAATCCCCCAAAAACAAATTATCTCTTTCACAAGTCACAAACCAGTTATCAAAAAGAACCAAGATTGGCACATAGCACAGAGAAAAAGCAGTGGCTACAAATAAAATAAAAATAGCTTATAAACTACAGAAAGCTTATCAAAAGTGCTATTGTGTGTTAAAATGTGATTAAATGTATTTTTAAAAAACTTGTACATTAATCTGCCTGATATTTTGCAGATTTGATGCCTACAAACAGAGTATTTTCATTTTCCATGCCATTTGAATGTTAAGCACCAAAGTTTCAAACTGCAGAACACCAAGAGTGCCTACTGAAAACAAGCTGTTGGAAGAAATATCCATCTGGTTCAGTTCCAAGCTGGGAGAGAGGTACTCGAGACAAAATGGAGGCTGGAGGCTGATTGGAAAGAGGGTCCATTTATTGATGAAGCAGCATGACCAAGCATGTAATTCTGAGTAGCTGACCACATGGAGTTGAGAGTGAGGGGTTTTATGCCTTCTCTTGGGCTTTGCATTTGAACTTCCTGTTTCTGTGCAAGAACATGTATTCTATTGGCTGTTGTCAGACTCCCATGAGGCATATATAAATCCTAGGAGTTTGTCTGAGTTAAGCTTGGTTAAAGTTTGGCTGATGCAATGAAAGGGCTTGCTGGACAATTTCTATTGTGGCTGAGGGCTAATCCTACCTTTGTTCAGACTTTGCTGCAGGAAATTTTTGCCTGTGAATAGAGCTAACTATCTTTTTATCTCTTAACTGCTGACATCTGCTATAGGCTATTAAGGAAGGTGGGAGCTGCTTTCCAAGAGCATGTTACTCCATTTCTCATCCAGGGAAGTATAATATTCTGCCTTTTTAATATTTCTCAAAATATTTCATTCTAGGAGAGGGGGAGGGTCTTGTCTCAAAACGCATAGCAAAACTGAATTAAAACACAAACACAAAAGGAATGAATAAACTGCTGAGGAAATGGAATAAAAATTGAAATTATTTTTGTATGAAAACAAATTTAAAAAACCAATTATTTTCCTTAGGCCACAGGATATTCAGTACTAAATGTAAAGCCTTTGCTATAAAACAGCATTTATTCACAAAAGGAAATCCAATAAATACACATAGATCAGCATATAATTATTCAGTTTATGGGAATTCCTCTTCATCCCAAAGTGCCTGCGGGTCATGAAGTATCTCTTGTGAAGCTTTAGGGAAAAAAATAAAATGAATAACGTCATTTAAATCTTCTTTCTTTCTTTGAATAGATGTTATGACTTTCATATTATTATGAAATCCTCTCATAGGTTAGCACAGTATTTCTCCTACTATTCTTCCCAACAAATTATCTCTCTTCACTGAAGTTATAGCCTTGAAAGAACATCCAGGAATCTTCCTGCTAAAATTGTCCATTTACTGAGGAAATTGTGGTGCTTTTTGAGCTTGATTGTTTGCTTGGCGATGTTTCATTACCCAAATGAACAACACCATTAGTAATAGTGAATATGGGCCTTGTTCCCATAGCATTCCCACACTCATTAGCATTAATGATATTACCTATTCAGGTAATGAAACATTTACAAGCAAACAACCAAGCCCAGAGACCACCAAAGACTCCTCAGTTCAACCCTATTATCTTCTCTTATACTGAAGAAATTAATTGCTTCAAGTTGTCCTATTATGACTCTAAATGTGTCTGATCATCTGATATTAAAATGCTGCCTGAGAAATATAAAAGTTGTATTATTTCATCGGTTATTCTCATATTTTGTTGTTTATTTCCTTTTCCTGTCCATCTCTGTACTGCACAAACAATCACACAGCAATGAGTTTATTTGGAATGCTTTGTTGGTCAACAGATATATCTGGATATATGGGTTTAGAACAGATTTTCCCCCTTTGTTCCAAATCACTGGTTTATATTTTTTACATAGATGTATTTTTGAATGTAATAATTACTATTTAATCACTTGTAACAATCACTTACATTCACATATAATTTTGTGATTTGGATAAGATTTTTATTTTTAAAAAAAGGTTTAAAAGGCTGTTTTTCAGATTTCTAAAGAGGCACAGTAGGACCGCTTATTAGAATTGTGTATATAATGTTATAATTTGGGGTATCAGCAAACAAAAGCATCTCTGGAGGAAATAGCTCTGTTTGTGATAAATAAATACAAATTTAAACTATTGAATATGCAAAAGCTATATAAATGTAATTCAGTGCTAAAACTCTCTGCCTAGAAAAAAAAAAGGAATATGTTCTGCAGCCCCATGTTCCATTTGACATTCTATTTTCTCCAAACACCAAATCTCAATCATATAATTCTTAACTCACTTTGTTCTTTCTTTCTTTAATTTGAAGACAAATGTGGTCTCATATGGTCTGGCATACTTTCTTTTTCCCCTGGGATACCATATCTCAGCTCCAGAAGTCCAAAAAAGCCATAGGGAGCAACACAGACAAAGGAAAATCTAGTGATCACCCAGATATTTTGCAGCCGAGCCATGGGCACCCTGCTATCATCTCTGCCCTGTACCTTTTTTTCAATCAAGCTATTGTTTTAGGACAATATCAAGTGAGTCATTTAAAAATAATTCTTAAAAATAAAAATAGATGTGCAGTTGTGGATATTTCTGAATGTTGTCTTCAAAAAGCAATGGATTTCCATTGCTTGCATAGACAGTTTTATAGGAATCACGCCATTTTTTTCTTGCAATTACAGAAATAAAAATGAAAGTGGGCAACGGGAGTTATTTTTCTGAGAGAGAAATATTAAATCTCTTACAGTGACAATGTAAGGGAAGTATCTTATCCGTTGCTTCAGCAACATTAATGTTAAAAGATATCTTTTCTGACTTCAAAGTAACTAAAAGTGAAAATATTACAAAGCCATACTTCACAATTATTCAATTCGCTACTCTCATATATTTAGTGATATCATGATTTTTGCAGTATATATAACTTGACATATAAAGTGTAATCCACTTTAAACATTTCATGGATGAATAGATGAAAACATTTTACACATGTTATATTTTAGAATTTCAGATCAAAGCTAGAGTTTCTATCCATCTTCTCAATACATGTTGGACAACCTTGGAGAAAATAAAAATTGATGTGAGAACAAATAGATAGAAGACACTTCAATCACCTCACAGTCTATTTCTAAATTGGAATTACGATGACAGAAGTTAGGTAGCATCATATTTGACAAACAGGAACAGAAGATACTTTTCTATTAAAAGAAATTAATGTGTCAAGACCTTTCAGAACTTGATAACCAAGACCTGATGGAAGTTCAGAATGACAATTACCTTTGTTGTGTGTGGGTATATATTGGAGAGAGAAAGAAAGAGAAAGAGAGCTGTGACAACAAGAACAACAAAAATGCTTGTCTCAAATAATACAAAAACCCATGTTAAAAAACTGTCATGTGGCAACTGGGGATGGGATGAGATAAAATAAATCATGTAAGCTTCTGTTTTATTTTTATGTCTTGCTTCTAGCAGCTTTCCAATCAGATTAAAGTTTCTATAGATCTCCTTTTCACTTCTTGAGTTTTTAGCAAGTTTGTTCTCAAAAGCTTCAGGCTCAAATAGTAACTACAATTTTGTTGACCTTTCCCATCAGCCACTCAAACACTATTGTGGGGAACCTGCCCTGAGCTCTAACAAGCTGAGGAAGAGCAGCTTCTGAATAAAGCAATGCAACAGAGAGGTTTGCTTATATAAATGGGTTTCCTTTTAGCTGTGTTTAAAACGTAATGGATAATCCATATAGGTATAATTGAAGTAATAAATCAATAATACACATCATATATTTAGTTTGATGGGTATATGTGACCTTCTCTCTTTTATTGAATAAATATTGTTCCTTCACTTAAACTATTAAGATGACGCTACATTAATATGATACTAACCTATATCCTATGCATAGGAGGCCATATCCTTACCAGAACATATGCAATATGGCTAATGATGTTTTGGAAATAATGATGTTTCCAAATAATTCCAATAAATAATAATAATTCCAAATAATTCCAGAAAGATGTTTCAAGGAACATGCATGAGCGTGACTGCAAGATCTTTTGTGAATTAGATCTGAAGAGCTGTGCAATGCTATTAGAAAAGCATGCTAAAATAATATAAATGAATATACATACTGTACCCTGAATTTAGTGAGCAAGTGAACAGGAAGGCTGACAAGATTTTACATGTGTGGTTGATCAGAGAGGCTAAGCATTTTGAGAGGTTATGTGGCCTTACTTAGCTTTGAGGACTGAAAAGAAAGTGTTGATTGGACAGGATATGTCCTGAAGGCCACTGTAGATGATTGAATGACTGTTTCCTATTGATTGCAGTAGAGACTGTGGCACTTACATTAAAGAATGGCAGAAAAGAAGGTAAAGAGCTGTTTGTTAATGAATGAGATTCAAGCATATGAAGTATTTCTATCATTGTGGAAATAAGCCTTTATCTCTTTGATTTATTAAGAAGAAAAGATTTAATTCATCCAGATTCATACAGACCCATCTTTTTATTAAACATACCTGAAAAGATAATAAATGTTTTTAACTAAACCAATATATCTTGATCACCTTAGATTTGAAAAGATCTGAAAAAATACATGAGAGACAACATCAAGTAGATTTTGAATTAGAAACCAAATAAAGCTAGAAAACAACAACAACAAATGTAGCTGTGATTTTTCTTGATGTAGAAAAAGCCTTTGACAATTTGGAATATGCTTTCATGCTTTTGGATTTGAAAGCGGTGATTTTCAGCCCTACGTTCTTCATATGGATACAGAGTATTTTTAAAGAACATAAAGTCAATATAACATGAAATGGTTCTGTATTATAATAAGCTACTATACAGTTTTGGCAAAGGTTAGTGAAAAATAATTCTGACCTGGAATCTAGCAAAAGAACAAAAGCAATACTTCTAGTAATAAGTTTAACCTTATTGCCAAAAAGGAATTAAATTAAGCTTATTTATTTTATTAATAGTTTATTAATAGTTCAGAGGAAGTCTGAACTATTTTATTAAAATATTTATTTTAAACTAAGTATTTACAAATTTGGGAAAAATGTAACAGTGGGTATCTCTGTGGGAGACAGTAACTAGATCTGGCTAGGAGGAATTTCAGCCATTAAACTAAGACATTTGGCCAAGGTTTAATTATTTTTTCCCAAATGATTCCAATATATATTGAAAATAAGATTTTATATTATCAGTATATAAAAAAGGAAAAACTATGTATAATAAAAGACCAAGAACTAAACTAAACTAAACTAAACTAAACTAAACTAAACTAAACTAAACTAAACTAAACTAAACTAAACTAAACTAAACTCAAGTTTTTCCATTTAAGAGGAAGGTGGATTGACAGCTTTGAATTTGTATTACCATAATAGCTACTTAACTGGATTTCACAGTCAAAATGGTTCAGTTATCTCTGCAGAACAGAAGGCTCCAGATCAGAGGTGTCAAACTCGTGGCCAGTGGGCTGGATGCATCATGTGCCGGCCACGCCCATGCCCGGTTTAGAGAAGGGGAAAAAGTCCTAATACATCACGTGACACCACGGGTTTGACACCCCTGTTCTAGATGGTCTACATAAACATCTCTTGATTGAATCAACAGAAGCAAACAATTTATAAAAGATCATGCAATAGCCAGTAATGTATTGAATGTTTGGGATAAAAGGGGGGAAAAAAGAAAAAAAAAAAGCCCTCTCGTCCTACAATTATTTTTATGAAGAGGAAAGCCTTAAATTGAAATCTTTAAAAATGCAAATCAGAACATCTGTTGAGATTTATTTATAAACTGCTGGTGAGCAAGTACTTATTAGGATCAGCAGCAAAAAAGTAAAGTACGGAATCAGTATCAGAGACTTTAAACAATGGATGTCTAGCCTCAGAAGTAACTCGGCTTGATGTTGCCAATGAAGATGGCTAGGAAAGGGGCAATGCCACGCTCTGCAAGAAGAATGCTTATTCCTCTTTCCCCTCTTTCAAAGACAATCAATCTTGTTTCTACTGTTTTAAATTTGCGCTATAGATGCACCACTGCATATATTTTTGTCTCTGAACAGAGTGCCTCTAGAAAGAGAATATATACTGGCTGTCCAGGAGGGAGGTATTGAAAGAAATGGTTCTCATTGCATCACAGTATTTTTTATTGGATATACTATAGAAATATTGGATTCTGTATTTTCCCCCCAGTTAAACAAAGTAAACAAGGGCCCCTTTGAAGGGATTAGGATAAGGGGGGTTGCTGAAAGCTTCATAAATCGCATTCTGAATTTGGGGAACAAACTTAGATCAAATAACTAAACCACTAGAAGATTTTGATCAAATAGACTGGACTATTTGCACAGCCTTGGATCTAGCACTAAAAGCAATTTGAGAAGCTTCTACACAACCTTATTGAATACATCTTTTATTTCCATGCTCTCTGGCAAATGGTAGCACTCAATAGACTATATGAAGCTTTTGTTCTTTTGACTCTGTATCTTGAGGAAGAATCATATTTTTCTTCCAAACACTTTATCCAGTAAAAATAAAACCTGTGTAAGCGGTGCATAGATTCTTAAAAATAAATTGTCAGCTGAATTACCAGTGTGTCAAAGTGTGCTAGTTACTCTATTCTATAACAGAGGAAGTCTGATCTCAAAATCAACCTCCTGTAACAATAAAAAGGGAAAAGCTTCAAACTTAAAATGAAACCCTTGCTCTTATTGTATTTGTATGCATGTTGAAAATTACTTGTCTAGTCTCTCGCACCCATACTCATTTGTGTACTGTATTCCAAGACTGTATAAAATTCTATAAAATGATATTGTCAACCTTAATAAGGCAGTTTCAGTTTCATAGCTCCAGTGGTGTACTGATGGGTTGAATGCAGTTCTGTTTATAACCACTTCATGTTTGAATTAGATGCACAAGTGCTTTAAATTAAAATAGAATTAACTCATTTATATGTATATTACCAGAATCCCTAAGAATCTACAGACAACTTTGGTAAATTGTCTTCCTGCCCAACTCTATAGCAAGGCCCTCTTGCTCTGTTCTAAAATTATCATAGATATACTCTAATATTAAATGGGAAGATCAGAGGATTAAGCAGATTTCTGTGATAAATGAGCTCAGTGTTTGACATCCAAACCTTTGGGGAGCAGGTCTAGGCATTCAGTAGGCTTTTTACTTCATTTCAAAAATATAACACGCTTCTGAGATGGATGAGATTTTCCGTAGACTTTTGGGATGAAGAGCACCAGTCAAAAAGAAAATGAAACTCAAGCACTTTGATCTTACATTTCTACACAACTGGAGACAGCTTGGCTGAGTGAAGAGTTTAGGACTTCTATGCCTACGGGTTTTCTTCACTTAAGACTTTAGGATTCTTAAAGTGCCTTTATAGATTGCCCAACATATCCTAGCTCGGAAAATATATTTTATGTATGATGACTAGTAGGGGTATCAACAAAATCTGTTCTGATTTTTAGAAATAAATGTGTGAGAAACAACAAAGGACTGTTTTGGCTTGGAAATTAGTGTAGCATGATTGTTTGTTTTTTCACATTTTCGAACTGCTATCTCCTTCGGGAGGCACTGTGGGAGGTGCGCAATAAAATGTTAAAATATAGAAACAGTATATAAAAGTTAAAAATTTAGGAGGAGGCAAGGATGATTAAATGCTGTTAAAATTAGTTAAAAGGTGCAGGGAAGGTTTTTATGACACTAGCTAGCCACAGGGCTGCACGCTCCTCTGGGCTCACCACGTAGGGCTCAGAAAATTGGAAGGGACCTTGTAGTAATTTAGTCCAAGCCCCCATCCAAGCAGGAGACCCTACACCCTACACCATTTCTGACAAATGGCAGTCCAATCTCTTCTTGAAAGCCTCCAGTGATGACACTCCCACAACTTCCAAAAGCAAGCTGTTCCATTGGTTGATTGTTTTCACTGTCAGAAAATTTATCCTTATTTCTAGGTTGAATCTCTCTTTGATCAGTTTCCATCCATTATTCCTTGTCTGGCCTTCAGGTGCCTTGGAAAATAGCTTAACCCCATCCACTCTGTGGCAGCTCCTCAAACTTGTAAAGGAGTAAAGCAGAGGTGGTATTCTACCGGTTCACACCGGTTCAAGCGAACCAGTGGTAGAAAAAGCTGCCGTTCGGGAGAACCTGTAGCAAAAAAAATGGCTACCAGTTTGGCTGGACTGGTAGCTAAAAAAGCTCCCTCTGCACACATGCACTCCCCCTCCTTTCCACACACATGCACGCTGATCAGCTGAGAGAACTCTAATCCTCTCAGCTGTTTGGCGCACTTTTTTTAGCTACTGGTTTGGCTGAACTGGCAGCTTTTTTATCTACTGGTTCGGGCAAACCGGTAGTTAAAAATTGGCTACTGGTTCGGGCAAACCAGTAGCTAAAAAAGTGCACTGATCAGCTGAGAGGATCAAAGAGTCATCTCAGCTGATCGGTGCGCACATGTACAGTAGGTGCGCCAGCAGACACACACATGTGCAAAAGTGAGGGGGAGCCCACACACACATAGAAGGGGCAATGCGCACACATGCTTGCGCAGGCTTGCACATAGGAGCACACTCAGTGAACGGGTGGCAACACCAGTAGGAAACCACCACTGGAGTAAAGACTCCTTTAAAAAACACCAGGAGACTGGGAGCCTGCCTCACTTTCGAAAAAAAATATTCCACAGACTGGGGCCAATGGCAGAAAGGGGTCTCTTGCTATAGCCTGCTTGTTGGAGTTCTTTAATGAGGGGATGTGCAACATACTTTCCCTGCCTGACCAGGTGGGATAAGCCAATGTAATAGGACAAAGATGATTCCAAATGTCTTCCTCGGGTTAACAATCCTGACAGAAAACAAAATAAAGTTCCACATAATATTTTTAAAGTTGTTTTGTAAAAGACATGCAATGAAAAAGACAAAAATAGCACTTCTGTGGAAATTTTTCATTTAGCAAGCATGAATTAGAGAAATACACAGAGCAGAGGGAGATGGAGATTTGGGCAATTCGAATTTAAAAAGAGATTTATTGGGTAATTTCCATTATCAACTATGCTGGTGGACTATGTGTACAGCAGTTAGAAA
>JAOYMU010000292.1:16879728-16895015 GCA_025802295.1 Psammodynastes pulverulentus | reverse complement strand
CTATCACTTCCGGGTTTTTTTAGCGCGCGACGGGGGGAGCGTTCCGGCACCTTTCGGCGCCAAAGAAAAGCCCTGCATATAGGGTATCACAATTTCACTAGGAATACATACAAAATCTAGCACATACTGTATATGGTGATATTAAATGAGATTTTGTAAAGTACTACTTCAAATTTCAACATTAAAATAATATTATAGACAAGATATAAATATGTAATTATTGAGCCCTTTTATTTATATTTATATTTCCTATTTCTAAACTGCCCATCTCCCTCAGAGATAAAGTTTGTATTGATAAAATGGTGAATGTGTTTCTAAAGTACCACCATCCATACACATAAGCATATTCAGAGAAACCCAAGATTTGCAGATTTACACAAAAGTACCATTGTCACAAATGGCATTCAATCTGCTGCTAGTCAAATCTACTTGGTCCACGTCTTCTAGAAAATGCCTGATATCCTATGAGCTCAATAGCATGACTGAATTACTAGTTTCTTACTCATATAGAAAGCAATAAGCTTGATCTAGGCACGGCAGCCTATATTTCTGCTGTCGGATGCCATGAATTGTGTAATGAAAAACCTTACTATTCAATCAACGCTTTCTATTCAGGTGTTCTTGGGAGACCAATTAGGCAAAATTAAGCATTTGACTTAGTTTACGCACTCTCGTGTTATGGTTGACCAGGTGGAGTAATTTAACACTGAGCATGACTAAGGACATGTATGACCAGGATACCTTATCAAAAGTGCCACTTCTTGAGGGCAGAGATGCACAATGTCATCTTTTAGCTGTCTTCATCTTATCAAGAAAGCAAGTATTGCCTGTTGTTTCTTACTCAACATCAAAAATAGTGTTTTATGACAGTGCTAGCACAAGTCTTGCCCAAACCATCCAGTCCACTTGCTGCACTTTGTCTGATTGTAAGCAAACACCCTCACTCCAATTTTCTACTGTGCATTGTAGCATGGACACCCCTTCTCTTTTAATGATAGGTTGAAATGGCTCTTCTCCACCACCTTTTTCTTCCTGGGTTACTGGATTTTTTGCTATCTTCTGAAGGAGTTTTGACTTGCTAACTTTCTTGTTCTCTTAATTTTACTGGCCCTTTTTAAAGTTCACTAATGAAATAATGGAATGGGCTGGAATATCCTGAAGGAAGCCTCTGGTTGCCTAGAATCACCAACAAAAGCAGAAGTAGGCAATTTTTTCTGCTGTCATCATGTGATGGAATAATATTCAAAATTAAACGTGCTCCAAATTTGAAGATAATCAAATATCATGAGATTGCAGCCATTTTGTCTCCTAGAACTTCACAAATTGCAAGGTTGAAATATTGTGAAATATGACAACATTTTGATCATAGTTTAAAACAGTACAGAGAACAAAGGCTGTTTCTCATTGGGGGTTGATACAGCCTCTAGTGAAGGTTAAGGATGTACTTACATCTCTGTTTGGCTCCTGCTGTGAAAGGAAGTAATCAATTGTTAATAAATCAGAAAACACACAAATCCTTAAGCTAGACTAGTAGCTGTTTGTAAAAGTGTTCTGTTGCTCACATCTCCCCAACATCTGCAGATTAGCCGTGTTAATGGCAAAATAATTATTCAGAAAAGTTCATGGATATAATACTAACTGTTCTTTTATGTCTTCATTTATGCATTAGCAAGTTAACACTTTTACGTTTCTCAGCTTCTCAGTTTAATTTACCACCCTGCTTTTCCCTGAAAATCTCTATTTAAGTCAGTGTTTTTCGACCTTGACAACTTTAAGAGAGGTGGGGAACCCTTGGGAGTTGAAGTCCACCCAACCTAAAGTTGCCTATGTTGAAAAACACTGGCCTAAATACAAATCAGGCTCAACATCAGTCCAGACAAAGTCATCCGGAAGCAATGTTATCAGCTGTTGAAATAATTTAAATCAATCCAGGGTCAAAGAAGCAGATTCAGATTCTAGACTGGATTTTAACTCAGATTTAATGAATGAAATTCAGCCCTTATTATTTGTCAATGTACTCATATCTTAGGACAGCAGTAAGATAGAGTGGCATGTACAAATAATTTATACACAGATTTGAAGGAATGTACACTCTGCCCCTATACAAAAATATGCACATGACTTTCTATAGGCTATTGAAACAGTTCAATGTATGCTGAATACTGGAGATGGCAACTAATTAAAAATATCCTCTACAGTCATGTTACATGTTTTGTTAATTTGAGATTATAACTAATTACCTAATCTTATGATTTATGCATTTGGAAAAATAATACCAAGAAAGTTTGCACTGTTAGATGTTGCTCTGGGTGGTCATAGTAAGATTCCTTAAAGGAAAGCTAATTATTGCCCCAGCCGAAAATTATGTTTACTACCTACTTTAATTGCTGAGTGCTTGCCATAATGATTTTAATAAACAGATAATAGGCACTATGGCTGCTACTCACACATTAGTTTTATACCTGAGGATTTTTGTTTGGCCTATTTTTGTAAGATTAACATCAATGAGTATGCCCTGTTCTGTTTAAGAGCACAGGGTAGTTAACCCAATAAATATTAGTGAATTTAATTAAGTTTCCATAGATAAAATTACACTGCTTTCTGCCTGAAGGCAAATATTTTAGTATACATTTAAAGCGGGCAAAAATTATGTGGAAAATAAACACGGCATTAACTAAATGTAACATATGTTTGAATTGAACATTTCAATCAAATTTAAAGTTTAAATTTTCAATTTCAGGTGATTTACCATTAGTATTTGCATAACATTTTGAGCCCTAATCCATAAAATGTTTCAATATTTATCCAGAATAATTGGCATGTTACATTCTCTTAGCTTTATACTAAGATGAGTTGCATATTTATTTGATACATACATAAAAAAGCATCAAGGAATGGTTATGGAAATCAGGTTTCATCAAACTATTAGGTATAATTATTTCAACACTATATAGATAGTCTGTAAACTTAACTGAATATTAATTACATAAAACTTTGGGTAATAGTAAGGAATCATTTAATTAAAATGATTAAAAACATGCTTCTCAAATTATTTGCAGGATCAGCCTAAGACATTTTACTGAGACCAAGGATAAAATGGTCCCATAAACAGAAGTTAACTAAGCTAAGTTGAATTTTATGTTGAAACCATTTAGTTATCAGAGAGGACTAGAATTAAGCAATAGTTTTTGCCTATATATCTACATTTCCTATAGGCCATAAAATAATAGTTCTGCTTTTTCCTCAAGCCATACATCAAGGTCACATTAAAATAAACTCATAATCTTACAGAACAAGGTCAGTACATAAAAGTGCTTGATCACTATAAATTGAATTGTTCTATTTGCTGATTACATTATTGTTGTCATTTTGGTTATAGAGATATTGGCCATTCACAGAGTAGGTTGACATGCAAAAAGAGATTGAAAACTTTTTAGTATGTGGGGCAAAAAATGAAATACTGTGATATAAAATGCCATCCTAAATATAATTGGCTTAAAATACAAGAGTAATTGGAAGTCAAAGAGGACTTTATCCCTTGGCTTTTCTACTACAGGTAAATCTGCTACAGATTTTTACAGAATATAAAATTGTATCATGGAAAGAACACCTACTACATACCCTGGTGTATATGTTTAAACGCTATCAGAATAATAAAATTACAAGCTGCCTTAAAGCATACACTGTTTTCCCCAGATGCACACAAAATCAATGAGGCATAATTATTTAATAAACAATAGATGATAAATTAAATGATATGAGATCAAAATAAAACGCATCATTTCCCCAACACATTTCCCAGTATGTGTTGGAGCAGCATCTCCAGTATTCTTAATTGGCATATTAACTGGTAATCCTGAGAGCTTCACTTCCAGTGAATCTGGGAAACATTAGGTTAGGAAAGGTGACAAGATAACCCAAAATACAATCTAATACTGCAACATTTATTTTTCTACCACCAAATCACTCCAGCGAACCTAAATTAGATATTTATGCATTGGAATTGTTATTATTACCTTTCCAATTCAATATTCCCTTGTGTTAAAGAGCTGGGTAGGTTCATCGCCTTCTATTTTACATTTCTACTGGTGAGCCATTGTCACTATGGTAAGCAAGTTTAAAAAAAAATGCAACAGTGGAATAGGGGAATCCACTTTGCCACTGCTTTCCTTTAAAAGTAAATTAAAAGAAAGGAGCTCCAAGCTGGAAAATGGCAGCCATAATATCCTTTTTTAAAAAGTGGCATTAGTTGGTTGTTAATTAACAGCCTGAACAAAAATATATCTCCAAATATTCCTTATTTATGGATTTGTATATGACATTTTGAATTTAAAGTCTATTATTTGGGACATTTTCAGTAATGAAATACAAGCAATAAATGCATTTTATTGGCTGAACCAAAAACAACCCCAAATATGGTGTTTATTAATACTGGAATATTATTTATTCTGAATTTGGCTTCATACTGGAAAAAACAATTGTTTCTTTCCATAAAAAGTAACATTTTCCCATTATAAACCATTTATTGCAGAGATATGTTTCCGGTCCAGTCCCCCAGGGTTTTTATTTTTTTAGATAGGGTCGTAAATTTTAAATTTTAAATTTTAAATTTTAAAATTTTTAGCCTTATTGTAGATTTGTATCGTACTTTTTATTGTATTTATTATTGATATTTCTGGTTGTTAGCCGCCCCGAGTCCCTTCGTGGAGAGGGGCGGGATACAAATCCAATAAAATAAAATAAAAAATAAATATGTCAGGCCACTTGAATTCCACTAACCTAGAGAAACTACAGACACCGTTGTGGCTAATTCATCAGGTGGTTTAGAAAATTGCCATGTTAAATTCTTTGTATTGAGTGCTTTGCTAGATAAATATTTATCACGGCAAATATTTCCCTTCTGTAGTTTCTTTTAGCTTATTGCAATCAGAGACCACACCTGCAGAATGCAAAGATGGAAGTACCCAATGGAGCTTTGCTTCAATCAGTCATCAGATCTTGCTCATTCTTCACCCTTTCAAGCAACCCAGTTCTGGTGCTTGAATAAAACCCCAAATTAGAGACAATTTCACACTACATAAAATTTAGCTTCATATCTTTTAAGCCAAAGTAACTATATATAAGCCCTGTATTATGATTTATAACCAAGACATTTTAATTTATAGACATGTATTATTATTCAAATAATTTACTCATGAAAAGAAGAGCTTCTCATAGATTATTGGGAATGTATTAATAGGATAAATGATTTTTTCCCTCCTGTCCAATCATTCTATTTGGAGCTGTCAGTGTGTTCAGTATGGGGAAACAAACACTATAACCTAAATTGTCTGAACACAACAAATTTTGCTTTATTCAACATCATATTTAAACAATCTGCCTCATGCAGCATAAAAAGGCCATGCATCAGGCAGTAATATCCATGGAAGGATGTTATATTTCAACTCTGTGCCAGGGGGAAGAAGCATTTTATTTTTTAAAAAAATAAGTAGGGTAGAAGGATTAAGCTTCTAGTCCTCATGCACAATAGTCTTGATCCAGATTTGATAATGATAATGTAAATTAAGTCTCATGATATAGATTGTTTCATGCTTTTTATTTGTAAATAAAAAGTAAAATAAATGCTGCAATGTACAGCTACTAGTTGACTAAATTAGATTGTTTTGTTATTCTGCCACCTTTTCCAATTTAGTGTTTTCCAGATACATGGATGGAAATGTCACACCAGATAAGATGAACAGCATAAAAATTTGATTAATAAATAAATAAATTGTAGATGTTTAATCCTTAGGCTCAACGTCTATGTCCCATGGATCAATATTCTTTAAGTAATCACTCTCATACCATTAACTTTATTGGATTGATTGTTTATTTATTGAATTTGTATGCCACCCATCTCACTATCAAGCTTCCAATACCATAAACAACAGAATCAAAACACTGGGCCTCTGTGAGAACACAAATATGAATACAGTGGGTTTTTAGGTTTTAAAAGAAATACTACCGCTGTGTCGAAAAGGGATCTGGTATGATGTTAAAATATATTCTGCAGATGATGATGAAGATGATGATGATAATGAAAGATCACTTATATATATTATGTACTGCACAGTTTCATAAATTAAGCCTGATTTTATTGGAGGGGGTGTGCCCCTGTATTTCACTGCCTTCAGTGCTTCAAAAACTGCAGCCTCCCTACCATCCTGAGCTTCATTCAAAGCATGAAAGAAGATATCAAGAGAAAACTACTTTTCCTTTGCAGCTTTTTCAGATGAGGAAACTAGAGCAGCAAGAAAGCTGAAAAATGAAGATATATATAAGAAAAATGGAGGGGGGGGTACATAAAACATTATCATCACCACACAGCAATAAATGAAACAAAAGAAAAAAATTAGGAGCCATTCTAAGAATGAAGTGGAAAGGCAAAAGTCTCTTTTGTAGAGGAACAGGAAATTAAGAGGGCAGTTTTTAGCCTCTAGTTATTTTTTTCTTTATCCCTTGTTTTCCTGGGTCTTTTTACCTAATAGAAAATCCTTAAAGCTAGAGAAATCTGCATAACAAATGTTAAATTCTACTCTCTGTAGAGTGAGACATTTAATATTAATACCTTTTTTAGAAATAATGAGTGCCTGGTGGATCTCTTGTACATGGTTTTCCCCCCTGCAATATTCAGTAATACAGAATGCAGTAATTATCTTCTTCAGATTTCTAATCTTGCATGCAGCCGTTTAGAAATGACCACAGAAGCAAGGAAATTCATAATGCAGTAACACCATATATGCACTATGTACTTTTATAATGGCTGTAGGCAGAGCAAACACAAGGACACAATTGCCTGATTACAAATCTAAGTTAGTTACTTAGAAGTCCCATTATACTCAGCAGGATAGCTGCTATATCATCATTCTTACGATCCCAGTGAGGTTTGTTGTCCACAGATCCCTTTGAATTCTCAGCATTTTCTTTTGTTAATTATATGTGTTTTTACAATTTGCTATTTTATGATACCTTCATCTCTGGCACTTAATTTTGTTTTATAAATAACGAATTAAGTAGGTGGCCAAATTGTGCGTAACATGGAACTAGAGATCTCTAACCTAGATAGGTTCAAGATATTGGTGGATTGATAAAAATTGGGACCAATGGTTATATATTAAGTGCTTTGGCATATAAAAATGAACTCAAAAAAGACAACAAAAAATAGTTATTTTCTTTTTTAAAACTGCTTTAAAAAATCTCTGGTCATTTCCTAAATTTCTCAAATTCCAATTCAGTTTTGTTGGATATAATGCATGTATACATTTACTCCAGCAGTTAATCTTTTTAATGTAGTCCATAAGCATTTTTGATTCTAGTCCTGCAGTATGTCTTATAAGAATGAATAATCAATGACTTCCATTATTTTTAATATTCTTGTTACATAATGTATACAATTTGTCCTTGTTGGGTTTAACACTATCTCAATTAAGATGAGCTAAAATAGTAATACTGAAATAATTACATTTTTATAAAAAAAAATCTAATGCTTGGGTCTCTAATGTTGTCTTTGAAGTTTAACAGCTTAAAGAAATGGGTTCAATTTTAGAAAAATGTTCTGAATATATGCTACATCCCTGGAACAGCTACTTTTGCATATCTTGAAGAACATCAACAAGGCTCTTGGTCGTATCGAAGTTACAATTAGTAAACATTACTTTGCACTCTAGAAAATGAAAATAAAATCCAACCAAAAATGAAATCTTTCCCCAAGCATAATTTTAATTAAATTTTGATAAACTGCTTTAAAATATTTTACCATTCCCATTTATAAATTATACTGGAGGTATTAAAATTGTCATGTTTATAAAGTTAGCTTTATATTTCTGATCGTGAGATTAATACAAGATGAATGGGAGTAAATGAATTCAGTATTCTTAATGCTGTCTTTCCAAATTTTATATAGGCCACTACATATATTGGATTATTATTCTCATCATCCATATCCAGCTTCTGGCTTTTCACCAATAAATTGATGAGTTAATCTGCATCATTCACTGAATACCATTTTGGTGCAAAATATTATGTTGAAATAATCTATTTTAAGTTATTTATTATATTACACTTTAGAATTCTGAAAATCACCAATGAGATTTTGAAAGACACGTGTTCTAAAAGCAACATTTCCCTTTTCAGTATTTTATTTATTTTGGTCTAATTTTTAAAATTCTGACTCACCTTGCAGTATTTTGTGACTAGAAGACAATCCAAGAGTACCTGCAACCAAATTTATTGTTGCAGAAACTACAGCATTACAAATCCTATTTAAACTGTCCTCATCCGAATTTATTATTGAATTTTGAGTATCAATTAGTTACTGTCATTACTAAACCAGAGCTGAATTAGTAATTCTCTACTTCCCTTTTAAATGCACATATTTTGCATAGATTTACCCTCTTTCCTTTCCCTTCCCTTCCTTTCCTTTCTCCTTCCCTTTCCCTTCCGACCTCTTTCCTTCTTTTTCCTTTCCTTTCCTTTCTTTTCCTTTTTTCTTTTTTGCATTTCATCCTTTCTCTTTTATACCTTAGAAATAAATATGTAATTTGATATCATGGTAATATAAATGCTATCTGACAAAGAGCAAATTAAATATAATTAAACCTGGAATTAGCTCATAATTCTTTTTTGTGTTGCATCAGAATACTGGAATAAGACAATAATTTGATGCAGTTTTACATTCAAACATAAAAAATTGATCTTCTTCTTTCTGCAACCAGTGTTTATGAATTAACGCAGTAACATATAAAAAGGATTAAAATCTGTTCAAACTGTATATTGGTATGGAGAATCTACAGCTATCCAGATGTTGGACTTAAATCAGGGCAATGACCAAGTATGCTAAGCAGTCTAATCCAGCAACATCCCAGGATACCTACAGGTAATTCACATCTGCTATTTATGCTTCAACTGAAGCATTCAATTAGAATGGTTCTTATTTTTGTGTTTGGAAAGTACTAATGCATGCCATAAAGTAATAAAATTTGCAATGAAATATATTTGCAATGTAACACAAATGAAATACCTGTCCAGATTTGCCATTGGACAAGAGTTATATAATATTATATCACATTTAACACTAAAATCTATATTTATAGATTACAGTACAGCAAGATTTTTTTTAAAAAAACCTACACCCCTATGTCTAAGAATATATGGATGGGAATTTTCTACCTAGTGTGAGTGACCCTGTTAAAATTGCTGTAAGTGGTTAAAAAAACTATACAGGATCTGAGTTAGAAACAAACCAGATGCAAAAAAAATAGTATTTGATTATTATTTTTTTAAATCTACAATGTATGAAAGAGTCAACACAAGCAAAGAGAAAAAACGCAATCCCTTTTTTTAGAATTCTTTTTAGAAAAATATTTCAAAGTACACTGAGATGATGCTAATAATTATTCTAATAAATAGTGACTCATCAATGACAAATTTAGAATAAAAAAAATAGTCCTGTATGCAACACAACCTATTTTCTTCTTGAGTTCTGCAAACATTTGCACCATTTTTGTCTCTTCAGAAGGGAAACAAGGACCTATCCAAATCCCAGTCTACCTAGCTCCTCAAAGACAAATTTGAAATATGTATTTTAAAAACAAATTGGTCGTTAAAAGCAAACAGCCCCCGTCCTCCAAATTCTCTTTATTTTCTATGGGTTTTTTTAGACCAAAATGCAATTTTCCCTGTGTTGCCCAGCTTCTTTGACACTTACATAAAAGTAAAAAGAAGGCAAGTTGGACATGAAACCCATTTATTCTGAATCTAAAGTTCATCAGCATTTTGGTTACATTGACACATAGAAGGTGAATTTTAACTCAACCTGAGGTTTCTTCTTTTTTATTATTTGAAATCAGTATTGTATACAGTATTGGATTAAGACTACTCAAAAGTCTTTGGAAGTTAATTGGGGAAACTTCAACAAAAATCAAAGAAAAAGGTATACAAATTATGGTATATATATATAGTTGAACCACATAATCTTTGTAACCCTTCAAAGCCTCAGGATTTCAATCTCCCTGATTCTGCCACATGAACTGGTCCTAGTTTCGTCTGGTCCTAGCAAATTTGGTGTGAATCTGTTTTTATTTAACCTGGAGGGAAGATAACTTGTGGGAACACTCAGAGAGAGGCCAAATCACAGCATATATAAGCATAAGTAAATTAATCCATCAAATAAATATCAGGAAAACAGCAAAAGATGCCCAGTGATGCAAAGAAATGATATTATATTTTACAGTATGTTTGCTTGAGATATTGACAACCTTCTGAAATAGATTCAGGTAATGTAAGAAATATCAGTTGCTGCCTTTCTAACTCAAGCTGTATTGTCTTCCACGGTGCCAACAAATGCTTTGATTAAATCAGCTGGATAACACAAGCATCATCGTTCACTGGTTAGTTTCACTGCAAGCCTCAGAGTATATATATGCTTGCTTTATCATATGGGTCAAATCGCCTGTCTTCTTTAGCACAAGAACAGTCAGCAAACGGAAAGAAGGATGATGGAAAACACGAATAACACAAAATAAAATAGGTTCCAATCGTGCAAAATTTGCTTCACTGAATAAAGCACTTCTTGACACAGTAATGTCCAAAAATTACCCTCCCCCAGAAGATACAGATTTGAAGTTTGAATAATTCTTATTTTTGTCTTGGTGCTTTCTTTGTTCTTTTTTAAGGCTATGCAAACACAAAAAGAGAAAACATATAGGAACATAATCATCAGGTATCGGGGTCTTTCTCGCTTTGGAATAAGTCCATTACAAACACTTCTGTGGTTCCAATTAATGTATCCCTTCAAGACAAGAAGAGGAAGAAAGGGGAGAAAAAGGAAATGAAATCCCAACAATAAAATCCAAAATTGACTTTACAATCACAGGAACAAATTGCTCAGGTTGGTAACTTCTTTTTTTTCTTAAGGATGACTGGTCATCTAAAACTAATCAGATTTGCTGCAGATTTCTCGAGGAACTGTCAAGAGTTAACACAAAGAGTGGCATCAAGAAGTTTTCTCCTTCATCGGTGATGGCAGCCTGATTGGGTGTTTGGAATTATTGGCAGGTCTAGCCCAGTTCTAGGAGGCGGCAGAAGTTTCTTGGGAGTTGTTGTTGTTGTCATTTAAAGACCGAATTCCTGTTCCAGCTTTCATGTTAGGATTCACCTTGGTGTTTTTTTTCTCTTTATAATGGAAAGACTAAGAACCCTGAAAAGGTTGAATATTTCCATCCTCCCATGAGATTCCCTCTCTCCAGCTTGAGATGCACTTTGTCTTCTCTTTCCATCAGGAGCAAGACTCCATTGCTGGCTGCTTCCCTGGTAACGTCTTGATCTCCAGCAAAAGCAGAAATCACGGGATAGCCATTTTGCATTAAGCTGACCTGCAGTACAAAAGAAATGTGAGCTAAGTGGCCCCATGAGATTTATCTGTAAAAGTTTACAGTTATACTCCAATGTATCGTACAAACATGCATTCACATAGTACATTATAACCAAAGGGCAGTCAGGCTCCTCCACATGCAGGAAACCCAAAATAATGAGTGAGTGACAAGTATCTCTCATGCAGGATGATACTGAAAAGATGATCTACAAATTCCTTCCCAGATCAGGCTGTCTTCTCTCTGTGTTAGTTCAGTCAAAGGAGACTGACCAGGGATGAAAAACCAAACCCCTTACTAAACCAAATAAGCCCATTTCATAAGACTGCTAAAAAGTAGACTAATAAATAGTATGGTGCATGGGTCCATTCCTCATTGTCTTATTTGATGAGCCTTTCATATAATTTTGTGAAATGAAACAAGTAGTCTAAGAAGGAACCCCTAATGTTGGCACATACCTGGATAGTTTGTCGGTTATATACTTTCACAACATGGAAACTGAAGCTATAGATTCCTTTTCTTGGTGCTACAAATATACTGGAAGCGAGGTCAAAATGGTTCCCAATATTAACTAATACCTGGAGGAGAAAAGGAAAGAAATCAGATTGTTCCTTCATTAAATGGAAAGTGGGGTGGAGGAAGGACATTTCTCAGACACCCCTCCCCTGTTCTCCCAGCAGTGCAAAACCACTGGCATTTGCTGTACAATTAAAATGGACTGCAGGGGGAAGGAGCCACTTCCTAAGGTGTTGTAAAAGGATCGGTTCAGACAGCTGATTGATTTACCCAGTGGTGCACCCAAAGCTTCTTTGAGAGCATGAAAGGCATATGATGGCAGCCTATGTCTGCACAGTGAAGGAGAAAACAGATCAAATCATTGCTGAGACATACACAAAGAAGGAAAACAGTCCATTGAACAAACCACTACATTTTACATTTTCACATGACAGCACTGAAACTAATTGCGTCTCTTGGGGTTTGCAGCATTAACGTGAAATGGAAGAGGCTTAGTCATGCTGTATGGGGTGAAATGTGGAGAAGGGAGTTCAGATATTAAGATAAGTAGCATTCTTAATCTGCATTCCTTATTCTATATTTCTGCTCCCACACCCATCCTAAAGAAAAACTTAATTCAATTAAGCTTGAACAAATAAGGAGAGTATATATTTTAATCTACAGAGTCTCTGAACATGGATTTAGTAGTAAAAGAAAATACCAATTGCCAATTACAGTAATGCAAAAATGATACCTGATGCCAAGTTATAAATGTTTCAAAGCACCATCAGTATCACAAAAGCAGAAACAGTGAACAGTTTTATAACGTAAGGAAGGTCTTCATCTCAGTATAATGCACAGTGCAGTCTGGTTTCTTAAATCCAAAGACAATGCAGATTACATAAAATATATGAGAACGAAAGCTGCAGACTCTTGAGAATCTAATGAACATTCCAGAACAGATGTTTAAAGTTCTTCATATTATTATTATTATTATTATTATTATTATTATTATTATTATTATTAGCAGAATCAGATCTTTAATCTTCTCTGTAATCCATATTTGTACATAACTATTTGCTAACACTTGTTTAGGATTTTATTTTTTTGACCATTGAATAAGAAGGCTTCCAAATGGGAGGATCCTAATACAGTCACTGTTCATTGTTTTGTCTAGCTGTGATATAGAGCTTGTGAATTTCAGAGCTTATTACACCTGTTCTAAAACAGGCTTCATGTTACAAAACAAAGAAAAAAATCAAAACTTCCTTTTTTTACTTACTTCTCAGAATTCTGCAGCTCTGTGCCCTTTTAAATACAATTAACTCCTAAAGAACTAAGTGAAATGTGCTTCTGGACACACATTTAAAAAATTTCTGTAAGTGTGACTGAATATACTGAAGTTTATTTCCTTATATATTCCAGCTTGATCTTCTAAACAGAAACTATTAATTTTTACTACTGATTTATTTATGCGTACATACAAAATGACGAAAGTATAATTTTAATCTTTTGTTTTAAGACAATGTTTCATAAATTGAAGATATGAATATGACAAAATGGTAGAGCATTCCTAAAATAATTGACACATTTATTTGCCTCTGTCACAGAAAACTCAGAATAATTCTGTTAATATTAAAACTCTGCCAATTTATGTTGCCATAATTTTTTTATTTTTCTCTTTTTGTATTACAACAAAATATATTTAACATGAAATTCCTATAGGCTTGAAGAAGCTATTCTTTGGTTGAGGAGTTAGATAAAATGCAACAATAGTACACACAATGCATATAATATTAGTCTAATCTATTTAAGCAATTAGCCTGAGGTGTATATTTGTATTCATACAATGATTTTAAAAATAGTTATTTTTTAAAATTCCAATGGATCCTTCTTTGTTTATTTCTGGACTGTCATGAATCCAATAGGTTCTTTAAAAATTTCCTTATTAAATTTTTCAGCCTGTCCCCACTTGGCATTACGCTCATGTTGTGCAGAATTCTACAGTCCAGTTTAAAGAAGGATGTTCCAGAGTCACCAATTTGGTGAAATGAGAGGTAGCTATGCCTTAGAAAGGACACATGCACTGAAATCAAGCTTGTCCCATAAAATGAGAAAGGTGTCCTTGGCAGCATTTATTGGTGGACACACACTAAAGGGAAATTCATAAAATCATGATTCTCATCCAAGAAGGTGAGGAGAAACAAGTGTGCCAAGGTGCTGGCTGTGAATTATCCAAGTGGATGTTCTTAAGATTCCTGAAGGAAGCTTGAACTTGACAAAAAACCATGGTGAAATAGGGCACAATAGCAGAGAGGACACACATGGAGGGCGGAATCGATTGGAATCTGGACAGAGAATATAAAGTAAAACCTTAGGTAACTGGTGTAGATAAAATGGGTCACTTTAATAGAGGCAGAATGTGTTTTAGGAGATCAGAACTGGGGAATCAACAGAGAACAGAGGTGCCAGATGCTAGGGAAAGGCTCAGCGGGTTAGAGAATGGAGATGGAATTAAGCTAAAAGACCTTACAAGGGACCAGAAACCAGCGACCAAGTCTTCTTAACACTAGGAGTAGGAGCAAAGCGTTTGGTGGTTGGATGGGATGAACGCTCACCCTGTGAAAGGGGAGGGAGGTAAAGAGGGCATCTGGGCGGGGCTTTGACTTTGTTACTGATTCTGGGAGGGGCTTAACCAAGAGCGAGGTTGGCGGTGGAAAGGAAAGGGGGGAGGGGACAGAAGACTGGCGCGCCACCTGACCTGGTCAAAGTAGATGGTCATGGTGCGGTTGCTCATCTCAGACGGCTCGTGATTGGTGCTGCGCGTGGCCGAGAAAGCCACCTTGGCGCTGCCAGAGCGCACGGAGATGCCCAGCGATGAAGTAATGGCGCCGTCGGCGGACGGGCTAGAGTCGCATACCACCAAACACTTGCCCTCCAGCACGATGGGCTCGGTGTCGTTCTGCGCGGCCACCGCCGGGCAACTGGTGGGCAGCAGGAAGAGCAAAAAAGCCAGCACCGCCGCCATGCAGGAGTAACTGCCAGCCGGCTCCGCCAGCGCTCCCCTCCGCCGCCACCACAACCGCCGCCCGGGCATCGCGTGTTGCAAGGGCCCGTCACCAACCGGGGAGTCCAAAGGGGGCGGCGGGGCGGCAGCGAACGCGAGCTGCCTTTACTTTCCGGGAGAGCGTGCGTTAAGCCGTGGCTCTGCCTGGCTTGGCCCCGCCTGCGGACCCCCACGAGCCCCGCACCAGCGCTCTCTCGCGCGCTTCTTCTCTCGGCCACGGACGGGGCAAACGGGAGGCTTCACAGGAAGGCGGGAGGCGCGCAGCAGTCGCAGCCTGCAAGCGGGAAGAAAGCGAAGAAAGGGCGGTCAGATCTTAG
>JAOYMU010000292.1:16712738-16724413 GCA_025802295.1 Psammodynastes pulverulentus | reverse complement strand
TGTTAACTTAATCTTGAGTAGCTTCTTCTCTGGTAATACTGAACTGCTAACTAGAGCATACAAAACATTTGCTAGACGAATCCTCGAATACAGCTCCTCTGTCTGGAACCCACACTGCATATCGGACATCAATACAATTGAGAGAGTTCAGAGATATTTCACAAGAAGAGTTCTTCTCTCTACTATTCGCAACAGTATTCCTTATACCACCAAACTTGAAATTTTGGGCTTAGACAACTTAGAATTACGTTGCCTTTAGTTTGACCTAAGTGTAGTACATAAAATTATCTATTGCAATGTCCTACCCATCAATGACTTCAACTTCAACCACAACAATACAAGACCATGCAATAGATTCAAACTCAATGTAAACCACTCCAAATTTGATTGCAGAAAATATGATTTCAGCAACCAAGTAATAAATTCCTGGAATGCACTACCTGATAAGCACACCTATGTGCCTACCGTCCCTGTCCTAATGTCTTTTTATCCGTACATGTTTATACTTACATGTTTATATGATATATTCATATTCATTATTTTTCTTTTTTTCTCATACATGCTTGACAAATAAATAAAATAAATAAATAAGGAATTTGTTTCTGGTGCACAAGCTCTCAGCATGCACACATACAACAAAGTGATCAGTCATGGATCATAAATTATAGTTGCAATCATTAACCATAAGATACAAGTAATAAGTGATAATTGTTGTTTAGAGATACTACTTTATACAAAGTGTACTTGGGGTAAAATTAAGTGTATGGCAAACACCAAAATGTACCCAATCTGAGCACATAGGATAGCTAAAAATATAGTATGGATACAATTAAGAATGATAATCTACTTTAACCTTTTTTATCATCCTAGAACAATGTTATATTAGAAGAATCAATTGATAGAAAACATGGTGGAGGATTTCTGCAGCTTACTGAGCAGTTTCCCAACATTTATCCGACTTGAAACCAACTCTTACACAATATATTTTCATGACGTTGAAGTGATAGGTAGCCTTAAAGGGAAATTGTCTGGTTCAGGTAAAATTGATTATCAAAGCTCACTTAATGCCTTATTTCTATTTACTATTTTAAGTACTACTTTATTTTCATCACTTGTAAAACAGTAAGAATGTGATTCTCTCTGTGTATTCACTTGTGTATGTGTGTGTTTCCTATTAGCAGCAGCAGCAGCATTAGGAAGACAAAATGTTGTGATTGCCATCATAGTTCACTATTACCAGAGACTTATAGTAAATCTTTCATCAATGGATTACATGAAACTGCTACACTTTGAGTAAGGATGCCTCATAGCCTCCTTGGCAATTACAAAGAATGAGTAATTACCATTTAAACCATTTTACAGCCACATTAAACATAAGCCTTCGGGAAAAAAATAATTCAGTGAAATGTCTGAATAGAAATAATAGGAGGATCTTTCAAATTCAGTGCTCCATAGCCATAAATTGTATCATTCAAAATTATTCTCTCGTTTAAAACACTGTACTGCTTCCTATAAAATTGAAGGGTTTAGCTTTTCTCCAATATTAAGGAAGAACACATAATTTTATGACTTTTGCAATCCTTAGGTTCAGAGCTGAAATTATTAAAAATAAATAGGAAGTTTTGTTTGGACACAATTGTACTTGCGTGCAACTGAACAGATTTGAAAACCTGTATTTTAGATTTTAGATTCACTGAACAGGTAAAATTGTCAGAAACTCCGCCTCTAGATCCTGGGTCCTGGAATGTTTTATCTGAAACTGTGATGGACAGTATCCTTTACAAGAAAAAAAAATCTCAAAATATTTATAATAGAAGTCTAAACAATTTCTTCTGTTAATGACAGTGTTGGAATGCATAATTTCTTTGTGCCCTTTCAGTGGGAAAAAAAGTTGTAAGCTCCAATTGGAACAAATTAATTTTATAGCATTTGAAGCTTCTGTAGGTTGTAGCCCTTGGCTGACTGTACCTTAGCTCAGAAGCTAATCAGGCTGAAGCTGGGCCAGTATTTATAGTATATGGGAAATGATCAAGAAATATGAAAGCTGTACGCTAAATTGGAAAGTCACCAAAAATCCCAGTAAAAGACAATAACAAACTGCTTCCATTCTGTTGACAAACAAAATGCATTGGTATATTCATGAAATCAGCAAGAAGTAAACTGAATTTAAATACACTTTATCTTACACAATTCATGATAGAATAAAAAATGTAATTTTGAAATTACTCCTTACTGTACAAAGTACAATGTACATTATGTAATATTTGGATTAAAACCAGAAAGTATACAGTATGTGATAATGTAGTTATCACATATACTTTCCAGTTCTGATCCATTTTTTTCCTACCACTAATAAATGTACTTTTAACAACTTAAAGACTGAATAACTCCAGAATTCTTCTCTAGCAATTTTCAATACCAGCTGTTTCTTCAAGCTGTGCACCAAATTCTAATAGTTACTTCCTTCATAAGTCAATACTTTGATCAGAAATGACTGCATATTTATTTGAATTATTGCCTGGTAAAACATCTAACAGTATTATCATAACATTTAATCAATTCAGTTTCTCCATAGAAATATATACAGAGCAGTAACCAAAAACTTTTCCAAGAATTTGACTGAATTTCATCTCACTGAAATGAGAAACTCAAAGACGTTGTATTTCTTCAATTATGCTTATTTTTCCATTTAAAGCAGCGTGAATTTTGGTGACTTTCAATGCTGGGTACTTAAAATGTTTTTTTCTCTGTTTCGTGGAAGACTTTAGCCCTGCTCAGATACAGAGCTAAAATTCATTAGGTGACTAGTGTCTTTCCCCATCCAGACATTAATCTGGTAAAGTGCCCATATTTCAGTGAGTGTGTTTGTAGCTCTCCTTCACAAAAGGTTTTAAGAAAACCTGGTAGTCTAGTAATGCAGCATTGGAACCTACAATTGTCTACGATAAAGGGTCCTTTACCATTAAATTGCTGTATTTTTCCAGATTGGATTCTGCACATGTTATTCAGAATATTAGCTCTGGAGTTGCAGACTGAGTTTTTAAACTCCTTAAACTGCCTCACCAGTTCTTTTTGTTTTGTTTTGTTTTGTTGAGAGAGAGAGAGAGAGAGAGAGAGAGAGAATGTTCCCTGTATGTATGTTAGTTCCCAGTGACCTAATGTAGAGAAATCAAGATCTGTTTACACACACTTTTTCCAGAGGTATGTATCCTACACTTGAATACTATTGACAGCATTCCAGACACAAGTCTGAACAACATTGGATCTTCTGCAGCATGGTGTTGCTTATATCATCTTGCATTAATTTTGTAAACTTGTCTTGTTATCTTTTTCAGATTGGGCTGGTTTCTATACAATCTAAAATAACACATACCACAATGTGAGTAAGGAAAATCTATACATATGGATTTGTATGCTTAATTCACTATTCAGAGTTGATCTTATGTCATAATGCATACCCCTTTAAATTTTTCATTTTCTATTGACATTAATTTCTTGGCTTATCTCTGCAACCATGCCATAGATAACTATATAAATCCAACTTGGATCAGCTTGCTGTGAAATCATCTTTATATGCCAAGAAGAGATTTTCTTTTGGTATTGTCAGCATTCTGCACAACTGCTGAGCCAAAGCTAAGGATAAAAGTGTAAACAAATTCAACAGTTGAATAAGATGAACAATTGGATCAAAAGTTTCCCCAATTGTGTGGAGTGTCATAAGCATCGATTAATTAAAATGCCTAGAAGCTTGGCACGACTAAACATTTATGGAATATAAAAGAATATTACTTCAGCTATCTATAGAAACAAAAGTTCTTACATTAGTAATTCTAAATGTATGATTCTACGTGCTTTCTTATGCTGGAGCATGACAAAGTCAAGACACCATAATTATTTTTCTAGAACAATCAGAGACACTAAAACTGCTCATGTAGTTCTTGATGTTACTCCAATGCAGAAAAGAAAATGGGACCACAATTATAATACCATTCAGCCTTCACTGAATACAAAAACCCCAATGGTTAAAAAAAACTTTGCAAGAATTCTCATTAAGCCTTCTATCAACAGGTGTGTATACAACTTTTTAATGTATTATTTTTCCCTACACTCTGGAAAGGGGCTTGGTATAATCAGTTGAGGTCACAGCTGAATAGCTGTAAGAGAACCTAATTATGCTATAGACATGAGTATACTCTCAATTAAATGAGTTATATGGAAAAATCCAATCATAGTGTGGATGCAAATGTCATCTACATTAGATTGATTATACAGAATATGTCCAATCATAATATGAAGAAAAATATCATCTAGATTAATTTGATCTAATGGACTAAGTTCAAGCATAATGTGAAAGTGTGAAGTTTATAATGACTTTCACTAGCAGAAATAGCAGACAGCAAATGAATACACGTAAAATAGCAGATTTTCCCTTGGCTTCATGCAGGCAATCTGAATATATACTATACAAATTGGATGACTAGAATTAAAACCTTTCCCAATAATTATAAGGAGAAGTTTTCTCCTACCATTTTGATCATGATCTCTACATAGTTTCTATACGAGTAAAAAAAAATATGAATTCTGCTCAACCACAAAACTGGTTAATAAAAGAGAAACTGAGTTTTTTTTCTTTTCAAGTATATTTTTTAAAGTTTGGAAATGCATTGATAGCAGTTATAAAAACGTATTCTAAACTTGCTAGTTTTCCAACAATCAATATTTTTTCTCCTTGCTTTATCAGACAGATGAAATAAAATTGACAAACTAAATAATGCAGAAAGGTTAGGAGAGAATGTTAATTATAAGAAAGAAAATAATCCAGGATCAATAAAATTATTTATTTTTTTAAAAAAATATTAATTTAAATTAGATTTAACTTTTTTAGAAGTTTTAGTGCCAAGTATATCTTCAAGAACAAATAGGTTAATTTTCAGCAATATGAATGATGGTATGTTAGCCTAAGACAGGGGTCAGCAACCTTAAACACTTGAAGAGCCATTTGGACCTGTTTTCCACAGAAAAGAAAACACCGGGAGCCACAAAACCTTTCCCATGCCTGACTATTTCCTGAGCAGTCACAAAACTAGCATATATAGTTGAATTAAAGTTTCTGTTTTCTTCTGAAACTTTTCTTTTCTTGGATTTATCCATGGTTGGCCTACCCGGGGGTCTAAAAGCTCAATAAATCGCATGCCGGCGGGTGTTGCACATTGGCAGTTGTGATGCGTATTTTGAGAGACAGGGAGCCACAGCAGAGGGCCGAAAGAGCCACATGCGGCTCTAGAACATCAAGTTGCTGACCCCTGACCTAAAAAAATCCAAAACATAACACTCCGATGTGCAAAACTCAAAACACGGAAACTTGGTGATGACAGCAGCTTAAAAATGTCAGGAGCTTTTGATAAGAAGACCATCTCTCGGTTGTTTTTATTGCAAAGCAAATAACTTTCCTTATCGGGAAATTTCACCTGCTGAAATAAGGCTACCTGGATAGGTTACATTAAAAAAATTATCTTTTTCCATAGGCCGGAAAAGTAGGAAGAAGGTGTGAAGAATTTTAAGGAGCTGTTCTTTCAGCACTTACTATGGAAGGTCGGAAATATTCTGGCTATCTAGCCGACGATGAGAGCTTCAGAAGGCCTCAGGTGAGGACCAAGGAAAGACCAAGGAAGGACCTTCACATGTCTTTCTAGAAACAGGACTCACCAAATTGGGTATTTATGGGATGCCACTTGTGAAACTCTCCAGCATCAAAAAAACCCAAAAAATTAGTTTTTGAAGAAGCCAAATTCTCCCATGAAAATCAGTTCCCCAACTGTCATCCAAACGAGCATAGATGTAGACCCAGAAATTGAAGGAGCTGCCTTAAGAAAGTTCAAAACATCCTTAGAGATCCATCTCATCCTGAGCACCCTTTTTTGTTTTTTGAACGATTACCATCTGGCAGCCGGTACAGGATAATCCTAAAAACAAGGACAAATAGACTAAAAAACAGCTTCTATCCCAGGGCAGTAACTCTATTGAATTCTACTGTATAGTGCAATATTCATGCAATATAGCAATAGCACTTAGATTTATATACCGCTTTATAGTGCTTTTTACAGCCCCCTGTAAGCGGTTTACAGAATCAGCCTTTTGCCCCCACAATCTGGATCCTTGGGGGTTTTCAATTCAATTGTATAGAATGTGAAGGTGTGTTTGTGTTTTATATTTATAGTCATAATGTACACCGAAGAAGGTATATTTAATTTCATTGTACGAGGAACGATGACAATAAAGTGAACTAACTCACAACCGCTTTTCAGCGCCACAGTGACTTCGAACCGTCACTAAAAGGAACGGTTGGAAGTGAAGAACTTCCCGTGCTTGCATTGGCCTTACTTTTTGCCTCCCTTTGCAGGACTGCGATGCCCAAACCAGCCCTAGAAGAGATTCCTGCGACTGGAGGTCCATGCTTCGGCCTCCGTCGCGCTGCCAGCACCGAACCCAACCGCCGGCCACCTCCGAGGCCTCCTACTACAACAGCTTCTCCCAGGCAGACCCAGGGAAGCGCAAACGCCACCAAAGTAGTAGCAGTAGTAGTAGCAGCACCACCAGCAGCGCCAACGAGAGAACCAGCGACCTGGCCAACGAGTTTTCAGAATTCGTGGACTTCTTAGCGGACGAGGATGTCCTGGAGAGCCTCCAGCAGATCGTGGAGGACGCCGTCAAGAAACTCCGCGATGTGACATCCCAAAGTGGGGAAACCTTCTTCGACCTCCAGGAGGAAACGTCCTCCAGCGTGGAGAGCGAGACCTGGTCTTATTCCTACAGTTCGACGCGTTCCCAGATCAAATACCAAACCACCACCACTATGTCCACCATGTCCAGCTCGGAGGATGACCAAGAGAAGCACTTTATGAGCCCGGAGTCGTCCAAGACAGGAGGCAAAATTTGCCTCCTGGAGAAGTTCGCCTCCAGGCTCCCCAAAGTCGGAAAGCAAGTTGCGCAGGAACTGGCGGGAGGAATCCATGCTGAGGTAATTTCTAAATCCTTTGTGCCCTCAGAGGTCCAAAGTTTTTGAGGTTCGGATCTACCTGGAGGGTGGGTGGGTGCAAATCCTGTGCCAGAAAAGGAAAGTTTACCTCACATTTTCAACCCCCTGGTTCTAAAAAGGCTCAGGGCAAAGGGCAAGGCCCGCCGACCTTCGCCATTTTAAGACTTGTGGACTTCAACTTCCAGAATTCCATAGCAAGCCATGCCTGGCTGGGGAAGTCTGGGAGTTGAAGTCCCAGACGTCTTGAAGTTGTGGAGATCCCTGGCATAGAGGACCGGGGCCATTATCAAATCTGGGTTGGTCGGAAGTCTGCAAATCATTTGATGCAACGGGAATGCAGGTAGTCCTCAACTTGTGGCCACAGTGGAGCTCCAATTTCTGCCGCTAAACGAATCCGTTGTGAAGCCACAGTTTCCTGCCATAGTTGCTAAGTGAATCACTGCAATGATGAAGTTAGAAACACAGATGTTAAGTTAATCTGGCTTCTCCATGGACTTGGCTCATCGCGAAAGATTATCACGTGAGCCCAGGAACACGGCAACCGCAATAACTAAAGAAGCAGTTGCCGAGAGTCCAAATTCTGATCACATGACCACGGGGATGCTTCAACGGTCATAAGGGTGAGACACAGATATAAGTCACTTTTTTGAATGCCGTTGCAACGTCAAACAGTCGACAAATGATTATAAGTCAAGGTCTGTCTACAATCTTGAGGAAAATGGGATGAAGAGGTAGAATGGGGTGTGACTCACTTAGTAACCGCCTTGCTGAGCAAGAGAAATTTTGGTCCCAATTGCGGTCGAAGACTATCCGTAGATGTAACAGGGTCTGTCTCTTTCCTATTTCTTCGCCCCCTGTTCCCAAAGGACTACCTGTGTTTCCCTGAAAAATAAGACCCTGTCTTATAATTTTTTGCCACCAAAAAAAGGCACCAGGTCTTATTTTGGGGGGATGTCACCCACTGACTAACCTCACTTGTATGCATTGCCCCCGGCCTCCTTTTTGCTGTCGGAGGCCTTCAGGAACTTCTTCTTCTGCAGCTGGCAAGGCTTTCCTGAAGGCCTGTGCAGCCGATAACAGAGCTCCGGATCGATCAGCTACAGAGGCCTTCAGGAACTTCTTCTTCTGCAGCTGGCAAGGCTTTCCTGAAGGCTCTGCAGCCGATAACAGAGCTCCGGATCGATTCAGAACTTTGTGATCAGCTACAGGGGCCTTCCAGAAAGCCTTGCCAGCCTTGCCGGCTGCAGAAGAAATGGGCCAGCAAGGCAGGTGTCGGGGTGTGCGAGGCCTAGCTACAACTGTCCAAAGGTAAGTAGTAGGGCAGCTCCATCCCCCCATCTCCACCCTAGCTTAATTTTTACCCTGGAGTGGGTGGGATCTTAAGCATGGCTTATTTTAGGGGTAGGGCTTATATTGAACGCATGTGTAAAAATCAAGCTAGGACTTACTTTCAGGGTAGGTCGTATTTTCGGGGAAACCACGTAGAATGAATTTGTTCTCTGCCGATTTATTTTCCCCTTCTCGTTCTTCCTTCCCTGTTCATAGTCGTTTTCCGAACAGTCGGGGGAAAGTTACTTCCAACAGCAACACTTGCACATCTGGGCTAAAACGTTTGAGCATCCCCGGAGGGAGTTTTTCGCCAAGTTCCAGAGAACCTTCCCTCAAGATTCCCTGTCCTTGGAATCTCTCCACAAGGAAGTCACCAGCGTCTTGAAACGGCCGATCCGGCACGGCATCCCCATGCATTACATCTGTCACGAGCACCTGCACGCCTTCCTGGAAGAAACCAAGGTCTTAGCCGGCCTCCAGGACGTCATCAACCAAGCGGTTCTCAAAGTTTTGGAGGCCACCATGACGGGCGGGATCCCGTTTCTCGACCTTTCGGATGAGCACGGCTACCCTACGTCCTGGGATTCGGAGGAGGAAGAGTACAGCATCTCGGAAAGTTACGAAAGCGAGGAGGAAACCTCCGAGGAATCGGAATTCTTCGATGGGATCTGCAAGAAGAGGAAGGAGAAGAAGAAGGAAGCTGCTTCGGAAGATGGGAAGCCGGATCTCCCCAAATCCAAACAAAAGCCAGGGACTCCGGAGGAGGCCGCTCGCAAGCCCAAGTACGTCGCGGCTCCCCTCTCCAAAACAAAGGAAACCCCGACCAAGGCAAAATACGTCCCGCCTCCCCTCCCGAAATCGAAGAAGAAACAAGAGCCGAGTCAGGCCGAAACGGAGACGACCAAATCGGTAATTGCCGGGGTTTCTTCTCTAAAGCTTGGGAGATACCCAGACATCAACTTCAGGGCTCTTCCGGCAGATTTGAACCGCCGTTCCCAGAATGCTGAGCTGTATGGGCTAGGGATGCTGGGAAGTGGGCTCCTCTCCTTTTGTTTTTTTTCCCACTTTGCAGGGCTAATCCCGGAAGGAAGGCAGGAAGGAAACCTTCTGGTGGTGTTTCTAGCCTAATCTTGATTGCCCTGCTTACAGAAACTGCCGCTCAATTAACCCATTGAACAGCTAACGGTTCTTGGCAGGATGCCCAGACTTACTGTCGCCTGAGCTCCACCCAGTCACATGATCACTCAGCCACGCCTACCCAGCCTGAGCTCCACCCAGCCACGCCTACCCAGCCTGAGCTCCAGTCACATGATCACCCAGCCACTCCTACTCAACCTGAGCTCCACCCAGTCACACGATCACCCAGCCACGCCTACCCAGCCTGAGCTCCACCCAGCCACACCTACCCAGCCTGAGCTCCACCCGGTCACACGATCACCCAGCCACGCCTACCCAGCTTGAGTTCCACCCAGTCACATGATCACCCAGCGGGTCCTTAGGACAGAGAACCGCCTGTTCAATGATTTGAATCCCACCACTGGTTCAGACTGTCTCCCCGGGAATCCGCCTCTCCCAGCCCTGTAACCTTCTGAGTAAGTTTTGCTTTTAAGAGCTTCTCTCCCTCCATTGTCTAAACCCGGTTCTTCTTTCCTCCTGCTTCTTCAGACAAGGCATGCCATCATCACTCCCAAAGACATCAAACGGGCTCGTCTGCAGGGCAAACCCGTTCCGAAGCAGTCCATCATCGACTTCTTGATCGAAAACGCGGCGAAGCTGATCTTGTATAAGTATAATTACGAAACTCTCCTTTCCGAGAAACTGGGTTTCATCTCGGTCCCGGTGACGAAAGTCCTCCTGGAGATCATGTTTGGCTACAAGAAAGTCAAGGGCAGCGGGATACGTCTCTCTTCTCAGATTGACTGGACCAAAGTCTACGACGAACTCTACAAGAAGCGTCCGCCCAAGCCCAAAACGCCCAAACAGGAGAAGAAGAAGAAAGGCGAAGAGAAGAAAGAGAAGAAAACAGGGGAGAAGAGAAAAACCGACGAGAAGAAGAGTTTGTTTATGAAACCGTTAGACGCGCCCAAAGGAAAAGTGATCAGCGTGAAGGTGGCCGGAGATCAGGCCACCAAAAAAGGCTCCCCGGACCTCGAAGAACCAGAAATTTTTGAGATCGTCCCTCCCCAGTTCTCATCCGATATCGAGCCGGCTTCTGCCGATGAGAATAACGGCACCCAGTCACCAAGCTCGAAGTTATCTCCTTACACTACAAAGGCCTCGACCATCATGGAGGACAACCCTAAGAAATCCGGAGCTCCGGATTTGGAGAAAGGGCCTTCGTCTCTCGGCACGCCTAGGGCTTCGTGGTCCAACCGAAGAGCTACCCCGGCTTCTCTGTTACCAGAGGTGGATCCCGCCAACGCCGAAGTTCAGGGGAAGAAATCTCACCGATCGAGCATCACCGGAGAAGGAAGCAAAACGGTGCTGCCTAAAATCTGAAACTGAAACTTGGTGTCTGATTAATAAAAGATATACGTTTGTCTAAGGCCCTGTAAACGTCCGGTCAGTGCCTTCCCCTCCATCGAATCTAACCGGTGTATCTCGTCCGCAAAGACCACCAACCTGTTGAACTTTTCAATATTGAGTTGTTTGTTTGTTGTGTTTTTAAAAATTCATGAAATGTTGAGGGTTTTTTTTATTCTTCAGAATCGATCCTCTGTTCCATCTGGTCAAGAGATGTCTTGAGTTTTGCCTCCGTTTTCGTTTTTTAAACATTAAAAAAATCTTTTTTTTCCTCCCTTGGCTTCCCATCTATCCTAGATTTTGTTTTACCCATTTAATGAAGCCTCCTTAAGAAGGGAATGTTTGAACTGGGTGTTGGGGGGGGGGAGGAGGGTCCTTGGTGTGAGTCTCTGAGCTTGGTGGTTTTCTTGCAGACGTTTTTGTGACCCAACTAGGTAACGTTATCAATGCTAGAAGGGAGTGGGGTTTGCTCTCCCTTGTCGCTGCATATAAACAGAGTTTGCTACATCCCAAAAAGGAAATATTAGTTTCTCAGAGAATAGAAGCATACTTCAATTTAACCAGATGGTACTCTATTCATGTATTTGGTCTGTTGTCTTCCTTCCTTCCTTCCTTCCTTCCTCCCTCCCTCCCTTCTTTCTTTCTCCTCTCTTCTCCTTTCTTCTTTCTTTTTCTTTTTTCTTCTTCCTTCCTTCCTTCCTCTTTTCTTTCTTTCCCTTTTTTATTCTTAGTTCCTTTTTATTCTCTTATTTCTTTTTTCATTATCTTTATTTTTTTATTAATTCAT
>JAOYMU010000292.1:16699391-16712638 GCA_025802295.1 Psammodynastes pulverulentus | reverse complement strand
TTGAGCGCCACCTCGGCGGAAGGGTTGAAAAATAGAGCGCCATGGCGTTCAAATAGAGGTTTTACGGTATGTGCTTGCATTCAACCAAGGGTGTTCATTGTTCATGCTATTTTATGCAAACTATGCCAATAGTAACTATCCCATCAAGGGAAACAAAGTTACACATAGGACAGGTAGTTAAGTTGCTGTTATTTGGAGGGGAAAGGCCCATTTACCTTTCCCATGTTTGTTCCCATGTATATTGGGACAGAACAGAATTTTCCCATTCTCAAAGACTAGGCTTTTAAATGAATGTTTCACCCCTTCCCACATACACAAAGACTTTTAAATAGGATTCTTAGGCATAGTGGTTTTGATTTCTAAGATCTATGTGTTCTTATATATTCCTTTAGCAATGATTACCATGTTTTCCCCAAAATAAGAGTCTGTCTTACATTTTTTGCCACCAAAAAGGCACCAGGTCTTATTTTGGGGGGGGAGTGGATGTTGTCCACTGGCTCACCTCACTAATACACATTGCCCCCAGCCTCCTTTTTGCTATCAGAGGCCTTCAGAAACTTCTTTGGCTTTGGATAGTTGCAGCCAGTCCTCGCACACCTGGCCCATGTCTTAGGCAGCCAGCAAAGCTTTCCTGAAGGCCTTTCCTGAAGGGATCAATCCAGAGCTCTGTTATTGGCTACAGAGGCCTTCAGGAAAGCCTTGCTGGCTGTAGAAAAAATGGGCGGAGGTGTGTGAGTACTGGCTGCAACTATCCGAAGGTAAGTAGTAGGGCAGCTCCACCCCCCCACCCCCATCCCCATCCTTGCTTAATTTTTACCTGTGCACTCTGGAGTGAGCAGGGTCTTAATTAGGGCTTATTTGGGAGATAGGGCTTATATTGGGTGCACATGTAAAAATCAAGCTAGGACTTACTTTATGAGTAGGTCATATTTTCGGGAAAACACAGTAGGACTGAACAATAAAAAAGAAGCAGTTCTGAGTTCAGATAATTGAAATGAATTAGGAAAAAGGTAACGATTGCCATGAAGATTGATTTTACTTGGCTTTTGAGATCTACAGTCTAAATACATCTTTTAATCTTGGTACATTTTATTGGTCTTCACACAGTTTTCCCCAGTTTTTCTCTGTGGGATCCAGCAATCAGGTTCTAAAGACTAGCTATGTTCCCTCAGCAGTAACTGGTGAATAAAACCCTTGGTTGACTGCCTTTAACAAGGAATGTGTTAATCTGTGCAGGTCAAATAATATATAAGACAAGACCATTTCAATTGCATTCTTAGGCCACTCTTAGATATATTCAATTTTCCAAAGACTGACAGTTTAGAGGGATTTTCTAGAGGAAAATAATCATTGGAATGTCCTACAACTATTGAGTAACTGGTCTTAAAATGGTGAAGAAAAACAAGACATAAATTAAGCATATTTCCCCTGCTCCTTCTAAAGCTTAAATGTAATATTCCCAAGACAGAAGATATGCTTATGCTGTAGTAAAATGACAATATTCAAAGTACTAATTAGCATAACATTTCAGATGCTCCTTGAAACAATTGCTTTTAATAGGCAATTAATTCTCAAGTGAAGCTATGGCTGTTAATAGCATTTGAAACACAATAACAAGAATATAAGTAGGACCACTCCACTGATTATGTAAACTTCTCTAAATTTGTAGCAATGTGATTGAATTTAGTATTTTATAGCACTGGATTTGGATGAATCAACAGAGGAGGGGGAAGAGAGAGATCAAACCTTTGAGAAAAGAGAAAATATTGCTTCTGAGACAGGTAGGCTCACATATGAATATAATAATGTAGTATGAAAATCAACTGGTGTAAAAGTTTATGTTAACTATTTAATTTTGCTTCCTTGAGATTGAATCCCCTATTCATGTACTTTCCTTATTCATGTCTAGACAAATTGACTTGCAAAAAAAGGGGTTTCATTTTAATTGAGAGGAAAAAATAGAGGGAAAAAATCAAAATAGAGCTCAGTACTCAATGCTGAGTATGCAGTGTTTATTTAGATGATTAGAAACAATTAGAATAACCTTTATTTTCTTTATTCTTTTTTTAATTAAGTGAAAGGTAAAGGTAAAGGTTTTCCCTGTCAAGTTGTGTCCAACTCTAGTGAACAATGCTCATCTCTGTTTCTTAGCTGAGGAGCCAGTGTTGTCTGAAGACACTTCTGTGGTCATGTGGCCAGCATGACTATACACTACTAAGGCACTCAGAACACTGTAACCTTGCCATCAAAGTGGTACCTATTTATCTATTCACATTTGCATGCTTTTGAACAAGTAATGGGAGCTCACCCCATCACATAGTGCTCAGGTCTTGAACCCAAGCCGTCATCTTTCTAGCAGATAAGCTCACCATCTGATAAGCAATCACATCCCCTTTGAATTAGGATACAGTTTCAAATTCTTTCTTTCTTCAATGTATTGCTATGGGATTATTTTCATAAAAGGTTGTGGCCAAGGATCTGGTGTCTAGTAGGTGAGACACTAGGGAATCATGCCTAGCTTCCCCATTTAATTTTAGCAAGCAAATTTTTAGCATGATGAATAACTGGGCTGTTGGGACTACACTGCACTTGTTTGCTATAATTGCTCCAGAGAATTATCATCTGGGTATTGATTCTGATTACAAGGAGGTCTTGTCCTACCTAGATTGTATCTGCAGGATATTTTAAATTTGACAGAACTATTACTCCCCCTGCAGTTTAAATAATACAGACTAATGAAAGTAGTAGCACATAGTTCTGCTGATTTAAGAGTGCTATTCTTCAGACGAACATCTACAGTACTCTTCTAATTACATTAAAATCTTCCCTAGTTGGCTTTCTACAGGTAGAACTTTATGCCACATAGTAAAAGAACAAAGTATAAAACCTTTCCCCAACCATGTTACTCTTGGGGTTCAAGAATAAGCATAAACTATAAGGACCTACCTCAAACAGCAACCACACAATACAAAAAATTAAGACTTAATCAAATAGTTTGGGAAATATTGGTGCTTTCACATATATGTGTAGAAGCCGGATGATATTCAAAATGGCTTGAGAGTAAAGATTTGTACATATCTTTGGGTTTTGTTTTTCTTCTTCATCTGATAGCAGGGAAATGTTGGTTTTTTCTAGGATAAAATAAATGAACTGTCACCAAAAGTTCTAATATGATTGCAGCTTGATTCTGTGTCTGCTTTACATATAGATTATGTTTCATTGAAATGTGAAAATCCATCATCATGCTTTCAGCACACTTGCAACACTCACACTATATATCCATTAAAGTAAAAAGAGAAGCAATGAAATCAGAAAGAATTCTATTCTCATTTCCTATGTTGGATAGTCAGAATATTTTGAATTGAATAGACCAATCCAAGTGTACCAAAAGCGGTCAACTTTGAAATGGGATGTTCTGATTTCCTTAGCAACCTGAGAATATTTAACCAGAAAACCTTCTGTATGCATTTTCATTTCCTTCCAAGGAAACTTATTTTACCTGTCTTACAATGTAGAATATAGATGATATAAGCATGAACTCTCCCAGAATGTTTACAATTTAATAATAAGCTGATATCTTTCCAAAGTATAAAAACAACTCAGCATCCATCTCTAGATATTAAAAAAGTAAAAAATGAAGTACAAAACCTTGTGCACCCCATCATCAAAGATGTTGCTTCACTAGCATTTAAATAAAAGCTTTTTGCTAGGTCTGTATATTGTCCTGAAGAATTATTTCAGTTTATTGTTCTCATTTATAATTGATTTGGGTTGTTGAAGCCCACTAAAAAGTTTTTCCAGGGTTTCTCTTCTTTCTTCTCCAAAGAAATAGATTTTGGCCAGATTGTGTGCAAAGAGAAATCAAGAGGGTTATTCTCCTAGGTCAGGGGTGTCAAACTCAATTTCATTGTGGGCCGCATCAGGATTGTGTTTGACCTCAATGGTCTGGGGTGGGCGTGGCCTGAGTGGGCATAGCCAGATCAACGTCACTCATCTGTGGTGGCCTGAGTGCTCTGCCAGCAAAAATGGAGCTTGTGGCCCTCCCAAGCTCTGTTTTCTCTGACAGAAGGTTGCAGGAGACCGTCACAACTGAAAATGGAGCTTGGGAGGGCCGCACACATCCCTACTGAACTCCATTTTCACTGACAGAGGCACTGCGGGCTGGTCCTTCACTGTTTCCAGGCAGCCCATGGGCCAGATCTAAGTACCCCATGGTCTGGATCCAGCTAGTGGGCCTTGAGTTTGACGTTCCTGTCCTAGACGATCTTTTGTACATATCACTCCAAATTATCATTGAGAAGCCATTGTTCATGCAATATAGTATACAAATATGATTTCATTTAACTTACAAGCCATTATGCTTACTTTCGCATAACATACTAAGCCAAAATCAATGAAATTACACTAGAGCGCCCTGTGAAACCAGCCAGAACCTATGAAATTCAGCAATGGAAAACCTCTGCCCTATGAATCACAAGCCCATTCTTTCTGTTCAGGAAAATGTCATAAAGCCCTCTCAACCACAGAAAGCAGGAACTTCAAGATGCTTCCAGCCCTTTGACGTGATGAGTTCTTGAGATTTTATCTGCTTCCCACCTCCAACTCCCCCATCCGTCTATCTCATTAAGATAGCCAAAGGAAGCATTCAAGTTGGCTGCCAGAAGCGTACATTCAGGAAGGATATTATGTGGTTCTGATATGATGATGGGGAAAGTGTTATGCCTGGCCAGGCATTTATCTTCATTTTCTCTTCTGTTGACATTTCTTTTTTCTATGAGCAGATATAATAATGACTAGCTAGGCAAAGTCAAATGTTACTGATGAGATAATTATAGGACTGTAAAGTGAAGGTAGAATGACTTTTGGAACATTCATCAATGATTAACATGGAATAATTTGTTGTCTTTTCAACCTCCATCTTTATCAGACCCCACTCAGCAATACTGTCACTTACTACAGGGTCCAGCCTATTGTGTTCAATTCTGCTGAAATAACAGGCAATTCCTTTCCTGCTGGGTAAGCAACCCCCCATGGGTGTTTCTGAGCCAGCTGCATTTAGGATAGATAATTGCCAAGAACAAAAACAGAGGCTCAATTCTGCTTATGCTCACAGATTAGCCATACTGTAGCTGGCCAAATCACAGGACTCTGTTTCAAACCATCTTCTATGGACGCAAATGCACATTATTGCTATTTGTAATATTAAGCTCACATCCACCATCTGCCAAGGCTTTAAGATGACACGACTTCTGGCCTCTGAGCTTCTTATCTATGCCAGTCTGGCATAAGGATGCAGGGAAGAGTGTACTGAAACAGACAAGGATTCATGAATGGGCAGGGAGACAGAGAAGGTAAAGCCAGAGTCTGTCATAAGAATCTACAAATGAAGGCAAATATACATCTCACAGGATAATGTTGTAGGATCCAATCTGAGTCTGTCACCAAGACCAGAGTTTTTGTCTTCCAAGCTTTCAGACTCCTGCTGAAGCCCATCCTCAGGGAACTTCTCTATAGCCAGAAGTTCTAGCTAGAGGTTCTCTGAAGTTGGGCTCCAACACAAGTCCAAAAGTTCAGAAAACAAAACTTCTGGTCCTGGTGACTGATCCAGATTGGATCCTATAACAGTCTACCCTTTATATGTTACTCAGAACTGAGAACTTGAAATTGAACATACATCACGCAGCTCTTCAGTCATCAAAAATGTCAGTATGATTTAAGGTATCATTTCTCAGTGTTAATATCTAGCAAAACTTAAAATATGTTCCTGATTATTATTAAATACAGAAATAAGAGAAAGTTCTTAAGAGAGGCAATTTTGTTCCACCCATCACATTTTGGCATTCCTAGCCAAGAGAGCCATATCTAATCCGGTATATGATTATTTTTCATCAGTAGCCATGTATAATTATATTTAGTCAGTATTCTGACATTAAAGTATATACTTTAATTCCATTCCTTTATTTGTAGATGTAGCTCCAAGAGAGCAAGGCAAAGTATGTAGCAACTACCTTATGAAAGGCGTTAATGATTATATTGCTTTTATGTTTATTCTGGATGTTTATGGTTTTGGTTGCATTTTACTGCATTTGTATTGTTGTTCTTAACCTTTAATATCAATGATGAGAAGAATATGATACACTTCCTGGAAGTCAATTAACAAATAAATAATGAATGCTAATTTGACCAAACAAGCAAGTGGAGGCCAGAACAAACACAGAGTAAAAATAAAAGGCTGACTCAGATCGACACAGAAAAGCTTGAAACAAGACACAACAAATACGGTTTTATTTATGGCCACAGGTTTTCAGATTGTGATTTAATCTGACAAAAGGACCCTACATACATCTAGGACAGTTATTTGGTAATTAGCAGATATGTTTTCATAGCCTCTCATTTCATCTTTTGTCAGCTCCTATGTCTTTGAGTAAGGTAACCTGAAGAATGAAAGCTCTGCCCAGCATGTCACTGAAATCAAAAGCAGCATCACATATTTTGTGCCAAAGTTGGCATACTTCTTTGGTTCAGCTATGAAAAGAGTATGCATTGCATACTAAGTTACAGGAGATTGTCATGCTTTTGATGCCTCTTCAAAATAAAAATATGTCAGGATGATAAGCCTCCTGAAGAATGAAGATATAACATATATTTTACATCTCAAATGGTATTAATGGGAGAAAATGGTAAGAAGGTGACAAGCAGCAGAAAGAAAGCAGAATTGCTTAACTTATTGTTTGCATCTGTTTTTACACAAAATGAAAAAAAAACCCAGTCCAATGTATAAAATAAATTCAGATTAGGAATACAAATTAGGAATACAAATTAGGAATACAAATCAAAATAAGCAAGAAAATGGTAAGATAATGGTTATTCACTCTAGACGAGTTCAAATCATCAGGACCAGATGGATTACATCCCAAAGTTCTGAAGGAATTGGCAGAGTATAGAAGCATATTCTGGGGCTTTATAAGGTGGAACAATTGGGGCCATCTATAATGTATGTATGTTGGATTCCATTTTCCATTCATAAATTAATTCCCTATTTAAAATATTACTAAGCTGTCTTACAGACAAAATCCCTACTAAGGAAGCTTATAGAAACAAATTCAAGAGAATCAAGATTTGAAGAACTACTGTTCTATACGATATAGAAGGGGATCACTTCATGTACATGTTACATACTGTAGTTATTAGGGCAGGAATTATAAGATTCCCCCAAAGTTGCATATCCAAGAAAGCAAAGTGTTGAATTAGTTGTGTGAGGCCACAATTCCAAATGTCACTAACATGTTTAATGGATGGGCAAGGAGGCTTCATATCACATCTTCACCGAGATGTGCACTCTGTTCCAATCTATTGTACAAGGAAGAAAAGAAAGAATTCAGTATAACAACCCAGAAGCATTTACAAAGGGTCTTATTGCTAGCATTTTTATGGGACAAAATGCTGCTGAGCAGTTTAATTGAATGCAAGGTTGAATACTGAGGTTTATAAAAATCACTTAAGAGCTTTTTTTTTTTTAAAGTAAATCATTTTTTCCTACCACGCAAGCAAACCAAAAAAATATATGGCTGTATAAATAAACAGAACATAAAGGTATCATAATCAATCTGATTTGAAATACACCATAAAGCATGGTCAACATTCACCTTTAATTTTTACCTTTCTTTCCTTGGATTCTTTCAAGATTACCATTTCCGCACTGAAATTATAGAGCTGAACAGTTATTCATTTCATATTATTTATAACTATGAGCAAGATGGCCACTTCTGTTGGGACAGTTATTTTGCTGAATTTGACCAGCTGTGTAACATGCCAAAAATACATCAGAGAAGGGCATTAAAAAAGATCAGGGAATGCATCTAAGTGTTATGCAATTCTTAAATATGCGTAAGAATTAAGGAAACTGAGATTTTGCATGTCATTAAGGAGGTATTATAATAACACACACACATACATAAATTATAGCCAGGGTTGTTATGTAGAAAAACCATCTCAATATTGGACAGGGAATAATAACAGAAATGTAGTTTTCAATGAAATACGAGGAAAAATCTTAAATTAGGATAAATGTCAATTCTTGTCACACAAAATATTCCAACAGAATGTTTTAAACTGGATATTGTCAATGAGCAGAGCTAATGACCCTTCTTACTTTATAATTCTACAAAGTAGGAAGAACTTACTTTATCATTCTACAAAGTAAGAATTTTGTGTGTAAGTATGTGTGTATGTGTGTGTGTGTGTGTGTGTGTATTGTGTAAAATATATATATTGTATATATATAGTGAGTAAAATTATATATATAAAATATAGAATTATATTAAATATAGAATTATATTAAAATTATATCTATAATTTTAATTCTTAAATTAAGGAAATCAGAACTTTTACTGTCCTGTTGTACCATTGGTTGAATTCTCTTCAATTGCATGTTTATGTTCTCCTATATACTTAATCCTTTAGTTCAGGAATCCTTTAGTTCAGCTATGCTGGCTGGAGAATTCTGGGAGTTGAAGCCCACAAGTCTTAAAGTTGCCAAGTTTGGAGACCCCTGCTTTAGTTGGATAATAAATGATATCTCTCTTATGGCTGCTTATTACTTCTAGTAAGTAATACATGAACATATCAGAAAATAAATAAGCAGTCTTAGTAGCATTTAGACAAAATGGAGAAGTCATACTATGCTTTATTTAACCATTTTCATGGACACAACTAAAATTTGGGCTGTGTACTTCTGTTTTGAAGGCCCAGAAATTAATTTGGCCTAGTTCCCCAAAGGTCATAATCTGCCATATCTACTAAGACAAGCTGCTTGAGGAATTTTAGCCGCATCTTTAACAGTAAGATAGAAGAGAGTGAATATTCAACAGGAGGATTAAAAATGCAGGCTCCTTTGTCTGGACAGCATCTTAAATTGAAAATGCTCTTGGGGTAGAAAGGTTAATTAGTGTTATTTACAGAAAGTAATTTGAGAATCTATTTAACTTCAGCATCATGTGGAGATGAATCTGACCACCTAAGTTAATAAATAAGGGTTCCTGCATACATGAGGCAGAAGCCAAGCACATAATAAACAGCTCCTTCTCCAAATATTTAATTCCAATAAAGGTGCTAAGAATCCGTGAAAATTTAGACTTCTGTCAGAAAAGAAGCTAGTAATTTTAATTCAGCAGAACTAATGGAAATGATCAATTCCTCAATAAACAATGGAAATGGATCATTTTCCTCAATAAATAAACGAACAAATATAATGGTTTTGACTCATTTGTTTAATTGTGCTCTGTTTATCTAGTTTTAGGACTTGTGTCGAGAACAGATTATATTTTAGGTTATATTTATACAGGGATATTTAAAATTCAAAAGGGATGACAATTTTTAAGCATAATAGACAGAGACATTGTTCAAATCTAGACTTTTAAGACTACACTTAAACTGTATTTGTAGATGGACAAGTTTGTTTTGCTTTCTTCCCTTTTTTTTGAAGAAAAAAGCAAATAATGCAAAAAGAAATTTACAAAATATGGGAAATTCTTACCAAAACCTCAAACCAAGTAAAAACACCCATAACTGTTTCTCACTTTTCCTCTTGTGTTGTGCATAGGTTTTCTTCAATTTCCTGCCACTTATGATATCCAGTAAGTAACTGGATATCATAGGTGACAGGATTTGCCCATATACTGATCATTAATGGAGGTACTACAGAGCTTTCATTTTTGGTCTACAGGAAAGGAATACAGCCCTATAGAGTGTGGCTGTTTTATCAGACCTGAGCTCATAGACACAGCAAAACCCAGTTAAGTTCAATCCTTTATTTGCATCTAATGGACAGAATCTTGCCAAGCTAGAACTTCTACCTTCTAGATATGCAGTATGCCTTCTAGATATATCCTGAAAGATTCTAGGGTGTGGTTATCCTGAATTTCTTCCCACACCCCTGATGCAGTTTGACCAGTGGTGGGCTGCAACTGGTTTAACAACCGATTCTGTGAGCACATGCTTCACGTTCAAAAAACAGCAATTTGAAGCTCAACTGCTTACCTTCTAGGACAGCCCTGAAAAGTAGAACAGCTGTGCCGGGTGAATCAGCTGAACCAGAAAGACAGAAATATAGGCAGAATAGGGCGGGTGAGTGGGGCCAGCTGATGGTCAGAAATACCGGTTCACTAGAAGCAGTCCAAATTGGCAGCAGCTGACCACTGAGTTTGACCCTGCATAACTTCTTAATCTTGGCCTCTTTCTCTGAAAAAAAATGTGTTGCCAAAATTCTCCTACACTGCTCCTGCGAGTACACATTTTCAGACAAAACAAATACAATTAAATGAATTAATTAACTTATTGCTTAGTATTCTACAACATTTCAACTATGAAAGCAGATCTTTGAAGAAGAGAGAATCTGTACAGTGATGAACAGGGAAAGCGGTTTAAGATGATGATCACTGTTACTTCTAATTCATTGGCTTAGAACTTGGTTAATTGCTGAAAGAAGCAAAGTGTCTTCCAATACATCAATTTTTCCAAACCTTGGTAACTTAAAGATGTGTGGACTTCAATTTCCGAACAGTTATGCTGGCTGGGGAATTCTGAGAATTGAAGTCCACAGGTCTTAAAGTCGTCAAGGTGAGAAACACTGAACTAGGGCCGGCATTTGCTTTCAGGAGATCATGCAGCTTGTCTCTGTTCTCAAACACATAAACGACATCAAAGCCACTGGGCAGCTGAGATAGATACTGATTAGATTGCATGCCAGAATGTGATGCACATATCAGAAAGAAACATAATTAACTGGGGCAACAGGTCAGAGAGACGAACAAGAAAGAAGCAGAGTGTGTGCATAGTCTTTGGAAATCAAGCCATTCCAGTCTTGTTAACTGTATGCAAACAAAATGTAAGGTTATCAGCTTGTCAGGCTAGCCATACCATTACAGAATAATATTTGGGGGTGGGGGAGAGAATTACAACATGATTTTCTTTTGGGGACAAGAAACTTACTGCAGTCAGAATGAATTTAGAGAACAATATCTATGATCTAAAATTGGTGGGCAACTCCAGGGAACAATTCCACAAAGCCACTGTAGGTGGGATGCAGATCCATTTTTTTTTCTTGCAGTTTGGAAGCTATGCTGCCCCTAATGTGACTTGGCTCAAGTTGATTATGGGCATCCATCATAGCTAGTTTATTGTTCATATTATTCATTGTTGATGTTATTGGTATATTTATATGTTGCTTGTTGCTTGTTTACCATCCAGAACCTCAATAGGTTGAAGTGGTCTATAAATATTGTGAAATAAACATATACCATTCAACCCAATCCCTACTATTTTTTTACTGAATAAACCATCCAACATTAAATTCTGCCCTCATGTTATCAGTTGTTTCAAGAATTCTGTTTCCCTAAAACAAGATGAAGAAGCCAGTTGTAGCTATCCTATATTTTTTGAGAAATCAGAAACATGGCATTCATTGTCCAAATTCTTGTAGCACTTATTACCCTGTTTCCCCAAAAATATGATCTACCTGAAAGTAAGTCCTAGCCTGATTTTTACACGTGCACCCAATGTAAGTCCTACCCCCAAATAAGCCCTAATTAAGATCCCTCCCACTCCAGAGTGGGCTGGTAAAAATTAAGCTAGGGTGATGATGGGGGTGGGGGTGGGGTTGGAGCTGCCCTACTACTTACCTTTGGACAGTTTTAGCCAGGTCTCACACACTCTGACACCTACCTTGCCGGCCCATTTCTTCTGCAGCCAGCAAGGCTGGCAAGGCTTTTCTGAAGGCCTCTGTAGCTGACAACAAACTCTGGATTGATCAGGAGCTCTATTATCGGCTGCAGAGGCCTTCAGGAAAGCATTGCTGGATGCAGAAGTTCCTGAAGGCCTCTGACAGCTAAAAGGAGGCTGGGGGTGACGCGCGCAAGTGAGGTTAGTCAGTGGATGACATCCCCCGAAAATAAGACCTGGTGCCTTTTTTGGTGGCAAAAAAATTATAAAACACGGTACTTATTAAGTTTATAATCTCTCTTCTGAGACTAAATCTAAACTTCACACTTCATGACTATCATACCTAGCTTAACTTTTATATTTTATTTTCTATATTGAGTTAACTGTTACATTTTTGTTCCTCCAGAAGTTGAACTAGTAGGCCATGTGTCCTTACAGTAACTGCTTTCTGTGAAACATTGTGGGAAGCAGAGAGAGGAGAAGGACTTGAACGACTAAAATAATAGCACAGCCCAGATGCAGAGATCATGGGAAGAAAACATTTCAAAGAGACCTCATCTTAAAGTCCAAGAAATTCTGATGTTAAGAAATTCAGGTATCTTAGGTTCATATTTCACCTGGAAAGCATTTTTCTCAAGCTTCCTGAAGAGTTGCTGCCAGATAAACTTTAGGAGCCCAACAGTGCACGTCACAAATAAACCCTATTGAAGGCAAAGTACTATTCATAAACTAGGAGCCCACAATAGGACACTTTTGCAAAGCAAGATAAGGCTTCAGTAACAATGTTCAACAGCAAGCATTTGAAAGATAATCTCTGACTACCTTCTGACCATTTTGACTGCGTGATATTTCTTGATGGAACAAATCATTCTGAACCTGTTGAAACAGAGCTTTTTATTGATCTGCCAGGAAAGTCAAATACTGTCCACGTTTCCTGAACATATGGCCATATTGACAAATTTATGAAATGGATACCTTTGTGAAAAGCAAATAGAAGTGCAGAAACAATGGAAAACCTTTCCTGTTGATACAATATATCTCATGTTGACCAGTTTAAAAAAAAATAATGAGAATGGTGGCAATTAAATGAAGAAGAATTTTTTATAATGACTGCACTTGAGTGGGAAATTATGAATATCTACATCTCTATTTCACACTTCCTGAGCCTAAATTTAAATCAAAATATAGGTACACATTGGCAATCATTTGTTGAATAAATCACAAAGCTAAGTCATAAACGTTGATTTAGACATTGTGGCTAAATTCACACATCACACTAAGCCAAAGAAGTGCCAATTGACTTTATAAAAATCCTGAACTAGAATTGGTGAGATAGAATTAGATTTTTTTCTTACTATTCCAGATTTATTCTTATATCCGAACACTGTCTGCTTGGGGCATATTGTGAGTCTTGAGAGATCATAAATAACTAATAGCTAATAGGCCTTTAGCCAGTGGTGGGATTCAAATAATTTAACAACCAGTTCTCTGCCCTAATGACCAGCTGGGTAGGTGTGGCTAGGTGATCA
>JAOYMU010000292.1:16680778-16697020 GCA_025802295.1 Psammodynastes pulverulentus | reverse complement strand
GTATAGAATGTGAAGGATGTGTGTTTGTGTTTGTATTTTATTTTATATTCATGTACACTGAAGAAGGTATTTAATTTGGTTATACAAGGTACAATGACAATAAAGTGAGCTAACTAACTAACTAACTAAGTTTGACACCCCTAGTGTAGAACAACAAAAGAAACAACCTGACCAAAGAACAACAGCAATACATTTGCTACAAGTCTGAGAAAGTAGAAAGGGATTTGTAGCTGGAAGTGTTCTATAAGTTTTATAGGTAATACACTATGTAGGATTTTAAGGATGCCAATACTTTGAATTGGTTCTAGAGGCTGCATTGAACCAAATTAGAAGCCTTTTGGGTTCTAATGCAAAGAAGAACTATATTTTGGTAGGCAATGAGTTAGCCATTTTATCTTATAGTTTGTTCATATTACAGTTTTCATGTATTCCCACCTCAAAATTGAGAAATGATGGCTGTGATTTTTTGTAATCAATTATATTTGGTCCAATAATTACACAGTACTATCTTCATCCATTTTCTGTTATGGGGAGTCTATACTTCTTTAAGAGGCTGTCACCTGCCCAGTGCATGCTCAGAAATATAAGAAATAGCCCTGTTCTCCCCCATGATTGAAATACACAAATTTGGTAAATAGAACTTCAAAATCAATGATAGAAAATAAAAGATTGAATCTCTCATATATTGTGATTTTTTTTTCAAAGAAAAAATAAGTGGAGGAGGTGGTGGCACTGGCTTCATGAACACAAAGCAAATAATTTTAAGATAATGATTTGGCTTTCTGAAATTATATGTATGATATTTTGCTAGTGGCAGAAAAATAGCAATCAAACTGAAAGCTTATCTTGGACAAATGTATGTCATTTCCTTGCAAATATATGGTATGATAAGTTATTTGAAGAGATTTATTAACCTTTCACTTATTAAAAACCCATTTGGAGCTGGAGATAAAAATTGACATTTTTAATCATGAAAATATATAGTATTTGGATATTCCCCCAGAAGAGACTGCCTGCAAAAGAATATGAATGGTTCAAAATCTCCAGGTCAATAACCCATTATAGTGTGAGAACAAACAATAGAAACAACCATGAAAAGGAAATGGAACATTCTGAATTAATCAAACTGGATTCTTAGCTAATTTGCTCCTGGAATTAATTTATGCAATAGTGCATGTGGTGGATAGAAGATTATTTTACTTCCTATAAATGTGTTTTTTGAAGAAAAAAACGATTAAAGTGAAAAACTGTATATCACTACAAATATTATGATAGTCAACGTACAGTTCTTGATTCTGTCTGTTCTGAAGTGTCCTAAAAACCAAGGCATAGAAGCTAGAAAGGTGCTTTTTAAATGCAGGTTTGCACTTTGATTTCCAAAAATTAGTGAGGTTATATCACCTCTGCAAACAGAACTGACCCATTGTGGATTTAAATTTAGCACCTTTAACGTAAGATGCTCTCTCATGGAATGATAACTGGTGGTACAATGTAGAAATTAATGAACAATTAATAGCAAGATGTTCAAAGAAGGTCCCACATGAATTGCAGTTGGGAGTGGTAAATTTTAATTAATTTAGAATTGATGTAAACATTGAGGCAGTCAAGTGTTCTGTTGTTAATCACTGTGTGCAATACATTAAAATTAGAAAGATAAAGCATGCAGACTATGGCTTTTTGCATTCACATAATGATACTTTATGCAATATAGAATGATGTCATCATCTCTATCAAAATATCCACATGGTATTGATATGTTCATAATCTTTCATCAACTGTTAAGTCAAACAGAAAAAGAAAACTGAATTAACATTTTTATCAGAAACAAAGTAAGACTCTCATCAATATGCTATTGTCTTTTTCTTAATCTATTACGGGGTATTCAATATTTTATTTGGATTCCACTGCCTTTGTTCACTGAGTTCACGCCAAGAAAGTGCAAATTAAAACTAATTTCTCCTTAATCATGTATAATAGTAGGCTTCCCTAGGATGCAAAGCTAATTCATCAGTGTTCTTTCCACATTATTTGGCAAATGCTATTCTGTGTACAGCATGTGTTGTTACTGTCAAGCCTGCCTCCATTCATTTACAATAGGATCAATTCCTGCAGAGAGTAATGAAGATGGCCTTGATGTAAATATGCAAGAACTGTTACCTAGGGGAAAAGGCCTGAAACATTTTTTCAAGTCCAGGGAAATGATATAGCCTTTGGAAAGGACTCAAGAGACACTTTCCAAAGGGGTAGGTGGTACAGCACAATCAGATTTGTAGGATTCTTTAAAAAAATATTTTATTAAGGATTACAGTAGTAAAAGCAAATGCAAACTAAACAAGAGAGAGAATCAAAAGTCTAAAGAGAAAAGTATAAGATGAAGAATTTTTTTTAAAAAGAAGTTACTTCCAATTTTCATCACAACTGATGTCACAACATCCAACAGTTAAAAGTAATAACTCAGCACATCCTAAATGGTTACAAATATCTCTTCTTTCTGTAGCCCATCCTTTATCTATATGCAATCAATCAATAAATCATTTTTTGTATCCTGATGACATCAAAATGTCCATAAAGGATTATATGTATTTGATAGAAAAATGTCTTATTTTAACCTTGGTCAAACAAACCAAAGTTATATTCTTCTTTCTTGTCACTTCTAATGATCTTGATATTTAATTTCATTAAGATGTTGTCATAAGATTTGATCTCGCTTCAATTTTACTTTTTTCCATCCCAAAGGCTTCTTTGAGCCTTTAGCAAGCCTCTTTTTAAAGTCATTATTCGTGTCATTCTCTTGGCTTATCATTTCCACTTTTATTTTCAAAGCTTTAAGCAACTTTCTTTTATATATCTAGTAGAAAGTCCCTGTCTGGTCATTCTCTTGACTTCTCACTTGTCTTTCTACTTCAGCTATCTTCTCTGTCTTATAATCCGCATTTTTAATTATTACCCAGTATTCCTGCTTCTAATATTTCTACATCAGGCAATATTTATTTATTTCTCTCATACTTTCATTATGGAAGACTGGAAGGACCAGGCTGAGGATAGATTATCTTGGAGAAAAGTTATCTTTATTGTCACTAAGAGTCAACACCAACTCAAATGCACTCAATCAATCAAAGATGGCCTAGTTTATAATCAGAGGTATTGTGTACAAAAAGAAAAATCAAGATGCATGCAAGACCATGCGAATCTTTGCTTTATTGGATTTACTTTGATTATTTGAAACCCTGAAAAATTGGGTAATTATTATTTCCAGATTATCCGTTTTGTCCCAACCTCCAGAAAGTTACCCACAGCTGTAATAAAACAATAAGCCTTCTTAAACAATTAAACAAGGACTAATAGTATTCTTACAGCACAAGCCTTTTGTTAACTAGTTTTACAGCATCACATTTATCTCACAATAAATTATTTAAGCTGTAAAATAGCATTAACTTTTTTGTTGTCTTTTTCCTCCCTTGTAATGACTTTATTAAGCAAATTGAAAGTTCCTTTATATCAGAACATGAAAATTTAAATTCCCACAATCTGCCATGGCCCTTGGATATCATTTTTGTCTGAGCTTCTCTTCTAGAATTTCCTCAGTCTTTTCATTTGGTGAGGGAAACCTAAGAATTTGAGTAAGAGTTAGCAAGAGCCATTTCAATATGAAGAAAATATCGTATAAGCTTATTCTTTTGGAGTTGTATTTATATAGTTTGTATTAACTGAGTCCAGTTTAAGCAGAGTTATTGTTTATTTAATATTTAGAGACATAACCTTCTAAAAATGTAATGATTTTTTTCTTTATAAAAGATGCATACCAAGTTAACTATTCACAAATGAGAAGGACTCTTCTTTGTGATCCAGTAGTAGTTTGATCATCATTGAAACAGGAAAAGTTGTTTTTAATTAGATCTCCTTTCTTCCACCATTCTTGTTGAATTTGTCCCTACTGATGTTGCTTTAAAGGGTGCATAAGACTCAAAAGTAGATTTTTGTAGGAATAGAAGACAATATTGGTGGGGGGAATGTACCTTTGCTTTCACGAGAAGCATTTATTTCAGTCTTGCAAAAACCAAAGGCTGTGTTAATGTTCTCTCAGTCACCCAGTTTCATCATTACAATAATCCCATGCAATAACTTGGGCTAAGATATAAAGATTTGTGGAAAGAGGGGAATTGGATTTCAGCACTGTATTCTCTACAGAAGTCCATTTTTGGAGCTGTTTTCTCCAGTGGGGACATCGGCAGTCATTCTTCAACCCAAACTGCCATCCTGACTTTTTAAACACCTTTCCTTGCCCCTGATGCCCCTATCCTCTAGAAAAACCTTCTACCCAAATGGGGCTCTAAGGGGCAATTGTCCTCCTTTTTGGACTGTGCAGTAACAAAAAGCACCTGTCTTTGGCTGTGAACTTTTTGCAGATTTTACTTTTTTTTTTTTTTTTTGCTAAGGAGGACTATACAGACCCCACACTGGTATTGTATAACACAAGTACAGTTGTAATTTTAAACAGTATCCAACTATTAAACTCAATGAGTAAGTCTCCCTGTTATAAATTAGCTTCAGTCACTCTTTTTTCTTGGGCGGGAATTTTTAATTTTGCCACTTTTAAGGGTTAGCCTTCTTCCCATCTGAATCCAGTCGGCTTCTCTCTCCTTAGCAAGTCTCCACAGATGATTCACAGATGACTTTCTCATGGATGATGGTTGTCAGCTTCTTCTTGTCCACGTTGGCTAAATTGCCAGCTGATGTTGCTGAATTATTTTCATTTTACCCCCAAGCTGCAGAGAGCTGAAACTGAACTGGACAAAGAGTTGTCATGAGAAAAACTTCAGGTCTCTTTCTCATAAGTAGTCTTTCTGCCAGCAAATGGGAATAACCCCTTGGTCTGATGGATCCAGATAATCTTCTTCTATTTCCAGAGCCAAACCTAGGGTCTGTTAAGTGTCTGAACTAATTCTTTGTCTATTAACAAATTAGCTTCTTCTCTTTTAAGGTACTGATTCCACATTGTCTACAACACGGGTGTCCAACTTGTGGCGTCACGTTGCCGTCATATGATGTATTGCAACGTTTTCCCCCTTTGCGGAGCTGGGATGGGTGTGGCTGCATGTGATGCATCCGGCCCGCAGGCTGCCAGTTTAACATCCGTGGTCTACAAGCAGTTCCTATTCCCTCTTACAACCCCTGACTCTATTTTCCCATAATCTCCAGAAATCCTATGCCCTGCCCAGTTTATCTATTTAATTTAACAACTTTAATCTTACCTTTAATTCAAACAGTGAGTTGAACCAGTTTTAGTTCTCAACTTTAAAGGTGCACCTCTAGATGCTGGAGAAGTTTACTTATAGAGTATCTGGAGCTAAATCAAATGCCGCTTGATACATCTATCTTTGAAGCTTCATTTTTTTAGTTATTTTTTTTTAAATCCACAGATAGAAAACTCTTAGACTGCCTTGGCCAGAGAAATTGCAATATTAGGCACAAGAGTATGTCATGAATTGTCTTATAAAGTGAACAGTAATGTTTAATTTCATGCATCATTTGCAACTTGTTCTATTAATTCAACAAACTCAGAAGGTGTTCATAAAAGCTAATGAGAAACTAAATAACTATATTTTGTGTTTCTTAGGGAAAGTTTGAAGAGATACCCATTACATTTTATTCAAATTCTCATGCTTTGTCCTCTTTGCTGAAAAAGAAATCATGAAACAAAATCTTGCTAATAATATAACTCTATACTATTCTCCTTTAACTGAAACAATGAATCATATTTTTTGAAACAATTGTCCAAAATCCAGGACTCCTGGGGGAATGAAATTTGGGGAAATTGTGGCTGCTTCAGTGCTGTTGGTTGCTGTTGAGCTGCTGGACTTCACTTTCAACTTTCTCTTATAAATTCCCAGCCTTCTTGCAAACCCTCTCTTTCCTTCCACACCAAGCAGCAACCACTTACCTGCCTGCTGGGAAGGTAAGGGAAGGTGAGGGAACATCCAATGCCCACTGCCAGATTCCCACAAGGAAACTCAATGGAGAAGATGGCAGGAAGTTGAAAATTGCTCCTGCTCCCACTACTTTTTTCCTCCTGCACTTGATCATTCTGTTTCTCAGTTTAGATACAAAAATTTGTCTGAAAAAAATGATCTAATGGGCACAAGTTATCTAGTGATATCTAAAACTTGACCTAAGAGAAATTCTATGCCATTGCAGTTCATTATATCTATAATTATTTGAGCTATCTTTTCTTTCACTACCTAAGTCAAGCACTAATTTTAAATCCATGTTTTGCTTATGGTTTTGTAGCTATGGATGTAGTATTTGTAGGTTTAGATATGTTACAATTCATATTTTATTTTTGTTTACACAATAAATACATATACACGGTTTTTGGTGTCTTACGCTTGTTCTAATTATCTGTGCTTATCTGAATGCATAATAAACCACTTTGAGATGCAATAATTTTTAGGTGACTGATTATATAGCCATGAAAAGGTTAACATGCAATCTTGTAGTTTATTTCCACCAAATATTAAGGGAAATATTTTATTTCATTAGAGCCACAAATGCCTCTTACCAATAAAGAAGATATAAACTAATATTTAATTTGATATAATTTCTTAATAATCATGACTGACAGTATTTAGAGTACACATATTTCCCCTCACAAAGACAGACAATAAAGTCAAGATTTTAAATTGTTCAGTAATCTCCACTGAGGGAAATACATTTGGATTTGTCCTCTCTTTTTTATTTATTTATGTTATGGATACTCATTGTTGCTTGCCAACCATTATGAAATACCACATTTCTTTGCAGAAAACTGAAATTTGCAGGATCATATGTGAAATACTGCATTTGTGAATTCTGTCTTTTAATAGGATCAACTCAACTCAACCCAGAAAAAGCCAAACCTAACCTGGACATTATGATTGTGAATCAGTGCTGGATTAATAGTGGATTATGGAAGCATGTAATAGAATATTCTGTATGCTAGGAATACTTCCCACTGAATTTGATCAACACAGAGAGAAAGCTGTAATAATTTGATAAATTAATACAAATTGATAACGTTAGTTGATCCATTAAGAAGTAAAATCATGGATTTGTCCTCTCTTTTTTATTTATTTATGTTTTGGATACTCATTGTTGCTAGTCCTTGCCAACCATTATGAAATACCACATTTCTTTCCAACAAACTAAACTTTGCAGGATCATATATGAAATAGTGCATTTTGTGAATTCTGCCTTTAATAGGATCAACTCAACTTAACCCAGAAAAAGCCAAACCTAACCTGGACATATGATTGTGAATCAGGGCTGGATTAATAGTAGATTATGGAAGCATTTAATAGAATATTCTGTATGCTAAGAATAATTCCCACTGAATTTGATCAACACAGAGAGAAAGTTGTAATAATTTGATAAATTAATACAAATTGATAATGTTAGTTGATCCATTAAGAAGTAAAATCAACGATTTTACAGTTTTCAAGAATAATTTTAAAATGTCTAGTTGACATAAAAAATTATGTAAAAGTCTCAGGACTAATTTCTCTATCCCCTGCTTAGAAAAATTGTTTTAGCATGGAAACCTCAGTTGTTAGAAATGAGATATTATGCCTGAGATCTTTAGAGTCATAATGTGGTGTGATTTACACAGTAAAGTTTGAAATACAAGGTTTGCTTGATAAAGGCTACCGTTTTTTCAGTCTGCAAAATGATATGAATCTTCTCTGACAAGCTGTTCAAATGACATTAAAAGAGGAAGCAACAGCAGGTGAGAGCACATATTTAGTTAATGTGATTATAGCAATCTATGAGTTTTGGAAGTACAATCTTGAAAAAAAAAGATAGAAACCCAAACAGATAGAAACATCAGTGCCACTCTGATAAAAATAAGATCGATTTAATAAACCTAGGGTGAAATTTGGACACAAGGAATTATGAAAGCATCCTTTCAAGTCTACTTCATTTTCATAGCTAGCACACTTTGAGCTGAAAATGGTCCATTTGCACTAACATTACATGCATTTGCAAATGATATTATAATGAAAAACCTTTTAAGTCAACATATTAAGAAAAGTGACTTCTTTAGGAAATGGAAGCCAAATGTTTAGTCATTTAAAGATGGAGATTATGCTGTTGGATTTTTTGAATGAAGGCCTGGTGTCATTTGATTATCATTAAGACATTGCTGTATTATTTTATTTATTTATTGGGGGGTTGTTTATTACATTTGCATTCAATTAAATCACATAGACTTATGATAGCTTACAATGTATAAATTATGATAATGCACACAAAGCAAGGAAAATTAACATAACCACAATAATAAAACACCCTTACAAAGAAAATTTTACTTGCAACTCAAGTAACACAATGCCACAATAACAATCAGAATAAACAATAGCAGTTACACAAAAAATAAATAACAAAAAACCCCACTTGATAGCAAGCAATAATACAATCCTATTTTCAAATGACTATCTTTCTCCACAAACATGGCTGAAAAATTAAGATTGGACTCAGAAACAAAAAGGCTGACCCTGGATTCGAATCTCTTTGCCATCTTATCCTAAACAGGAATCTAAATAAATAATGATGTAAACTTCTCGGTGGCTGATATAGATATAGCTCTGAAATACTTTACCAACCTGCCTAAATTATATTCCATTTTAAAGGGACATTGACAAATTAATTCATAGCTGCACTTTGATTTTAGAAAGTTAACACTTCTGAAAAAAAAACAGCTAATTGTATTGCAAAACAATGTTGGAGTAAATGGTATTGTACTTGACAGTAACTGAACTGTTACATGATGCTTCAAACTAATGCTGGATACATGTTTGTGGGTTCACTGGAAGATGGAAATGCACACCCTGAGTTGTCATCTTTATTTGGACTGCATTGTACCAAAAATTGTAAGGGGTACGATGATTTCTAAAAGACTCTGGCAAAAATAAGATGCCAGGCTGAATTAATAGAATTTTCAAGTTCCTGTGTTTAAAACCATTTCAAATGTTTATAAAATGGTTATGGTTACATGTTACATACACATTGCAGCAAATGTTATGCCAAAAGCTAGAACACATCTGGCAGGACTCAGGGGTTATGAGAGAAAGAAAGGGCAGGGGAAGGAGAGAGTGGGAGAGTGAATATAACATGCTTGAAGCAATATGGAAGTCGAGAGAGCTGTGCCATTACATGGATACGGATAGCAATTTCCATTTTTAGGTATAAGTATTATTATTGACTGTTGTGGGTAGTTCTCAACAGTGGTGTAATCCTGTGAAGTCTGCTACCGGTTCGGTGAGCATGCTCTTTTCACACGTGCTCAGCATTAACAAGCAGCTTGAAAAATTACCTTCCCTGTTGGGGTAACACAGCTGAGGTATGACAATCCACTGTACCACACCAATCAGCTGAGTGCATATAGGACAAGAAGGACAGGGGTGGGTGGGGCCAGGTGATTGTCGGAGCTACTGGTTTGCCTGCCAGCTGATTATCAGACCTACCAGTTCACCCAGACCAGCCCGAACCAGCTGGATTTCACCTCTGGTCCTTGACTTACGACCACAAATGAGCCCAACATTTCTGTTGCTAAGTGAGATATTTGTTAAATGAATTTTCCCCATTTTATGACCTTTCTTGTCACAGTTGTTAAGTGAGTTACTGCAGTTGTGAACTTAGTCATAGTTGTTAACTGAATCCTGCTTCCCCATTGACTTCACTTGTCAGTAGGTCGCAAAAAGTGATCACATGACGTCAGGACACTGCAACGGTCCCAAGTTGCCAAGCATCTGGATTTTGATCACATGACTATGGGGATGCTGCAATGGTCGTAAGTATGAAAAATGGTCATAACTCACTTTTTTCACAGCTGTTGTAACTTCAAACAGCCACTAAATGAACTGTTCTAAGTCGAGGACTACCTAGATAAATATTTTCTGGATTAATATGTTTCAGCAGAGATCTTTGAAGCAACTCAACTGTGAAAAACAGAATGGATTTTTCAAAAGACAGAAGAAATCACTCAAAAGCTTATATTTGGGACTCCTCAACCTCATCTACCTTGACATACTTTTTACTGTTTTTGTTCTTGTGCTTATTGTGCCGTGACATCAAAAAGTAGCTGACTCTAAGTTTCTTCTACCTTAAACAGGGGGGACAAGAATAAAATGACTGTCTAGATCACTTCCCTCATTGCAACTTCTTTAATAGAAAGAAACTTGTAATTTGTCTATCATTCCTAGACTGCAGCAGTCAATACTGGAATGAAGGACATTTGTGTCACTGGGACGTATTTCCTTTTTCAATTTTTAACAGTTTTTTTGAGGACTTCAGCTGGCAGGGTAGTACTTAAAATTTTCACAGAGAGTGGTGAATTAATACTTTTTTTTATGGATGCCTCGAATTTTTCGGAGATTCAACTTACCTTCATTTCCAAATACACTAGTTAAAATTGTCATCAAATTGTGCAAAAATGTACTGGGCTTGTGGAGGACTACAAAAATGGAAACTGTGAAGGCTATCTGTAGTTGCCTGTTTTTACCCTAGATTCACAATATAACAAATCAATTCAGGGTTCTCCCTTGAGGTGCAAAGGACCAAACCCTATTAATTTAGTTTCTAATATATTATGTGAAGACTTCTGAAAAAGTCTAATGGGAAAGGTGGAAGGAAAGAGAAGAAGTGGATGACCAGAAGCAAGGTGAATGAACTATGTTACAAGGATCTGAAGATCAATTTAGAGACATTGAACTGAACTGAAGAAGCTTCTTCGATAAGTTTGAAATGAGATTTTTGAATTAATTAAAAAGAATCCTTCCTATGGGAAAATGATTTTATTTTGAATTCATTAAAAAAAAGATAAGATTTTAAAAATTGGAACCTAAGGTAACTTGAAGAAGCTAAAGATGGACAGTTCAACAACAATACATTTGACTTACAAATAAAGAAATATTTTAACATTGGACATATTGAAGAATATTTTTGAACAATGATTCCACATATTAATATTAAGAGTGTTTTCCTTTATAGATAGATTATGTTTAAAAATGTTAAAAGAATGGGAACAAGTTTTACCTGATAAGATTGAAGCTGACTTGAAAATGGAAATTTTAAAATGACAGGCTACAAGAATGACATTGAAAAAGATGTTATACTAGACAAATCAAATTATATGACATTATTTGAAGAGCTTAATGATCTTCAATGTTAAAATATGGAATGTAAACCTGGTTTATTTGATCAAGGTTAAAATAGAGATGTTATTTCTGATAACACTTAATGAACTTGTGTTGAGATTAGGATTGAAATAACAAGGAATATGGTAAGAGATCATTCTAGGAGAACTTTAAGTTATTAAAGTTTAAGTTATTAAAATTTATAGTTGCTGTGTTGAACTGGGAAGTCATTTATATACTTTTTTCCTTTATTATATTTTTTTCTTTCTATTTTTCCTTTTCCTATTCTTTCATGTATTTTAGTTTGTATTAGTTTTTATCATTGTAATTATAATTTTAGTAAGATTACTATAAAAAAGACATTCCTGATATTCATGCTAATGTAGGATTGTACCTTGATTCAAAGGAAAATGACTTATACTTCTCTCCTTAGAAATCTCTGTCCCTTGTTTGTTTCCTACATTTATAACCATTTTTGGTGGTCGAGCTCAAAGCTTACTGCAAAGCTCTCCAGAGATTATCCAAGAATTGTCCAGTTTGTTTAGTACTAGCAAAATAGTTGTGTGAGTACAACCTTGAAACATTGCAGCGTGTCACAAATTACCAAATCCTATTTTATTAGGAAGGCCCTTTCGTTGGCTCAGGCCTTTTCCTATTGTGTGAAGTTGCAACGTTCCTGTCATTATTTTTACATTATGGCTTTGAGATCATCACAGCGTACTATCTTGTATTCCATTTTTAAAAGGGTAATTTAAAATGTAGTGATTTAGTGTTTAGCAATTACCTTAATGATAAAGGGTCGAGATGAACATCTTAAATAAGATTTCACTGTCCTTTGCAAGTCCTGCCTTCCTGAAGCAGGTATAATGCACAGGTGTATTTACAGCTTTAAAGAACATTGTAAAGACAGTATATCTAAAAGATAAAACTTGGAGAGATTCTAGAACACGCTATTCAGGGATCGTGGTCTATTTTGAATGCTTTCCTTTCAAAGATGTGGCTTGAAAAGGCCATAATTTTCTGGTAATCACATTTTCTCAGAGTGTTATATCTGGTGGCAGCAACATTTTACCGGATGATTGTTGGCAGCTGCATGCAAATTACTCAGGAAGCTGTTGATTTCCTGAGTATGCAAATTACACAGCTCAGACTGAGTAGGCACTTTGTTTTCCGTTTTTATTTGTGGGTGCTTCTCATAAAAGCATTCTGTATCCAAAATACACCTGATTCAGAAGCGACTAAAAAGTCTCTTTTGGCTACATCCTTTGAAATCATCCCCCTCACCCTTTCACTCTAAGCTAAATACTTTTAAAAATAGTCTTTTCAACTTTAGGATTAATATCCTGGATTTTCTTTTCATTCGAGAAACCATTTCCTTTTGAATTAATATGTTTTATTAAAATACAGAGTAGATGTATTATGCTGGCTAGAAATGAACTTTACACTAGACACTCCAATTAAAATCCTAATTTAACAATGACCCAGCTGTGTAATTTTGAACCAGCTTTTATCCTGGAGCTCCAGCTGCTCCAGTGTACTCTAAATCTTTAACAGGGAGGCAGTAATTTTCACACTGTAATTTCATGCCATAATTGTAAGAATCACTAAATTGATATTTTTCAGTTTCACAATGCCAAGTATAAACTTACTAAATGAATGATTACCTGAAAATATCATTAAAAAAGCTTATTTTTAATTAATTAATTGTTTATTTGTTTGTTTATTTATATTAAGTATTGTTAATCCTGTAACATAACCATGAGGAGATTTAACCTAACTCTAATTGGATTTTCCATGAATGGGATTTTTCCATGTATTTTACATAGTAGCAAGTGTACATAAGGCAGGCTCGAATAGTATGCATCCTCCTAACCAGAGGTGGTATTCAGCAGGTTCTGACCAGTTCTGGAGAACTGGTAGTGGAAATTTTGAGTAGTTCAGGGAACCGGTGGTAACTTTCACGCAGGAGTGGGGAGGGAATGGAGATTTTGCGGTATCCTTCCCCTGGAGTGGACATTTTACAGTATCCTTCCCCTGCCACACCCACCAAGCCATACCCACCAAGCCACGCCCACAGAACCGGTAGCAAAAAAAATTGAATCCCACCACTGCTCCTAACCATACCTATCTGCTCCAAATCCATTGGCGATGTTCGTTTTCCTCTCCAAATTCCTACAGACCTAACCCTAACCCTAGGTTGATTTTACCCAAATAACATTCAATTTATGAAAACTGTTTTCCAGTAGTAGGAGTGTGCAAGATAATCAACCAATACATTGAGTCAGCTTTCTCTCTGTTGACTCCTACTTTAAAAATATGCCATCCAGTGTGCCTTCAACATGATACCCCTGGTCATAGAATTCCTTATCTAATATAGAAACCTGTTTATAAAGCACAGCTAGCTGAGTTCTGTTTCACAGACCTATTAGAAAGAAGTCATATTAGGATACATATATAAGTTCGCTTTCCTCTGATATGCCTGCTATGTTCTGGCATCTGCATTCTAAATAGCAGATTCACTTATGAGGTTATGGACTGAAGAAGCTTCTTGGATGAGAAGCAAAACGTCTTCAAGGAAAAAACAAAGAAAGCCTTTTTAAAAAAGCACCTTTAGGACAACCATGTCCTGGATGACTGATAATCTCCATAGACATTAAGAAAGTTACATTTGAGTAAAGCAGAATCCTTCTAATAAAATGTTTAAATCCCTAAAAAAAAGTAAAGCAGAATCTTTTAAAACATCCCTCTCCAACTGTCTCTAGGCTTTTTAAGACCATGTCTTCCGAACAGAATTCTCGGTCATACATTTTTAGGTTATTGTTCACTACCAAGAATTCCTTCTACCTGCCACTAAAGGAAAGGTGAAAATGAGAAAGAATGGGTTCCTTCTGTTAAATAAATTTATAGTTTTCATTATTTTGTGTCGTTGGTGACTTTTAAAGCGATGCCTGAAATGTTTTTCAGAATGATTGTTATATTTCAATATTTAATCCGCTATATTTTGAAACATCCTCTACATACACAAATACCTGCTGTTACAAAGATATCCATTCCTAACCACAATAATAGCAAACCGTGCAGCATGACATCACAAGGCAAGCTCCACCTTTTCATAGTTGCATTGTGACATCATGCACAAGTACAAACTAGGTGCTGTTTTCAATTCAATATTGTGATAGACCTCTGAAAGGAGGGCAGGAGATGATGCACCTAGGTATAAAAAGGATTGTTCTCTGTGCAGTCTAAGACCTGTCTGATTTGGAAATATACCACTAAAATGAATATTGTCTTATAATGGTGTTTTATAAGTTACCCACTATTATTCCTGAATACTAACACAAGGATGCAGTACAGGTAGTCCTTGACTTACATTAAGCTGAACAACCATTTGAAGTTGCAACTGACTTCAAAAAACCTACTTACAACCTGCCTTTAAAGATACAACTCCTGCGTCTCTCTCTCCCACATGATTGTATTTCAGGCGCTTGGTAGTCAGCTCATATTTACAACCTTCAGCATCCTGTGGTCAGGGAACCAGAGTTTGTGACTTTTCTTGCTGGTTTCTGGCATTTTTTTACCAGTTTCTGGCAAGAAAAAAGACCTACTTGGGGAAAGGATTTGCTTAATGACCAAGTAGTTCGCTTGAATCTTTGCTGGTATGCGAACCATTTGTTATCACAATAGAGACCAGATCTAACTTTGCTCATGGGGAAAAAACAATACATGCAAAAAAATAATAATGCAGACATAAAGTTGTAAAAGAAGTATGTGTTATGTAGAATGACAAACAAACCCAGCTCATACAGGATGAAAACTGAGAAAGGGGGCTCACTTCTCTTTCACCAGCACTCTTTGGCCTGCCCTCCTGCAGCTTCTGGATTACATCCTTTAGCCAGCACCTATGTTGGACAAGAGAGCAATGTTGTGTTCTGGCTTCCTCTATTTTATGAGAAGGGTAGGACATTTCACCGCTTGAGCATTTACATGCCTGAAAGTGGGCAAATCGTCATCATCATCATCATCATCATCATCATCATCCATTACCACCACCATCCTCTTTTGTAGCATCATCTCCTGGCAAGGTACAGGATAATAAAAACAAGGACAAATAGGTTGAAAAACAGCTTCTATCCCAGGGCAGTAACTCTATTGAATTCTACTGTATAGTGCAATATGAATGCAATATCAGGGGTTTTCAATTCAATATATAGAATGCGAAGGATGTGTGTTTGTGTTTGTATTTGTATTTGTATTTGTATTTTATTGTCATAAGTACAATGAAGAAGGTATTTAATTTCGTTGTACGAGGTGCAATGACAATAAAGTGAACTAACTAATCTAACCAAATTCAGGCTTGACAGGCTGCCTCCCCTCAATGGGAGGAACATCCCTGCAAGAGACAAAGCACAGGGGTAGTCATCAATGCCACTAATCTCCCCCCGCTTAGACCACTGAGGGTACTTGTCTTGAAATTGCTTTACCAATCGGTCTGCATCTACCTTCCAACTTTTCACCCATGTGGCCTCCGAGAGTGGGTACCCCTTCCAATGTATTAAATATTCCAATTGACCCCTCAGTACCCTCAAGTCGAGGGTTCCTTTTATTTCATAGTGAGTCTGACTCTCGATCCCCACAGGGTTGCGAGGGGGCAGCCCGATCAACTAGCTGGACTTGTGAACTCACTACAGGTTGATTAAAGAGGATAAGAGAATGACAGAATAACAAGAGTTGGAAGGACCTTAGAGATCTTCTAGTCCAAACCCTCTCTCAAGGTCTCTTCCAACTCTGTTATTCTGTTATTCCTGAAAATGAGAACAATGAATCAGTGGAACGGTTTTCCTCCAGATGTTGTGGGTCCTCCAACACTGGAGGTTTTTGAAGAAGTGATTGGACAACCATTTGTCCGGAATGGTATAGGGCAGTGATGGCGAACCTATGGCACGCGTGCCACAGGTGGCACGCAGAGCCATTTCTGCGGGCACGCAAGCCGTCGCCAAACTTACCTGCACTGCGCATGCGCGTGCCTCCCAGCTGATTTTTGGCCCGTTTGAGGCCATTTTCGCCCTCCCGG
>JAOYMU010000292.1:16565412-16579942 GCA_025802295.1 Psammodynastes pulverulentus | reverse complement strand
ATAGATAGATAGATAGATAGATAGATAGATAGATAGATAGATAGATAGATAGATATGAGGTAGCTAGCAATATGGGATTTAGGCAAACTGAAACATTCAGAGTTTTGCTATTGACTTTCAAATACTGTAAAGGTAGACTATCTGCTTGTCTCTTAGTGTAAGGCAGAAACACAAATAAAAAGCTTGATTAATAGAGTGCACATAAAGACACAAATACTGTACACTAAGGTAAATTTCTGAAGTGGAGAAGAAAAAAAATATTTGGAATGTTTTGTAATATTTGGAAATGAGCTGCTTTAGCTTATTTTCTGCCAGTGTAGTTGTGTTAGTCTAAGAGAACCATTCTAACTGTAATAAATAAATCAGTACTGATAGAAAAACAATACAGAATAGTACTAAGATGCTACACGTACTAACTATATTCTATTTTAACTGTGTTCTGCTAATTATGTCCACTGTCACCTTTTTGTCCTAGTCAATTTGGAGAGGTGTTTATCTGTAATATTTTGCTGCAGTGCCTTAGTAGCATTTGAAGATACATGATTCCCATTTTCCTTGCTTGCCATGATGACTCAATCATTAAAAACGTACAACTTAATCTAAAAATGGCATCTTAAGTAAAGCCCCTAAGGTAGAGGGCAGGAATTTAAAAGAAGAAACCATTAAAAAGTTGTTATGGTAACTTACGCCATTGATTTTAATTGAAATTAGGAGGTGAAGTAGCTGGTGTAGACTTCTGCAAAGAATGGATTTGGTCTTGAAAGCCCGTTGCCAATATTTGTGATTCACTTCCTTGGAATTGTTCTTTTGGTATTTATTTCTTTTTAGTAGGAATCTTGTAAAAGTGTAATAATAGCTCTTAAACTTCATGGAAAGTAGCACATGATACAGCAAAGACAACTTGCCTTTTTTCAGAATGCTTAACTTTGGTTTTGTTTACATTATTCAGTGGACAGAAGATAAGGCAGCAATATAATTAACTCATAAACCATCTAATTTATTGTGTCAGTGACATTTGTGCACTGCTTCATTGGGATACAAAATCAGTTGGAAAGGCAATTTTAATTGGTACTTATTTTAAAGAGAGTAATTAAAGAATCAAAAGAACCAACATGTGATTTTAGAAATCTTGGTTAAGAAGAGAAGTTTATCAACCCACTCAGTCCCTTGACCTGTTTTTTCTTTAAAAGTAATATCAAAATGCCATTTTGAATTTCATACTATACTATACCATATAAAAACAATCTTCTACATGAAACTCAATTATTCTATAGATATATAAGGGATGTTGTATTACGATTCTTTCCCACAGTATCCATGTGATAAATGTGCCCTTTAAAAGTAATCATTCACATAAATCATGTAAAATTTTTCACAGAGTTGATTTATCTATGAAAATTTTCCAAGGATGAATTCATACCAAAGACAAATGTAGTGGAATAAATCTAAGAAGCCTGCTAATAGATGCATCCTAAAGTACAGTGGAGCCTCGGGTTGTGACCATAATGTGTTCCAGGATTTCGGCTGCAACCCGATTTGGTCATGACCGGAAGCACAACTCTCTGCACATGCGTGGACAAAAAACAACAACCCAAAAAATGGTGCTGAAGGGGAATCTTTCTGTGCCAATTTTTTGTTTGCCACCTGATTTGGTCTTGAACAGAAGTGTTCGCGGCCGAGGTTCCACTGTACTGCTATTCTATTTAAAATTGTTATATGAAATTGCTTTTAAGTTAAGTGGAACGTTATGTCAGAAATAACATGTATATATGCAAAATATCAATTATCAGTGTCAGTATTATCAGCAGCCTTGTAACAAACTAGTCTGGTACTTGGAACAGACTAGTTTAGAATCTTGAACATTTTATTATTCTCAAAGTATTTATGGGTTCTTAATTATTGTATCATATAGAAGTTTTCCTAGAACTATGGGTATACAATTAAATTCCTAGATCAGGGTTGTCAAACTCCTGAACCACAGGCTGGATGCATCACGCACTGGCCACGCCCACACCTGGCTTAGCAAAGGGGAAAAAAGTCCCGATATGTCATGTGATGCCGCTGTAATGATGTGAGTTTGACACCCCTGTCCTAGATACTCAAACAAAATAGAACTTGCAAATTTTCATGAATCTTCAAACTGTGTATCCATTTAAGTTTGAAAGGAGACCTACAGGTAGTAATCATTTAGCAACTGACTCATTTAGCAACTGTTGCTATTATGATTGTGATTAAAAAAGCAACTTTGTGACCAGTCCTTGCGACTTAGGCAAGTCTGTAAAGCAAAGGAAAGCTGAAGTAAAATAGTAAAATCATGATGTTTCACTTAGTGGACACCTGTCAGGCACAAGCAACCAGAACCTCTCACGAATAATCTCAAAGCAGAAGCTTTATTGTTATTCACCTATGTTACAAGAACCTTGACAAACTGATTGTATTCCCTGGGAAACAGTCACATAAGTCAGATTTACCAGGGATTTATGAGCTGAGGGCACAGTGGCACAAGGAAACAACAATCAATGACTTAATAGCCAGCCATTGCCCTAATTAACAACTGACCAGCTACACAAAACCAGGCACCATATAAATACAAAGAATTTGTTGAACAGCCCAGTGCACATATTCTGGAGAGAGAAAGAGAGAAAAGTCCCCTGATGATGGGCTCCAACATGAGCCCAAAAGCTTGAAAAAATAAACTTTTGGTCCCAGTGACTGACTCAGATTGGATCCTACGACATTATCCTGGGATATGTACATTTGCTGTACCTTCATCTGCAACCAGATAAGGCTTCAGGGATTTTGGGGGAGGTTGGGTCTGTGCTGCTCTCTGTAGTACAAGGACCTTAAGCTTGACCTCCTTTTAATACCTTCCTCTTCAGTAGTTGGAGATTCCACCACATCACTTCACTTAATGACTGAATTGCTGGTCCCAGTTATTAAATGAGAATTAGTACCTGTATTCTGCACATTTCTTTCACCAAGAGTCATTTTTCAGAGAGAAATCTATGTACTGTGGTCATATTAGAACTGAGAAGTGAGTGCAACATTTAGATATACTTTGTACCTTCAGTGACTCTGTTCTTATGCAAAAATACTTCAGATTTATTCATTATAACTACTGTAGTTACATCTTTTTCTGATGGCATATTCCAAAAAACCTGTGTAAAAATGATGCTGGTTAATTGACATTTAATTAATCCCAACATTTTAAAAAGAAAATGAAGGAAATAAAACAATTTGAAATATCTGTTTGTAGAGATTTCAGAAGAATAGTAAGGAAACCTAAGGCTATGCACTGGAAAACAAAGAAGCATAAAATGGAAAGGTTTTTTTAAACAAATAATTTGGGTATGTATGTATGTGTATGTATGTATGTATGTATGTGTATACACACACACACACACACACACACACACACACACACTTGGAAACCTTGAGAAAGAACCTAAATCTTTCCCTAAGCAAAAATAGTTCCTGTGGCTAGAATTTCTTTCAATGTCTTTCAGTGTCTTGCAATGCTTGTGTGACTGACCTCAAGACCTTTTCCCAGAGCTCAGTACATTATAGAGCAACTGTCACTGGTCATCCATTTTGATGATGAGTCTTACCCATATCATCTGGGCTCTCATAATCAGGAGCCCAATGCAGATTTACTCTTTGTGATCCAAGGTCTCCAGATTGGAGACACAATCTTGCCAACACATGCTGAGGATGGAGTGGAAAATGCACATATGAAATTTCTGAAGTTGTTTGATGTGCCTTCGGTACAGAGTTGATAACTCACATCCATATAGGAAAGAAGGAATAATACAGCTATGTAGACTTTCAGCTTTGTGGAAATATATATGTTGCGTTGATTGAATACTCTAATATGAAGCTGCCCCAGTACCTAGCTGGTTTTGCTGATTTTGGAGTCAATTTTTTTGACTCAAGATGATGTTTCTCAATTATTTGAAGCTGTTTGCATTTGTTAGCTGGATGTCATTAACATTGTTTTTTTTGTTCTATGGACTTGATGTTTGACACCAGCTGGTAACGTACTTCAATCTTGTTCAGGCTGATAAACAAGCTGAAGAGCATAGCAGAATCTGAGAACTTGTTCAGCTGTCAATTATAGATCACTGACTTTATGCACCAGGAGCACAGAGCAAAGAGGGTTTCTTGAATAACTGTATGGAAGTACTTTGTCTGTGTGTTCAAGTGGCAAAAGTCAAAGAGAGAACTGTCCATTAGATATTTGATGTACACTCCTTCAGTCCCTGGATAGCACGTAACAACATGCAAGCAAAAAGAAAACAGATTGAAGAGAACTGGGACTAGCACAAAAGCCTGTGTTATTCCACGGGAAATGGCAAATACAGCTGATGTATCACCAGTGTAAAGAACCTGTCCTGTCATTCTGTAGCGGAGTGGTTGAATCAATTTTATGAATTTTCTCAGACATTTATCTTAGGATGATCCAGAGAGCCTCCCTGTTTACAGTTAGTATGTATGTATGTATTTATTTATTAGACGCAGTTGTACAATTTCAGTAACTGACACCTTTCTTGGTTCATCACAACTAGTAGGTGGCACATTATTGGCTAGATACAGAAAGTTATCCATGTTTCATATCTAATTTCAAGGGGAAGCAATTTTGGCCATCTGAAGTATCTATTTAGAATATTTTACAGGATTTTAACAATTTTCTTCCAATCTTGAAAATAAAGATAACTATATTTCTTACACCCCTAACACGTTATGTCTTATCTGTTCTTTATCTGGTGCCATCCAGATATACTGGATTGTACTTTTCATAATTACATATGAAATAAACCTTTCCAAATCTTCAGTTAGTATGATCAATGGATACATGAATACATTGCGGGACTTGGATAGAGCCACATGGTAGCCTAGTGGGGAAGACGCTCGCTTCCCATTCTGAAGGTTGAGAGTTCAATCTTAGGCAGCAGCAGATGTTGCCCTCCTAAGGCACAAAGAAACAATATCCGCTGTGAACTCTGTGTGGCATCCAGTCAGTAAATGCTCAACTCCATCCAGTTGCCCCAACTTTACCCCAAATTAAGAGATTACAGGATTATAAAAAGGGAGTATTGCCAGACACTTGGATGGGAAATTGCTTTTCTGCTTCTATAATCATTCATTCACTCACTCACTTATAATAAAATCACCAGTAGAAATGAAAACACCTTATGCCTCATATATCTACATCAATAATCTTGCTACAGATGGGTTCACATAATTTCCTATCAGCCCTTCTAGGTAAACAAGATAAAAAAACATGACTACATGAGCTAAACCTATTTTACTGTAAGGGTACATTAACAGAATGTTGCAAGTCAGAAAACACAAACTTTCTGTTGCCACTTTTAACTATCTGATTTAGTAGGATGGGTCCTTCTTAAGCTTCTTCCTCTGACCACTAAGCCCTTGTTGGCTCCCCACTACTCTTGTCTGATTATTGATGGGCAGATTGTTGAGAGGCACATCGCTTTCCATTGTTCCCCAACTCTATATATTCCATTCCATTTCCTTTCCTAAGGGAAAAAAGTAGCATTTTGGGTTCATTCCTTAAAGATATATATCAAGTACTGTTTGCCTTTACATATTTTTCAAGCCAGCTTTAGGAAGGAAGGAAGGAAGGAAGGAAGGAAGGAAGGAAAGGAAGGAAGGAAGGAAGGAAGGAAAATTATGAATACAATAAAAGTCCTATACTTGCTGAATTGGATGGTAGACATAAAAGGTTTGCATAAAATACTGCAAGTGTACCAATTATTTATGTAATTTATTTAGAACATTTATATAATTGCCCATCTTATACCAAATTTGAGTGATTCCCAATCTTAGACAACAGTTTTCTCCTTAAATTAACAATTCCCCCGCTAGCATTTTTAAAAAAAAAGATAACAAAAGATTCCATATTGGAAGTTATATGAATTCAGGGGAAAATTCAGTAAAACCAACATTCCCTGAATTCATATGGACTATGAATAGCAGTGCAGTTTCTCCCATCTAAATTATGTAGTGGTAGGCATGATGACAATTCTGTTTTTTGGTAAATTGTTGAAGGAGTAGCGGTTTTGTTTTATTATTTAAGTAAGTCAATCAAGTGTCCATGCTGAAAAGAATTCAAGGTTCTACAACCAAACTAGTATTTTATTTTTATTTTATTTATTATTACATTTATATACCGCCCCATCTCCGAAGACTCGGGGTGGTTTACAACAAAACAAAACAAAACAAAACAAACAGTATCATTCACTAAAACAATCTATCTAATTAAATTTTACGTCTAATTTAAAAATCCCATATTAAAATCCCCTGTGGTCATCCCAGGCCAGCCTGCCAGAAGAGCCAGGTTTTTAGCTCCCGACGGAATACTCTCAGGTCAGGGAGCACACGCAGCATTTGAGGTAGATAGATGATAGATAAATGATAGAAATAGGTAGATGATAGAGATAGATGGATGGATGGATGGATGGATGGATGGATGGATGGATGGATGGATGGATGGAGATAGAAGAGGAGGGGAGAGAGAGATATATAGTAAGAGAGAGAGAATACTTATTGGCCTTTGCTTTATACTCAGTTATCACAATGCCTTCCACTAATAGGATTTTTCAGATAAAACTGAGGTTGTGTTGATACTGTGTTTTTAGTAGGGGGGTATAAATCCATTTGCCCACAAATGCATTTCCAACATTATTCTGCTTAGGCAATCATGCTTCTATTACTGTTTGGGACTGACTTTTAAAATATAAGAAGATATTTCTTTCTTTCTGTTGAGTTTTACTTTTCCAGCCATCTTCCCAACACATTTTGAATTTTGAACATATTCCAAATGTCCTTGCAGCACTACTTTCTTTTACTTCATTTATACATTCAGTAAGGTTACTGCCAGCTGCTCCATCCAATTAACCAACCGCACCAGTCCTATATCTTTCCAGTATAAAAAGCAAACTTTACGTTTCTTTCCAACCTGATTTTTGATTTATGTAATAACACTTATGCTATATCCTATACATATCTCATATGTATCCATTTAGAGTTTACTGGAATTTATTCTCATGTCAGGTAGGTGTGCGTGTGTGTGCATGTGTGGGCGTGCGTGTGTGTTAGACAGTCAATATGGCATAGCAGTGGGAAAATCTAGTCTTTAGGCATGGAAGCTAGCTGAGCGATCTCAAACAGGGCACTTTTTCAGTTCTAATCAGGCTCTGAAACAAGCAGGCTGAAAAACAAAATACTTTGTTGCATCCTACAGGAAAGTCCTTCCCACATAAACTGGGTGAATGCAGCGCAAACCAAATGGAACAAATGGAACAAATGTGAAGAAGGTGATGCATAAATTATTTTAGTCCAGTGTTCAAGATAACCGGAAGCTACAATTCAATGAGACTTATTTCTGAGTAAACATATGCAGAATTATATGATATATATCCATCCCAAAATAAGTCCCCATTAATTTGATGACCATCTCATCTGAAGGTTTTATGTTTTTTGGTTTAAAGATCTGCCACCAATTCTGCTGGGAGTAATTCTCGGATTTTCATGCCACGAAGTCATGGCAGGAATAACATTACCTAGCTTTAGTAATTTTATTTCCTAAATAAATAAATAGTCTAAAATATGTAAGGTAGTCAGGATACTTGGTTCTCCCCTCTTAACACCTAAGAGATTCACAGTGAGGTCATGTCAAGGCCTCCAAAAAAACACCGTAGCCTTCCCATCATTATCAGAGACCATTTCTGGCTTTCTACTGCAAATTGCTCATCTATGTGAGCACCCGGCAAACTGAATGCCAAGTATATTGGATATTTCCAATGGCCTTTTGTTTTCAGTTTCCCACTATGCTGGGGGGAAAAACACCCTTCCTTCCTGGTTCAACCCCATCATCCATGCCTTACTGATCTCAGCATCCCACTTCCGCTTCCTTCCTGATTAAAACAGATGGTGTCACCAGAATGAAAGAGTGCTGGAACTGCAGGTCTCTCATGAGCTCCAGCAGAAGAACCTTTAAAGACAGAGAGCAAAGAAGGGGAAGGGAAGTACCACTTCCCTTTTTGCCACTCTGAATCTAAAGGAAGAGATGCATTCTGGGATGGAGACAGTGGTGGGATTCAAAAAATTTTTACTACCAGTTCTGTGGGCTTGGCTTGATGGGTGTGGTGTGGCTTGGTGGGCGTGGTAGGGGAAGGATACTGTAAAATCTCCATTCCCACTCCACTCCAGGGGAAGGATACTGCAAAATCCCATTCTCTACCCACCCCACTAATCTGCTTTCCAGCTCTGTTCTCCTGTGCAGGGCAACAAAAGAAAAGCCAGCCGATCAGCTGGGACTTGGGAGGCAGAGTATAGAGGGGGGGCAGGGCCAGTCAGATGTGGTATTTGCCAATTCTCTGAACTAGTCAAAATTTCTGCTACCAGTTCTCCAGAACTGGTCAGAACCTGCTGAATACCACCTCTGGATGGAGGAATAGGAAAGGGAAGAAAAATCCTCTCTTCTGGCCACTCTGATTACAGAAGAAAGAGGGGGGTCTTCAAGATGCAGGGAGGAGGAGTGGAAGATGGGGAGGAGAAGAATATATTGGATGTTAGAATGTCTTGGAATGGGAAAGTGGATTATGTCAACAATTAACTGCCTGCTATCACCGAACCCAAGAAATGTAAAGCAGTACATCCATTAAGATAGGAAGGAAAGAAGCTCTACATTTAAATTACAGTGGGTTTCAAAGGAGACTCATACTGACAACAGGTCATCACCTGTTTAAAGCACCTTCATTTCAATAGGCAATAATATGGCATGTTAAGTGTCTGATAACATATTCATGATAATATGGCATATTAAGTATCTGAACTTTAAGCCAGGTGCTTAACAACATCCCCTTTTCACAAATGCGTATAAGGTTTTGCATTTGGAATTTTTTTAGAATTTAAAAATATGCACATGCATATTTTTATAGAAATATAGAAAATGGATTTTATGTGTGAGATTAGCCATGATTCCACAAGCATTGATTTCTCTAGATGTAGCTCAGTTCAATCTGATTTGAGCTTTCAAAGACAAAGGCCAAAATAAGAAAAAGTACAGTATATTTTAATTAAAGCATTTTAACATTTTTAAAAAAAGTTAAAGAATGTCTATGGAGAAATAAATGATCTACTTCCAGAAAAGATTTTTAGGTACCCAAAGCTGCTCTTTCAACATCATATATTATTTTGATATCATTTTGCTTACCTTGGCAAAATGTAAATATAGTTATCTTTCTGGGGTGCAACTATCTCAGACACACTGCTGTTTTCAATATCCACTACATTCGAATAGGAATTACTTAAAATAGGCTTAGAAAACACAAAGTTACCATTGTATCCCAAAGGGACAATCAAGAAAATGATTCAAAGCACTTCCCAGTTGCTGTAATTGAAAAGGAATTAAAAAGTAGATAATTCATATTCTATTTTTTAATTCCTTTTCATGCATACAAATAAATCAAAAATCAATATACAGCTACCAAACAGCTGTATTCTACAGTGGTTTTCAAATCTATCCTCCAGTTAAAAAAAACATGTATTTTGGCTAGCTACCAAGTCTCAAGCAGACTGTAATTAATTGAGGCCACATTCATGCTGCAGCTTTGCCATGCTACAGGGCTGGCCCTAATACTGCTACTTAACACATTAGAGAAGATGCATGCACTGTTTTCCATGAAGCATTAACATGGCAACTCTCTGAACCAATAGTGGGTTCCTACTTTTCCACTACCGGTTCAGTGGGTGATCGCACGCGTGCGCGCATGCACCTAATGTGCCAATCAGTGGAGAGGAGGAAGAAACGAAAAGCTAGGAGTGACCCTCCTACCCACCCATCCCCTTTTCGCTTCTTTTATCCTCTCAGCTGATTATCAGAGAAACCAGTTCGCTGAACCGGTAGGTTTTTTTACTACCGATTCGCCCAAACCAGGCCAAACTGGAAGCATACCACCATTGCTCTGAACTCTCTCCAAGGCCACCACCCCTCTGTAGAAGCTCATGGACTGAGATCCTACCAGATCAAACGCAATTACATAAATTCATAAAATGTAAGGCCGGGGTAGGCAATCTTTTAAATTTATTGTATATTTTGACAAGTCAGTGGTGTTTTCACAAAAAAGGTTCAGGCTGGGTACTATGACCCATCAGAAAAATCCCAATTACCAACCAGAAAATTGATGACATTGATTTCTGGGGCCATGTCCTTCCCTTTAAGATCTTAGCTGAACGTCTAGCAGGGCCATTCTTGTAAATAAAAATAACAAATAAAGATTTAAAACTTTTACAAATTTAAAAAGAAAAGTCAGGTGGAACAAGGGGGTCTAGCTAGTGACAGAAAAAAACAAGGAATTAATATTGCTATTTTGAGAAGTGTTATCTTGTGGATTTATTCAAATCAGCTTTTTCCAATGTGAATTGTTTTGGTTCATTTATATGGGCTGGGCCCTGTAGAGCTACATGATAGACAGACTTATTCAACTAGTCCCCACTGTAGAATCCATTTTATGCTTGACAGTTGCTCACCTGAATGAATGTAATTAAAGAATGGAACAAAAGAATTGACACTTCTGAGAAACATCCTCTAACTATAAACTAGATATTAGTGACTTTCCTTATCATGTTTCTTTCTGACAGCAGACATATTAAAATTGTGTTTCCAACTCATCAGGCTACTCATTCTCACTGTCAACAATCTACCTTGAAAACAAAAACAGATTATGCATGTAATGTTTGTTTCTTGCATTAAAAATACAAAATGCTATTTCCAGTAATATTTCATGGTTGTGATTCTATCCTATAAAAATGTTGACTTTTTTTTTCTTGTGTAAAACTTTAAATGCATACATAGGTATGTGAGTAACAAATATAATTTTATGTTGAGGCATTTTTATTTTGTAAGTTAATGAAGGCAAAAAAGAAATAAAACATTCTTTGGGATTTTCTATATTTAAAAGTAAATTCTTAACAAGTTTGTGTATTCACTAGAGAAATGCCAAAATATAAATTTACTGAAATAAACCTATTGTTAAATAGGACCTCTTTACCAATAAATATTCTATAGCAGGGCGTCACAGCGGCATCACGCAACATATTGGGACTATTTTCCTTTTCACCAAATTGGGCATGGGCATGGCCGGGAGTTTGACAGCCCTGTTCTATAGTTTGGAGTGGAGTGGAGTGGAGTAGAGTGGAATGGAACAGAACAGAATAGAATAATGGAACTGTTTGGAAGTATATTTTAGTTATTCATGTACTTTTTTATTTCTGTTTCAACAGCAAGACTAAATAGAAAACAGATATAAAAGATTGAAAAGGAGGGAAATGTTAAAATATGCCACTTTAAAAAAAAACATTACAGGTATGCAAAGTATTAAAATTGTTTCACAAAGCACGTAAATGGAAGTGAAGGAGCTCTTCAGAAAGTGTTAAAGCAGATGCATGTTTTGGAAAAAACCCTACAGCTGCATCAAAAGCTCTGTCCAGCTGTGATCTCATGCGTGTGCTCCTGTTTGCAGTGCTAGTGAAGCAAAGACACTGCATGCTTGGAAACTCAAGTACAGACATTCCATCAAGGTCAGTTTTAAATAATTCCAGACAAAAATTGCACACACAACATTTCTCCATCATGCACTATAGATCAATTCTTCCAGAACACACAAATACCATAGCAATATGGCACATGGATTCCTACATATTATTTATGCACATTTGTTCATGAAGTACTTAAACAACAGACCAAAGGGTACTTACACAAGGTATAATTGAAGAAAAAGGAGCAGGTGTCATACTACCTAAAGCTCATTTAAAAAAAAAAGAAGGTTTGAAACGACATCTGGAATGTCTCCCTGAGACAACAGGAGAAGTAATATCCCAAGCTCAGAGAAGCTTAATTGTTCCAACTCCTTGATTTTTTTTCCAGCTCAGACCTTAATCAAAAATGATTAAAAAAACCCTTCTACCCAGTCAAGCTGATCCCATCCCTTTTATTCACAATCCCCCCTTCCTCCTAAACCAAAGACTACTAATGATCTTCTCTCACATCTACTCCATTAACTCAGTTGATATCTCTTTCATAGCACACTGAGCAAAAAAAAAAAAGCTTTGTGGGAGATACATAAGTTTTCTTCCTTCTGACATACCCTGCAATCACTGACTATAAAAAAACAATCAAGGGACTATGGATTGAGACCCTTCCTGTTGGTAGGACTGACAGACCACTTCTTTTCCTATAGTATAGGGGCAAAACCAGTGATGGGATTCAACCGATTCATTCCACTCAGCCGAATAGGTTGTTAAATTGCTGGCTAGCCCTGCCCTTCCCCTCCCTGCCCCTTCCAGAAGTCCCCATGCACCCTGTTTTGGCTGCCAGGTAAGTGCAGGGAGGCCAACTAGGCCCAAAACAGAGCATGTGGGGGTGTGGTGCACCCCCCCCCCATGGCCCATTATGGGCCTAGTAGTCTCCCAGGAAACTGCAGGGCCCAAAATGGAGTGTGGGAGGTGGTGCCCCTGGTGCCCCATTTTTGTTCCCATGGTGGTGCAGGAGACCAAGTGCTGCCTGTCACAGCTGCTGGCCACACCCACCATGGCCATGCCCACCCAGCTGGTCATTAGGGCAGAGAACCAGTTGTTAAATTATTTGAATCCCACCACTGGGCACAACTGTATTGCCAACCAACCAACACCATTTTTGTGAGGTCTAGAGCATATTTATTTGGTTTAAAAATCTGGGATAAAAGAGAACATAGAATTATAGGGCTGGAAGGGATCTCAGAGCCCTAGTCCAATCCCAGTGATTTCTTTCTGAAATCCTCTGTTCTCTCACTGGTCATCAACCTATTGTTGGGAGTACCAATGGTAAAATAATCTGAGCACCCTGGTCTTTTGCTTTTCTACTTAGTTGTTTATAATGCTTTGATATTGATTTGAGGCTCTTGTTGTAGAATTCATCCCAACATGAAAGAGGAATGTGCAATCCTTAATTACAGAAGGAACATATAACCTTCCCATGACTCATTAAATATTTCCTGATTAGTTTTACAGTTATTCTTTTTAAAGGAATGAAATGTTTATAAATATCAATTCACATGCATCAACAACACAATCGCCATTCTTCTGATTTCAGTTATTCATTCACTGACACCGACTTGGTATGGAAATCAGCAGTTTACTCAAGGTCAAGGGGATAACAGGAGACAAGGAATGGAAGCTTTTCAAAGAAGCTTTCCTGAATGGTCTTGCTTTTAACAGGATGGAATAGTCAAAATCTAGTCCAGATTTTCAAGTCAGGTGTGTCAGTCAGTCCCAAGGTCAAAATTTTACAAGAAGAATCCACACAATCATCACACAAGAGCCAGAGATTAGTCATTTGATTGCAACAAGGAATAATGAGTCAGGGCTGCTTCTTAAATCCAGATGTACCCTGCTGCTTTTAATCGAAGGATTTACTCCCTTGCTTAGCAAGGAGCTTCATAGAATGTCTTTCTTCTGCTTTTTGCTCTATTTGCCCACTACTGAGATTGGGAAACCTTAAATCTTCATAATCATACTGCCCCTGCTGTTCCGATGATGCCTATGTTTGATCAGGTGATACTTGGCTTCCTGTCTTCTGAGGCTGATGATTCACATATTCTGCGGGAGAAAGTTGTTTAAATTCAGAATCAGCACCTGAGTTCTGGGCCATGATGGAAATTGTTAGTTCCTATTACCCATTTGGTACATTATTGAAGCAAACAGTGAAAAATCATGGATTCAATATGTCTTCATATCATGGTCTACCACAAAAAAGTTATCATCAATGGCTTAAACCAGGTACAATGGCTATTGCCGTAACCTATGCAAACATCTTTCCTATCCAATATCCTCTGGTTTGTACTTAGTATGGCTAGGCAACATTCTAGATCTGGTAAACAAATAATTTCAGACCTTATGTAATATAGGCAAAGCTGCCCCTATATGAAATCAACCACATCTTTTTTCCTGGATTGGAAGGTTGCCCTTGGTAGGTGCCATGTGATTCCAGAAAGAGAAACATTTGGTTTAAGGAGTTACAGATAGTTGTATCCTTACATGCTCCAAATAATCTTTTTGCTACTGAACCCAAAATGCTTAACAGTCTTAGACATTCATTAACCTTCCCTGGCATCAGCTTCTATCTGATGGAGGAAGATTTGTTTCAGGACACAAACAGCTTTGTTAATAGCTAGTGACCAAGGGTGAGCTTCAAAAATTTTAGCAAGGGGTTCTCTGCCCGGTTGCTGGGTGGATGTGGCCATGATGGGTGTGGACTAGTCAGCCTTCTGCACTATGGCAGGGGGGGGGGCTTTTGGCCTCCCCAGGCTCTGGAGGCTTTCTTTGAGCCTCTGGGAGGGTGAAAATGGCCTCCCCAAGCTCCGGAGGCCCTCCGGAGGCCCATTTCTGGCCTTCCCAAACTTCCGGTAGGCCCATTTTTCGCCCTCCCCAAGCCTTCCACATGCCCTGCACTTACCTGCATCCAAAACGG
>JAOYMU010000292.1:16421810-16434307 GCA_025802295.1 Psammodynastes pulverulentus | reverse complement strand
ACGCAGCTGAGCGGATTTCCCCATTACAATGCCTGGGAGGCATTTTGGCTGGGGCTTGCCTGAGCTGCGCACGCGCGTGCGCTGTCACCGAACCGGTGGCAGCGTGAGTAGGATTTCAACACTGGCTATCTTCATGCATTGAAGGAAGATCAATGCACTAGAAAAATTGCCCTGCTCGATGAAAATCTCATATGTGTTCATGAGACTATTTCTGCTTTTAAAAAGAAATTGGCAACTTCTTCTATTCAGACATTGTAGCTCTTTGCTGTAGTGGTTTCTAATTCTTTGTCATCTGATGGACATTATTTGGCCTGAATTTGCTGTCAATAACTGTTTAAATTTGTTGTACGCCCTCAAACTCATGTCATCAATGATAGTATTTAGCCATTTCAGCTTCTGTTGACCTCCCTTTCAATTGCCTTTGATTTTTCTAAGCACTTTGATTCTCTAGCACCTTGTGCTTTTGTCTTACATGTCAAACTTATTTAAGCTTTAGCTTCATTATTAGTACTTCCAGTGAACAATCTAGTCTCTTTCATCTAATATTGAATTATTCATTCTTGCAGTTCATGGTATCCCCAACAATCTTCTCAGGACTACTGTTCAAACTCTCATTAAAATGTCTTTATATAGTCTTTCTGATGATGCAGCTTTTATAGCCTATGTTAAAACAAGGAAAGCAATTCCCTTCATAATCCATATATTTGGATCAGTGCAATGTATAAGGATTTTATTATGTATATATCAGTTACAAATTTTCTTTAGCAAACATCCCTTAATTGGATTCATCCACCTGTGGATTTTTGAGCACAGAAAAATAAAGTATGTTGCTACTCTAGTTTCTTCTCTACCTACTTGCTGGGTTGGCACTCCTTAGTGACATACATTGGAGAGCTGGTTTCGTTGTTGTTGTTTTTACTGAATAGCAGATCATCTTTTGCATTCTTTTTTATCCTTAACAAGAGATTCCTGAAGTCTTCCTCACCTCAAGTCATCAAAGTAGATCAACCTAGCTGAGGTTGCTACTGTTTCTCTCAGCAATTTTAATTCCATTTTTTTCCAAAATATTAAATCCTTAGACTTGTATTCAAAAATTCTTTTTCTAAGGATTGAAGGAAATTCACCCAGTGCTGTAAAACATAGCAACCCAAAGGTTCCTAATAGTCGAATGGCAATTGACAAGCAATTGTCAAAAGTGACTAGGAAAGGAAGTATGCTAACCCAGTGCCCTTTTGAAGGCACCAACCACCATTTGAGCAAGATGGCCATTCCATCTAAATCTGCCAGAGACTGCTGTCTTGCAGTATATTATGGGGGAGAACTGTTGGGAGCACTTGTGGGCTATCTCAGGTCTTCTCCTTGTCCAGTGAGGAATTATAAAGTTTATTCACTGGCTCTTTATTATGCTTTCACAAAATCATCTTCAGTTCACTATTTCTTCCTCTAAAGTTCCAAACACCTTAATGCAGAGATCTCCAAACCTGGCAACTTTAAGACTTGTGGACTTCAACACCCAGAATGCCTCAGCCACCTTTGCTGGGTGGAGAATTCTGGGAGCTGAAGTCCACAAGTCTTAAAGTTGCAAAGTTTGGGGACCCCTGCCTTAATGCATCAAATCAAATGCATTAATATATTATTTATTTAATATATTAATTAATATATTAATATATTAAATATATGCATTAAACATATGCATATGCAGTAGTATTGGAATTATATTTTGTTAGTCTGAAGATTTGCTTCTTTTTTTAATTGAAATACTATAGAAACAGTTCATTATCTGAGCCACAGTAAACATCAGGTCTTGCTTTTGCTGACTGAATGGAATTTCTCCATCTTTGCTTACAATATACATATATAATCAGTTTCATTTCAATCTGATTCATCCAGAGACAAATATATATAGTTGTCATTTAGATTGTTGGAAGAAAGCATATGCTTCAATTTTGAGGGCTAAGGGCCAAGCATGTGTACAATTAATTGGTTAGAATAATTATGCAAGACCAATTGTGCAAAACCTTGATCCCCACAAACTGAAACAATCACAAACCAGACTATCCTCTATTGATAGTTTGGTGGAGTGCTGTGTTTCAAATCTACACAAAATGAAGACAAGGAAAAGTTTATATTTATACTGCAGATATTGGTATTGGCCTTAGCTCTCTATTGTGACTTGCTATACATTCTGATAAGCTGATTCATAAAAATAACCAACTAGAACTATGAGATCTACCACAATGAGTGACATCAATTTTGCAACCTGAGGAACTGCTCGTGCATTCAACCTCAATAGTTGCATACATGAAGACCAAACATGGAGATACTGAGGAATGTGAAATATACAGGCTGAAAATGTCCCGTTCGTGGCAAGATGCAGGAGCTGTGAAAAAACATTTAGTTTCGCCTCTACTTATTCAGCTACAAAGGAGAAAGCCAGCTGAGCTCCTTAATATTTTATTCATTTCAACTGGAATTAAACATATGCCACCTTTTCACAATTCAAAGTAAATAACACATTGGATGGCCTTATCAGAATCAGCTTCAATATGTAACCCATTTAGTAGACCCATCTGATTAATCAGAAGCTAACAAGCAGAATGGACAATATATTTTTCTCTTTTATTTCTTCTTATTTCCCGTTTCCCCTCTGGAAAAGCAATTGATAAACATTTGGCTAAATTAATTTGCTTTATCAAATTATTTATCTAGAAGTCTAAGCTGGGTTGGAAAACAACCAAGGTAATTAAGAAAAGATGTATTTCTTTTGGCAAGAGTTTACAGCACCATGTTGTCAAATTATGCCTGACATTTCACCTATCATCCTGAGAATTTTTGTCTTTAGAGGAGAAAGAAACAGCCCATCCCAGTAATACAATAAAAATGGAAACTAGAAACAATAAATTAGTGGTGGACAAATTCTAAGCAGCTCCTCTAGGAAGTAATTACCATTCTTATGTTATTTATCAGCCTCTTTTCAGGCATATTTTATTTAGTTCTTTTTGTTATCTCTTCCAACAGTGTAGAACAGTTGTGAGGTTGGATAATTGTGTGAGACCTATTTCACTGAAATATAGAATGGATTAAAAAAAAAAAAAAGAATAATTGTATTAGTTCCATAATTGGGCTCTTTGGGTATTAGTTTTTCAGTCCAATCTAGTGAGTGAATGAGGCTCTGATACTTTCATTAAAATCAATTAATTCAGTGTTTTTGCAAAAAACCTAACTAGATTAGCTCATTAGATTTGCAAGGATATCTATATACATCGTTTATTCAGATTCAGCTAAATTTTTTCTCCTTTGGCTACTTGTTTTAGCTTCAGGAGTGTTTTACCCTTGGTTATTGGCTGAAAAAGCCTGAAAAAAATCTGCTCAGTAAGGAAAGCAGGTTTTGTCAGGGCTACACAATCAGATTTTCTCATCCATAGAGGTGAATGAAGGGGAACGTGGAGTATGTCTGCTACATTCATAGAGGCTGATCTATAGTGGTATCTGCTAGACCAGGGGTCTCTGACCTTAGCAACTTTAAGACTTGTGGACTTCAACTCCCAGAATTCCTCACCCAGACTGCGCTGGCAGTGGAATGAGATAATAGGCTCTTGAGTTTTATTGATGTTTGTGACCGTTTGACATAGAGAATGTTAAATACAGTCTATTTAACAGCAAACTGATATAAACAGGTTGTGTGAGTAAATGGAAAGAAACGGCCTTTCTTTTTCAAAGGAAATATGGTATTCCAGTCTTATCTCTTTTGAAGTCAAAATAGTCCTAGGCCTAGATCTTGAATATAGCACCTAGACGCACAATTTATTGCTGTACTATAACTTCCAGCAAGCATAGCCAACCTGCATGGTCAGTAGTGTAAGAAACTGGGACTGTAGTTCTGCAGTGCTTGGCAACCCCACACATTCAAGTTATGTCCACACAATAGCTGACTTTTTGCTTGAATAGTGTAAATATTCCATCACGCTGGCTCTTAATGTTAGTGTGTGAAATTAAGAGTTATAGGTACTGGTATAGTGTTTTTTTAATGTCTTGTATACAGTAATTCCTATAAAGAAGTTGACCTAGTTTCTGTTAGCTAACATGTATCCCTAAAATATGACTTAAATGTAATTACACTACTTCCCAGGGATTATAGACTATGGTACAGAGCAGTCTGAGGCCTTTTGGTTTCATTGGGATTGCAATCTGTTCCCAGAGTTATGATAAAAACAAATCCAGAGATCAATTATCATCGCAGATAAATCCTCACTGATTTTCAAGAGCCAGCAGCAGAAAACCCCACTGCTTTGCCATGCTTTGGATGACATTTTAAAATAACAATTCTCATAAAAGAGAATTTCCTTGTAAGAATTCTTGTGGCTCTCAGCCTTTGCAGTCTAGTCAGAAGGCTAACTCAATATAACAAAAACTAAAATAAAGTCAGATTTAAATCCAAGAATCATTACATCTTGGATGGAATTTCCTCGTAGGATTATAGATTCAGCATATGCTTCTTTTGTGAGTTCACTACATGGGCAAGTTTATCACGAGAATATGGGTCTTAGCAATAAAATATTATCTATTATCTCACATACAGTATCTATATGCAACATTCACAAAATGGCACCCATGACGGCTTTCATCAGTCCCAAAATATTAAGTAGAAAAAAAGATAGAGATTTTCATGATTCTCATCCATATCTTTTCTTAGCAATTGTTTTTGCTTTCTGGAACATATTTTTTTCAGGTACCCAACCCAATCTACAGCACTAGAATTTCCTGGTAGTGTCCCACTAAAATACTAACCAGATGCAATTCTGTTTGACTTTTTCTTTTTTTCCCCTTTTTTCAACCAGCCAAAATCAGTAAGTACAGATCAGAGGTGGTATTCAGCAGGTTCTTACCAGTTCTGGAGAACCGGTAACAGAAATTTTGAGTGGTTCGGAGAACTGGTGGTAACTTTCCCCCAGGAGTGGGGAGGGAATGGAGATTTTGCAGTATTCTTCCCCTGGAGTGGGTGGGAATGGAGATTTTACAGTATCCTTCCCCTGCCACGCCCACTAAGCCACGCCCACCAAGTCATGCCATGCCCACCAAGCCACGTCCACAGAACCGGTATTAAAAAAAATTTGAATCTCACCACTGGTACAGTTGGTCCTCAACCTATGGCCACAATTGAATCCAAAATTTATGTTGCTAAGCGAGAAATGTGTTAAATGAATTTTGCCCCATTTTACAGCTTTTCTACCACATTTGTTAAGTGAATTACTGCAATTGTTAAGAGTAATCTGGTTGTTAAGTGAATCTGGCTTTCCCATTGACTTTGTTTGTCAGAAGGTTGCAAAAGGTGATCACATGACCATGGGACACTGCAGCCTTCACAAATGTGAGTTAGTTGTCAAGCATCCGAATGTAGGTCACGCAACCATGGGGATGCTGCAATGGTCATAAGTATGAAAAATGTTCATAAGTCACTTTTTTCACTGTCGTTGCAACTTCAAATGGTCCCTAAATGAACTGTTGTAAGTTGAGGACTACCTATACAAGAGTCCCATTTGCCTGGCAGCAAAAATGATTTAGGTGTTCAAGGCCATCAAATCATGATATACTATCCTAGCTTACCTTTGTCCTTTTATCTGGGCTGGACACATTTCAAAATAAAACAATGGTCTGTAGACACTATTTTTACCATGCCCTCATAGACTATGTAGGATGCCCAGAAACAAACATTTTATACAAGGATGCATAAAGTTAATGCTTTCAGATTTCTCTTTCAAAAAAAAACTTTTAAAAAATGAATTCAGGTAGGCAACTGATAGGTAGCAAACAAAATATCCACAGGCACATTGGTATCTATGAGCCGCACTGCACCTATTCTGCCTCTCTGCTTTGATGTGCAAGTTGTTTACACAGATAAAACACTTTTTTCAGCCTTAGAAATGTCTGGCTGCCGTCTAAAGGGTAACTGCCCAGATTTATCCCCTAGACCTAGAGTTCACAATCAAAGATTTTCTGAGGTACCTGAGGCAGCGGTGAAGAACCTTCCTTTTCTGAAAAGAAAAATAAATGTCCCCATTTTCACTCCGTCCCAGAACTATAACAATAGTAAAAAGACAGGATTTCAATCTGCAGTCATACCTAGAAAACTGCTAACGGGAACATACCTTTCTAATCTCCAGACTTTGCAACATGCAACATTATGGCTTTACAGAGGGAATTTCCAACACTGTAAAAAATAATGTCAGTGTTTGGCCTTTGAAAATTATTTCCAAAATAGCCATTTTGGGAGAAACAAAGCTAAAACAAAGCAAGCTCAGCATACATAAATATGTAACAATGATTAAAGCAGCTGGAAAGCGGACCACAAGGAAGCTGGGCAGCCAGGATAAGGAGATGCTAGGTGACCTTCAACAGCAGAAAGGCAACTGGAAAAGAAAAAAAAAATGTTCAGTTGTAGTCAGAGGTGGGATTCAGTCAGTTCTGACCAGTTCAGGCAAACTGATATCTCTGACGATCAACTGGTGAGTGAACCGGTAGCTCGGACGATCAGCTGGCGCCGCCCACCCACCCCTGAGCTTTCCTGTCCTTTATCCTCTCAGTTGCTTTGCGCGATCACTGAACCAGTAGTGAAACTGTTTGCATTCCACCACTGGTTGTAGTGGAGATATTGTGTTCCTGCACTGTTTTCACTAGTGAAAAGAAACCACTGGCCAAACTGTAGTAACAGAAGCCAGGCAACCATTGCCATCATGATAGGTTGTCATATAGGAGGACAAAGAAGGAATATAAGAAAGGTTAAACATCAGGTAAGCCCTGGGAAGGAAGCAAAGACAAGAAAGAAATCCCTCAAGACAATTCTGCCTTGACAAATCTTAGTGTAAGAGAGGGTAAAGGGAAGGTCTTTTAGGTTTCTGTTATTATAATTTACAACAATAAAGTAGAATTCCAGTTATTCTTGAGGTGTCTGTTTCCTGATCTGACAGTTGGCCATGGTAGTTCTGTTTATCTGAGTTTAGAGTTATAATAATACTGTATGTCCCCAGCCAGAGTCTTGCAGGTAATTTTCATTCATTATCTGGACCTGTGTTTAAATAAAGACTTAGGTGAAGGCTGTTCCCAAACAGGAAAACATAGCCTCAGGCAAGTTGATAATGTCTTATATCATGGGACATATCCTTTAGGACCAGCATGTAGGATCTTGTTCCAAGGTAGCATGCCCAATATCACAATCAAAACCCCATCCCATTTGGACAGAGCATCTATGGCCCTTGAGCATGGCTGGCTTAGGAATCCTGGGAAATGAAGTCTACAGGATGCCCATCCATGCTTTTGGGCATGCACAGAGAATGTATGCAGGAGACACAATGTGTAAAACAGTCACCATGTAGAGTATTTCCATTTCAGAAACATATAAACAGGAACTGCAGGAATAGAAATGCAAATCACTCACATAGGAAAAAACTGAGAATTTAATTTTCTTTTGTATCCTGCCTTTATTTTATTTTACAAATAATTCAAGGCAACGAACATATCCAACGCACCCTCCTCCTATTTTTCTCGCAATAATAATCCTATGAGGTGGGTTGGGCTGAGAGAATGTGATGGGCTCAAAGTCACCCAGCTGGTTTTCAGGGCTAAGATGGAACTTGAAGTCACCTTCTCCCACTTTCTAGTCCAGTGCTTTAACCACTAGACCAGGGGTTTCAAACTCACGTCGTCACAGCAGTGTCACGTGATGTACAGGGATTTTTTTCCCTTTTGCTAAACCGGGCGTGGGCGTGGCCAGCATGTGATGCATCCAGCCCATGGGCCAGGAGTTTGACAGCCCTGCTCTAGACCAAAATGACTCGTGAGGTAGGCCCATGTAAGAATTATTGCCAGAAACCTGTTTTATTTTTTGCTATTTAAGAAGTTCACAATTTTCACACAGTCTGAATTGCTTTATAATGAACCTTAGCAAGATTTCTAGAGCAACATAATATATCTGTTCCATTCCCTTCTGCTCATTCAAGACTTTTCTGACTTTTTAAAATGTTAAGTTGCAAGCTGAATTATGTGCATGAGTGATTTTATCCTTCATTCTCCTGCCATCATTTGAGTCTTTGATAAAAGAGCAGCTTGGAAAGTAGGAAAAATGCCATTTGCTAAACCTGGGTAATTGTTCATTTTAATAAGATAGCATGCTGTACAATTTGGAAGCAGTGCCTTATCAAAGCATCTCCAAATCAATGGGAAAACTGTAATATAGTTTAATATCTGTTCCTTGAGAAAAAAAAAGAATCTAATGACTTGGCACTCCTACTATGATTGATTTAAGTTTTCATTTGTATGATTTTTATTGAACCTTTTATTTAAAAAGTTAAAAATTAATTTAATCTAATATAAAATAAGGAAAAAAACAAAAAGAAAGAAAACAAAGAGAACAAAGCATAAAATACAAGAAAAGAATAAAAAATAAGAAAAAATAAAAAATAGATACAAAATTGCAGCTTCTGATATTCTTCACAATAATTATAAATACAATTATATTTTGACTCTCTCTAAAGTTACATCATAATATTCTTTCTATAATCTATCCTGTCTAATCATCAAATTACAAGTTCATTTTTTTCATTTTTACACAGAGTCCATAAAAGATTTCCCACCATTAATAAATGTAGGTTCTGTTTTTACTCAAATCAATGAAGTTAAATTTTCTAAATCAACAAATAAATATGCTATGTTTATTGTTTTTCTTTATCTTCTGATAACAGTCCAATGGTATTAAATAGATTGTATACCTCATTAACATTAATGTATAATGGACTTTTTCTGGCTTTTTAAAATCTGATTTATTAACAGAACTGGAAATAGTATATTATATCTCAGGGGTGTCAAACTCAAGGCCTATGGGCCAGATTCAGTCCTCAGGGTTGTCCTGAAACAGCGAAGAACCAGCCCAGAGTGCCTCTGCCAGTGAAAATAGAGCTCCCTTTTTGCTGGCAGAGGGTTGCAGGAGGCTGTCGCAGCTCTTGCCAGGGCTGCGGGAGGCCCCCCTGAGCTCTGTTTTCGCTGGCAGAGGGTTGCAGGAGGCCACCACAGCCAAAAACAGAGCTTGCAAGCCTGTTTTTGCTGGCAGAATGCTCAGCCACCACAGGTGCCCCTGACACAAGTGATGTCGAGCTGGCCACGCCCACTCTGGTCAAGCCTCTAGTCACACTGGTTTCACCTAGTAACAATGGCTTTGAAGATAAGTGCTTAACTACAAGGGTGTTCCGCAAAACAGAAAATGTGTTTTGTTTCATACTGAAGTTCATTCAAAGAACTCCAAGGCAGGTCACAGTTTGGCCAAATCACCCAAATTGAAAACATTTTGATTGTCCTGAATTGCCATCAAAGCAAATTTGGAACAGTCTTTCATGATGAGTACAGATCAATGAATGAACCTGCTTTCTTTCTTCCATATGACTTTTGAGATACCACTTCCCCTTCTTCCTTAACCTTCTCTGCTTCCCTTTGCATCTCTAATCAACCTTTCTGTCTTCTCTTTTCCCAGGAACTTCCTTCAACTTTCCTTGTATTACCTCCCTTTGTTCACCATCAGTGATCGTCTATGAGTCCTTTGAGGTAAGTCCAGACAAGAAGCACTAACAGTGAGTACTAATACTACCTTTAATGTAAGGTTACAGTAACAGAATCTTGCAAGTCCCAAAGCATTTCTCCTGCACTTTACTTATACTTTCCAGGAAACTACAGAGGGTTGCTTCTGAAATGCTTACTATGTCTCTTTTCCTTCTGTGCTTGAGATACTTTTTGTATAACTGTTGTTTAGACCAGGAATTTCCAAATTTGGCAACTTTAAAACTTGTGGACTTCAACTCTCAGAATCCCCAGCCAGCATGTCCAAAAGTCTTAAAGTTGCCAAGTTTGGAGGCCTGTGGTTTAGGCTGTTTCTTTTCCTCCTGTCTGCCAGAGCCATTCCCATAGACCATTATACCTTTCTTATTTCTCTGCTTCCTCTGGCCCAACATATCTCTGCCTGGATTACATGAGATCCATGTCCAATTTAAACATGTGTTCCAGATCTCTTCCCAGAATTCCCTGCTTCATACATAGAACACTTTGCAGAAATCTTCTTAAATAACATTTAAAAGCACTATATATTCATATGTGTGTGTGGCACATCCTGAACCCATAGATCAAACATTTTCTTTAAAGAAGCCATCATCTCTAATGATCCACCCTCAAATCTTATCAGATAGAAATGTAAATAAGAAAAATGCTTCCCATGCCAAGGGATATTTCTAATTAACTTCAAAGTCTTTCTTTAAATCAATTTCATCCAAACTCTTAGCATTTAAAAACTTTCTAAAAAGAGCACTATAATCACTCTTTGGCTGAACATTTTAAAAAATAAAAATCTTACAAAGCTGGAAACATTTCATTTTCTTCCATTTTAAAGAGACTGAAGAGAGACTCACCAAGCAACTCCTAAACTTGCAGTTCCAAAGGTTTTTCAATCTTAAAGAAGATTTTTTTTAAAAAAATCCAAAGTGTTAAGGTTAATGCTCCAAAGCATTAAATGACTCAGAGCATGATGGAATCTACCACTCCAAGCTGTTTCCAAGCAGCTGCTAAAACATCAATTTCTGCCAGCTACTTATAAAATAAGTTGTCCGGTCTACATATGGAAGATCTCAAGCTCTCTGTTTAATCCACGGAGCATTTTAGGAGTCCAGAACTTTAATCTAACTGCCTTTTTGGCTGTAATGCCACCAAAATCCACAGAAATGAGAAAATGTGGGGTGTAAAAATCCCATTTGCCCAGAGTGACTTTGAAACAAGACGAGCAGCAAATAAATTTAATAAATTAAATTAAATTAAATTAAATTAAATTCCTCACTATAAGTCCTAAATTACAACTTCTATAATTCACCTCTGCTACTTGGAAATTCAGAGTTGTGATCTAAAACGTTTGCATAGGACAAGATTGGGGAAGGATGAAGGGAGAAATTCAGGTATGTTGGACATTATTCCTATTATAAAAATATAGTTTAATCAAAGAATAACTGATATTTTAATAGACATTCACTATTTTATAGTATAGAACCATCTTAGGATAAATTAAAGTTGATTGTTGCTTTGCTATTGTTTCTAATTTTTTTTTATTTAACCCACTGATATACCCATCACAATATGTAGTGTCCTTATTTAAAAAGAAAGCAGATGTATACTTTCATTTCTTGCAAACATCCAGACTACTGCCTTGGGGGCTTATGATTATATAAATATATTTACTGCCTTAATATAAACTCCTTGTTACCATTGCTGAAGCAACATATTGTTTCCTATCCTCAACCCATTCCATTTCCTTTCTTTTCCTGTTGACAGATTCCAGCCAATACTTAATTGATAAAGTTACAATACTGATGAATGAGATTTGGTTCCATGTTAATCTCATCAAGAATGAATGAGGGCAGTTTAATTGGCCTTGGAAAAATAGAATTTTCATCTATCAAAATCTTCCATGCCAGGAAGATATTTCAATATGTATTTACATGCCTCTTCACCATCATCAAATTTAAGATGTGTATCCAATACTAGCTCTATCTACTCAATCTTGTTATATGGGTTAAGCAAGAGGCAGTTCTGTAAGCAGGGCAATAAAGATTAGGCTATAAACAACATCAGAATATTTCCTTCCTGCCTTCTTTACAGAATTAGCCCTGTAAAGTGAAAAACAAAAACAAAAGATTTCTTCCAACAACCGGTTCTCCAAACTGCTTAGAAAGTTAACAACTAGTTCTTGCGAATAGGTGCAAACCTATTGAATCCCACCACTGCCTCAGGTGCTTTGGAGAATAGGTTGGCTTGGCTCCCTCTTCTTTGCAGCAACCCCTTAGATATTGGAACATTGCTATCATTTCACACCTAGTCCTTCTTTTCATTAAATTAGACATGCTCAACTCCTATAACCGTTCTTCATAGACTTTAACATCCAGTAATCATCTTTGTTGCTCTTCTCTGCACTCTTTCCTGAGTTTTAACCATTTTTATATAGTAGTGACCAAAACTGGATGCAATATTCCAAGTGTGGTATTACCAAGGCATTATAAAGTAATATATTCACGTGATCTTGATTCTATCCCTCTGTTAATGCAGCCTTATAAGGCTTCATAATTCTTACACAAAAGATAGGAAGCATCACGGTCAAAAGGATTCATATTCTATGATGCAGGCATGATATCTAGTGCTCTTTTCACAGAATATTGTACTTGATGTGACCTCATTGCAGCAAACAATGGAATAAATTTGGGTGTTTTATGAGATTACCTAAAAATCCTCATTGGTTGGGAAGTATAATGAAGAATCTCATTTTTTTTCCTCCCTGTCTTCTCCACATAATGTCTTCTTTTGGGAGTTTCTGATCCCAAAAATGAAAGCCAGAGGTGAAGAGAAATTCTAAAAGGAAAAAAAATACAATATTTATGTATTGAAATATTACACATTTTATGTGTTGGAATACTAAAAGTATA
>JAOYMU010000292.1:16377980-16388329 GCA_025802295.1 Psammodynastes pulverulentus | reverse complement strand
TAGCTTTAAAAAGTGCCCTTTCAGCTGAACTGGTAGCTAAAAAACATGCACTGACCAGCTGAGAGGACTCTCTGATCCTCTCAGATGATCGGTGCACATTTTTTTGCTATAGGTTCAGTCGCATGGGCACTGTTTTAAACTAAAAAAGTGCCAGTTCGGCTGAACTAGTAGCTAAATAAGTGCCCCAATCATCTGGAAGGATCAGAGAGTCCTCTCAGCTAGTCAGCGCACATTTTTTAGCTACCTGTTCAGCCAAATGGGCAATTTTTTAAGCTAAAAATGTGCCAGTTCGGCCAAAACTGTAGCTAAAAAAGTGCACCAATCAGCTTAGAGGATCAAAGAGTCCTCTCAGATGATCAGCGCACACATGCGCAGTAGGCACGTGCCAGTAGGCATTCCCCAGTAGGCGCACGCATGTGCAGAAAGGAGGGGGAGTACGTGCATGCAGATGGGGAACGCACGTGCGTGCACATACTCACAGCAGTGAACCAGTGGCAACACCGGTAGGAAACCACCACTGCAATTACTATTACACTACCACACACTAGAAGGGGCCATGAGAATTCAGCGTTGAAGACATTGAGCTTGTCAGCTGGAATTGATAGCCCAGGTTCAAGACCCAAGCTCCATACAATGGGATAATTCCCATTACTTGCTCAGCTCCTGCCCACCTAGCAGTTCAAAAGTATGCAAATGCAAGTAGATTAATAGATACCACTTGGTAGGGAGGTAACAGCATTCCAAGTGCCTTTGGCATGTAGCCATGCGGGCCACACAACCACAGAAATTGTCTTCAGAGAATGCCAGCTGCCTTGGCCAAGAAACAGAGATGAGCACCATGTCCTAAAGCTGGACATGACTTACAGGGAAACCTTTACCTTGTTTTTATTACACACAATAGTAATATTAAAGAATGTTTTCTTTATAAAAACACTGTCCTTCCTGTAGTTCCATGCCTTGGAATCTGTGCTTTTTTTCTTTTGCTGCTGGCCACACTGCCTTTATATTTGCTCTTTTCCTTTCTGTGCCTCTATTTTTTGCTATGTATCTTTTCCTCTCAACCATTCACTCCTTGTGAAGGAAAAACACCTTCTTTTATTCTGCTGCTTTAACCTGTTCGCTGGTAACTGCTGCGCTTCCAAAACACACATATCCTCCCCCCACTCCACCTGTTTCAAGGTTGCAGATTTCTTGACACTTCTACCATGTTGATGCTGGGGACAAGGCTCAAATCGGCAGGGGCGAAGACAGCACAGGTTCCTGCAATTTTTCTAACCAACCTGCTCTTCCACACGCTTTGTACTGTAAGGTATCATTAGGACAGCTGAGCTTGCCATAGCTGGCAGAAAGTGCAGCAGATTTAATAACAAGCTTAGTACAATTTTCCCCAGGTTCCGCTAAAATGCACACGGAGGACTTGCTAAGAATAAAAGAAAAGAGGCCAAGCCAAGTGATCTTGCTTCCTTCTTGTCACCTGAGAAATTCTCCCTTTCCATTAAAATGGAAAGCTAGCCAGTTTCTGTTCATCAACCTTACCTGTGCAATTCTTCACAATTGTAAATTTATAAAATCTGACTATGATTTGACCAAGTTACTTATCGCATCTCCTTCTTTGACAAGCTGTGATCTTGCTATAACAATATAATTATCTTGCGCTTAGCACAACCTCCTGGATCCAAAAGAGCCTTATGTTTTATGTAACACCGGACTCAGTCTGATAGGAGAAACTGATCCCATCCCCTTAACCCGGGGATGGAGGGAGGGGGGGGACAATCATTATAATAAATCCAGAGTAATTAAGAACATTTAAAAACAGGAACAGGGCTGTGCCTGGGTAGGAAGAAATAAATGTGTTATTTTAATTATTACAAGTGATATTCAAAAGGAAGCATGTGTGTGTGTGGGGGGGGGGGGAGTGAAAGGCAATTAAACCAAACTAAATATTGATGATATGTACAGTAAGTTTATAAAAGAAAAAATAAGAAGCAAATCCCTTAAGAATGTCTGGAAAGCTGTTAGTGGTTAAAGAAGAGTTTTTTCAATATGTATAAAAGTTAAAAGTTTCTACTTAAGGTGCTGCTAGAATGCTTTTATGTTTGGAAGTCCAGGTGGTTTTGGTAGCTAAGTGTCATTGCAGCTGCACTGCTGCTAAGTGCTAATATACAGTGAACCTTTAAAGCCAAAATGCATTGGAAGCAGATTACCAATAAATTTGTCTATACTTTTAAGATTTGCCTAGGAAGGCATGTGTTCAAATACCCCGTTAAGGTCATTTATCGTGGCAAGAATCAGTGACAGTGACTCTTTTCATTTGCAGTCCAGAAGTTACAGAATTTCCTCCTAGAGCAGGGCTGTCAAACTCACAGCCTGCAGGCCAGATGTGTCATGCGCTGGCCACACCTAGTTTAGCGAAGGGGAAAAAGTCATGAAACATCACGTGATGACACAAGTTTGACACCCTTGTCCTAGAGGATCTAAAGTTGGCTCGTTTGTTGCTGTTTCTCAAAGTTTTGAGAGCTTTCTGTTTTTAGTGTAAGATTATAGATTCTAAATGTTTATATGTTATGATACTGACTAGTGTCTATGTTTTGCTTTGGTGATGTAGAATTTGAAAAATATTTTAGATACCTGTTTAATTCTTAAATTACAGGTACTTACAACATTCATTTAGTGACTGAAGTTACGGCATTGAAAAAAAAGTGATTTTTCCCATTTTTCACAATGACTGTTGCACCATCTCCATGGTCATGTGATCAAAATTCAGATGTCTGGCAACTGGCATGTATTTATGATGGTTGCAGTGTCCTGGGGTCATACGATCATCCTTTGCGACCTTCCGACAAGCAAAGTCAATGGGGAAGCCAAATTCACTTAACAATCATCTTACTAACTTAACGACTGTGACAAGCAAGGTCATAAAATGGAGCAAATCTCACTTAACAATTGGCTTGCTTAGTGACAGCAATTTTGGACTCAATTTTGGTTGTAAGTTGAAAACTTCCTGTAGTTTGTTTCATAGATGTATATCCCACATTTCACTGAGAGCACAAGCCATCATACAAATGTCCCCGTCCCCCCTTGTCATCCTTGCTTGGTAGGTTGGGTTGAGAGTGAGTGAGTGGCTCAAAAACTACCCAATGAATTTTTGTAGCTAAAGTTAAACTAGAACCTACTGTACATGTCCCAATTCCTAGACCAGCACTTTCGTGGACCTAGTCCAGTCTGTTCATAGACCAGCACATCAGTGGATATAGTCCAATCCATCCCTAGGCCAGGACCTTTGCTCTCAAAGACATAATGTAAACATAATAAAAATCAGTTGAATCAAAAAAAACAATTCCACTGGAAAATATTATTTTACCAGTGGAACAAATATACAGGCTACCATTGAAGGTTGGGGCATATCTTTTGGGGAAGAGATAGAAGATAGAGATGAGTGGTGCAGTGGCCTAGAGGTGGAGCTCTCACCTCACAATCAGGAAGCTGTGAGTTCGATCCTAGGTAGAGGCAGATATTTCTCTCTCTAGGCATGATGAGAATATATATGCTGAATATAACTCTGCATTGGCAACAGGAAGGGCATCCAGCCAGTAAAAACTCAGCTCCATTCAGTTGTCCAGTCTCCACCCTGCAAGGGATTATGGGGTCATTAAAAGGAGATGATGATGATAGAAGATAGTGCATAAATTTAAATGCATTCTCTTAACATTAGATGTGGTTCAATAAATAAAGACAAAATTCTGCTAAAGCAGAAACTTCCAATAGTGAAGGCCAATTAAGTAATCATCAGCCTCTGAAATGGAAATTTGTATTATATATATGGCTGTAAGAAAGAAGCACACATATAATTAGGCACTCTGTAAAGTCAGAGTCAATCCTTTGAACATCAGGAACCCATAATCCAATAACTGGCTTCCAAAAGATGGATGATACATTTATTTGGCAAATAGTGAAGCATGAGTTATATGGATGCTCTGTAGGGGATTGTAGTTGAAATGAACTTTTGATTAGTCATAATAATATCTAAATATTTAAATAATATTTAAAGATTGTACTAACTGCTTAATAATATCAATACAGAGTTTCTATATGTTAAATTAAAAACAAACAAAGGATGCATGAATTTTGCTATTGCACATCTTATTACAACATGGGCTTCCATGTTAGACTTCCAACTGCCTTAGCATAAGTTAAGTAGCACAAAAGTTGAATAGGACACAAAATAATTACACAAATGTTGACCAGAGACCTTGTTACTACAAATCTGGCTTAGCTGAAGGCTTTCCAGCAACAGCAAAATAGATGTAATTAGAAAACACTTAATTTCATACTCTCACACTTCTGCGGAAAAAAATCCGTTCTTTGAATTTTTGCATTTCTGCCACTGAATGTTATCAGAGCTGTACAAGTAGTCCTCACTTAGCAACAATAATTGGGACCAGTGACTCCATCACTAAGTGATGCAGTTGCTAAGCAAGATATCAATGATTACAACTTGAGATTTTACTGGTGGCTTCTCCTTTAACACCACTTGTCAGAAGCCAGCTGTAAAATGCATAAATGGCAATCACATGACCAGGGACACTATGATGATCACACATGCCCACCAGTTCCAAAACACCTAAATCTCAATCATGTGACCACAGGGACACTGCAATGGTTTTAAGAGTGAGGAAGGGTCGTAAAATTACCCTTTTCAGAACCATCGTAACTTTGAATGTTCAGCAAATAGGGCAGTCGTTAACTGGGGGCTACTTGTACTGATAATATTCACTTAATTGCCAATACTTGTTCAGCTGAATTGTAGATTAGCTGATATTGACCTATGATATTGTCAGATGGAGCTGCTTCTTCGTTATCTTGGATCGTAGTAGTGTATTCTTACAGCATAACACAGTTAGCATTATTGAGCAATGAAATAAAAGTGTATTCACAGATCTAAGTAATATAATAGAGTATGGGAACTGAGACGTTGTTAGTTTTGTTTTCTTTGCCATGTGAAACAATTTGAAGAATTTAAGTTGAAGTCTAACATTGTTGGGATGTTTTGATCACTGTTCAGTAAACGCCCCAAACAAATGAATTACAAATTAGAAGAACATGAGCAGTAGTTTTTAGTGATATCATTTATTTGATTTGTACGGGTGCCCCTCTTATTTGACACTGGGCAGCCGAGTTTGTTATTAAAAGTTCCGCAAAAAACCCACAAATCCACCCATCTACTGTACAATAGGGCCTGGGGAAACCAAGTATGATCCATCTTATTATTTGAAGTGCTATGAGGTAATGTGTCTCACAAAGCACCAGAGCAGGACAAGTTGATAATGTGATTTTATTTACTCCTGCCAGCCTTGGCACATTAACAATAGGAAAAGAACAGGTAAGTGCAAAAATAATCAGTGTCCTTCCACAGAATTTCAATAGTTCATGGAGTATAAAAAATCCTCCACTTTCTTCACGCAGAAAGGAAAACAAATATACTCTTCTCTGTATTTCCAACTATAGTCTAATGTGCATTTGGCCAATTTCCCAGAAATCTGAGTTGCTGGAATGCATGAGAAAGCTGCCTTTCCATGAAGAAAGAAATGTTCACATATAAAAGAATGATGGTGACACGATACTGAAGTGTAGTGACCAGGTGCTTTTTTCAAAAGCTGCAATTTGGGATTGTAAGTTTTACTTCTATTTGGTCTAAGCAGCGAAAATCAAGATGAGGAACCTTACAGCAAGAGGTAAACTGGTTTATTGACTAATCAGATTTGCTCATAGGAATGACTTGTATAACTGGGGAAATGAAGCCTGAGTTGGAATTATGAAAAAATGAAGATTGGGTTTCTCCAATAAGGTTGAATGTGAAATTTAACAGTGCTCCAGATCAATCGGGGAGTGAGAAGGTGTCCCCAAATGCAGAAACAGTTTATCCTCCTGCTCTGCAGAGCTTCAGTATCTAATGTTTAAAAGCAGTTTTGCAGTTTGCAATTTGTCTTGCGCTACAGATGAATATAAATTAAGAGCAAATCCCACTCCCCATTAGCACTGATATTACCTAGTTTGGGGTAATGAAACCTCTCCAAGAAAACAACCAAGCTCAGAGAGCACCCCTCATGTTGTAAGATTAGAATGCAACCCCTCCCAGATTGCCCTTCCACTTCACCAACCTATATGCAATAGGGTTCATCTTTTTAAAGTCTGTTTCTTAATTAACAATTAAAGCTTAAGCAATACTTCTCTGCCCTAAGCAAGATCATCTTTTCTCCTTTGACAGGGAATTACAGTGAAAACAACTGCTTTGTTGGGGTCCCCGGAAGCAGTAATTTTGAACATTTTGTTGTGGCTTCTGCAGCTACAAAAATGTCCTAAGTGATTTGGAACTACTTTCTCGCTCAGCACAATTTACTTCATTAGGTTGTCATGATAAGGACAAACAGGAAAAGGAAATGGCATGAGCTGTATATTTTCAGTGTTGCAGGTATCTTTTTAGTTTAGATTTTTTTTAAAAAGTCTGTAAAGTTAACATAATGGAATGTGGGGAAGATACAAGATAACATAGAAACTTGGTAAATGTAGAAATAAGGAACATGTACACAATACAGGTAGTCCCTGACTTCATGACCACAACTGGGACCAGAATTTCCATGGCTAAGCATGGTAGTTGTTAAATGTTTAATGTTAAATGTTGTTAAGCGAATCACTGTACTTGTTAAGTAAATCTTTCAGTCATTAAGCGCATTCTCCCACTTTGCTTTATTGGAAGCCAGCCGGGAAGCTCAAATAGGGATCACATGACTTCGAGACACTGAAACCGTGGCAGTACATGCTGGTTGCCAAGCACCTGAATTTTGATCACATTACCATAGGGATGCTATGACAGTTGTGTCAGCAGTGGTCATAAATCAATTTTTCAATGCTGTTGTAACCTTGTTCACAACTGAAGGTTTGTAAGTCGAGGACTACCTATAAACTAAAATGGTTTATACACATGTTTGCTCACTTCAGCAAAATATCTCTATCTTGTTGATGTTAGACTGCATCAAAATTAATAATATTCCTAACTCTGGCTCCCTGATGGGAAAAGTATTCCCAGTCTAGGACTTTTAAGATCCTGCAAACGTGGTTTTTTCCCACTGTTATACAGCATATTTCCCTTCTTTATGTGGAATATAACATAGGATGAGATTCCCTACAGTTTGCTTCCACCACCCCTATTATCACACAATATACAAAGAGCTGAACTCCAATAGAAAAGAAAGGCTATAAATCTAACAAATAAATGTCATGGACGAGAGATTTATACATAAACATACTCCCTTTATACATAATATAACACTCAAAGTTTATTATAGTTTGCTTCATAACCTTCCATAGGTATTATTTTCCAAATAAAATTTTCATAGAGAACCATTTCCTAAATTGTGTGCTATAAGGACAAATAGAAGAATTGGTATTGGTTGTTTTATCTAGCCTTTAATTTTTTTTAAACTATAAACGAATAAATCAGTATATATAGACATACTTGGTTTGTATAAACATAGTCATATTAATTCCCTTCATATGGCTTCAAAATCTAGAAAATTTCCCTAATGTGTGTAATATTTTTAATGCAATGTGAAATTTTCTCAAACAATAACTCTAAGAGAGAATACGATTTATTTTACAAATATAAATAATCAAACTATAAGACTTCCCACAAAATAAAAGCTTTTCTTTTTAGTCAAACACGACCAAGGAAGCCAAAAAAATTTGTACAACAGGCATTTATAACACATATTTTAGGGAGAAAAATAATAAAAAAAAGAATTATTCTTAAGAAAATCAGTACTGCTAAAAAAAATTCAGTAATTTGTGCCAAAACGACTATTAACTATCTGGGTGCTCAAATAAATAACTAGATTAACTATAAGGTACTCATTTGTTTCTTCCATCCATATTAGTTCCATGTACACTTTTCCAGTTGAATCCTTATAATTCATACAATAACAAGCTCCCAGAAACTGATAGAGAGGAGATGTTTTGACTGATAATTTCATGTCTACTGGAACACTAATACACCAAAATGGTTTTTGTGCATCATCCAGAAGAGTCAGATCCATAATGAAACAACTCTATAATACAGCAGAAAGAAAGAAAGAAAATCAGTCTTTGTGTCTGTCATTTCCATTCCAATGAAGAATGTAAAATCCTTTCCATAAGATACTCCATTAGCAGGTGTAGAAAATAATGAAAAAATATAATACTAGCTTTACAAAACTTTGAAAACAAAATTACCAGGGAATAAGACAGATATTATTTTATTTTGTAATTATAAGTCTTGATTATAAAAGACAGTTAAAATGTGACTCTTATATTCTAGATTAGTAAGAAGTAACAATTTTTTTAAGTAACCATTACATTATCATTCTTGATAATCCATCAAATTTGTTTGCATAATCAAACATTTCAAATCTATTCTGTATCAGAAAAACTGGTATATTGAAAATTGTTGTTTTTAGGGTAATTTTGTAGAACTATAATTTTTGTATAGTGTGCTGCATTTATTTATTTATTTACAGTAAAAGACTAATATTGTTTTATATAGTACACTAGCCACATGAAAACTTGTTTTATAAGCAGAATCAACTATTTCCACAATTCAGTAATTGCAAATTACCTTAATAATGCCCTCAAATGCATCTGTCCTCCAAGACAATCCAATGTTTCCATCAAGAGGAAGATGTTGAGCTTCCTTTTTGTAACTGATTACTGAAAGCCTAAGATATCCATTTCTAATGTATTCTGAAAGTGAATTAAAACATAATTATATCTTGTCATGGCCAATGATGAAATGTTGAAAGAATATGTCAATTCTTTTTGTCTTTTCTCAGAAATCTTTATGCTACCTATAAATGAATGAGGAATATTTCCTAGGTTACAGTCATGGTCCATTGGAAAATGGAATAAACAGAGATTACAATACTATCAAAGGCAGTAACAAGTTTTGTTACTTTAATTTTTTTATGACTTAATGACTAGCACAATAAAGTCTTGCCATATTCTGTTATGTGACACAACATTTAGGCTACTTTGACTACCAAACTGATTTTTTTTAAATGTCATTTCATTTTAATTGCAGTATTCTCAATAATTTGCTAGCCTTTTGTACTACCCTGTCTTTTGTGATATCTATAGAATAGAAACTAAAGGTTTTTAGATAACAAATTTTACAAGAAATACTATTAATCAAACTCAGATTGTGGCCAAAAATACCTTTTGTTTGATTCTCAGCAGAGGAAGCATCTTACGGAGGAGAAATAATAGACAAACATAAATGGCTAGCCTATCGTGAGATGCTAGAATTTTGTTAAGAGGAATACATAATAAGATCAATAACTGAAGCAGAATATAATTGCTAATGGTTTTCTCATTTAAATTTAAGGTGAAGAAGAGTTTATGGTTTTGAACATTATGACTGATTTTGAAATAGAATTGTGTGCAAATGAAGAGCATATAATTGTTAAAACGTATAAACTATTGAAATTTAAAACAGAAGAACCAAGTGAAAGAATGTATGACAAACAAGTAAATTTTTTGGTTATGATATACAGAACAGTGAAAAACAAGTGGCTGAAACAACTGAAATTTGCAGTTATAATCTTAAAGAGAATTTTTGTAAAATGATATATCATTGGTATACGTAACCCAAAAAATTGTCTAGAATACATAAAGGCACTTCTGGCTGTTGTTATTTTTTAAAATATGAACAAGAAGGGACATGTTATCAAGTGTGATAGACATGTAAAAGCAAGAAAATTTTGGATTGAAATTCAGAGGATTTTAAACATGAATATACAATTGAGACCAGGAGTCTGTATTTCAGGATTGATGAACAAACATTAGGGGGAAAAATCATAGCATTTGGTTTTTGTACATGATAAGTGCAGTGAGATTATTATATGCAGAAAGATGGGAAGATTCAGAACTAACCACAATGGAGGAATGGTTGGTGAAGATGGAACTTGATGAAAAGGTCAGCTTGACTTCTTTGATTAGAGAAAATATACTATCTACATTTATTGCTGACTAGAAACCCTTATGGATTTTTGGCATAAAACAGACAAAAGTGAATTTATGATTTATGGTTTTATTATACAAATTATAGAATGAATAAAATCATGCTTTAACCTCAGACTAAGAGGTTAATTTATCATTTTACTTAAAACTGCTGTAAACAAGATCAGAAGCCGCTTCTTTGTACTGTATATTTTACTTTCTTTTTTACTTAATGTTACTTTTTTCCCTTTCTTGCATTTTTAGCTTTCTTTGGTTTTTCTTTTTATTCTTATTTATATTAGTTTGTATCAGCTTTTATCTTA
>JAOYMU010000292.1:16327453-16340772 GCA_025802295.1 Psammodynastes pulverulentus | reverse complement strand
TAGAACAATTAATCAGTGGAACAACTTGCCTCCAGAAGTTGTAAATGCTCCAACACTGGAAGTTTTTAAGAAAAGATTGGATAACCAATCTGAAGTGGTATAGGGTTTCCTGTCTAAGGAGGGGGTTGGACTAGAAGACCTCCAAGGTCCCTTCCAACTTGTTATTCTATTCTATTCTATTCTATTCTATTCTATTCTATTCTATTCTAAATATAGGCCCTGGCTGGTACACAGAGGCCCTGGATGGAGCAATAAGCCCCCTATGCACCAGTGTGAATGGAGAAAAACAACTTCATCTAAACCCTAGTGAGACCAAGTGGCGCCAGATTTCAGGATCCCCTGCTTTTGAGGATTTTCCATCTCTTGTTATAGGTGGAGTTTTACTGTCCCAGAGAGATCCTGTGAATTATCTGGGAATCTTCCCGGATGCATGGCTCCTGCTTAAAGCCTTTGCAAAGCTTTGCACTGATCTGATCATAGTCATTCATAAGTCACTTCCCAACTGGATTACTACAATGTGCTCTACATGAAGCTGCCCTTGAAGAATATTTGGAAAATGGTGCAAAATGCAGTGGGACGACAGTTTTAGGGGACATCTCTGCTCTGTACCTTTGCATCTGTATGCTCCAGACTGCAATTTAAGCCCCTCATGGTCTGGGGCCAGGTTTCTTATATGACTGTCCCTGCCTAGTGATGTCTACTGTTGCATTGTACTTTTCTAGATCGTAAGAGACATCTAGAGGACAATTCCTAGAATATATTGTTTACCTGAATTATACCCTTCCTACTGCTCCAATGAATCTGAGCAATGGCCATAATGATGGAAAATGCAGGAGGATATATTAGGACAAATCAGGAGAATAGCTGTCATAAGTAAAGCCATGTGAAATCTCACCAACATCAATCTAGGACTGTGCAATTGAAAGTGGGAAACTCTTTAAAGGAGATGGGTGCTTCATAAATGTGAAAAACAAAGAAAGTATAGCGCAATACCTTTGTATTGGCATATATCATAGTTAAAAATCTCTCATCACTCATGAAATGCCACCTGCATTGCTCTCTCCAAATATTAAGTGCAATCTTTGCCTTTCAGAAAACTATTTCTGAATATTGCTCTAATCCAACTTTCAAGTAAGGAAATTCTCCCAATATAACTGTTCTGGTCAAAGAATTTAACAGCACCTCAAATCCATAACAACAACGTACCTTGTTTTTGTTCTGTTCTTAGAGCTTTTTAATGTTTTTTATAATTAATAACTAATTTTATGCATTTATTTACTGATTTTGTTTTGATGTATGCTGCCCAGAGTCACCTTTGGCGATCTTGGCAGCTTCATAAATTCGACAAGTAAAATAAAATCTTCTATAAAATCTTTTAAAAAAATGTGTTGCTAACAGTAATTAAAATATGTAAATTTTCAAAGGTTATTTTTTTCCCCCTAAATAAAACATTCAGGTTTAGAAAATATAAAATGCTTATGCACAATGACTAAGCAAAAGTGCACAGATTAAAGATTATGCCTGGTCACCAATTCAAAAAAGGTTAAGGAAGTGCATCCAAAGAAGTTACACAAGACTGACATGCAAACATGAGAGGCAAATTCTGCTCCTGAATCAGTTTTGATAATGAAACACTCAAGAGAATGAAGCAACAGTGTTAAGGATAATAAAAACCCAATGCTTTAAGATTTAATCTTAACCAACTGGATCCAGAAAACAAGTTAGTTTGTTTAAGTTTACTTAAACATTTCAGAACCAAGAGTCATAGATGTATTTACTAAAAGCCTGAGAAAAAATACTAAGAACATATTTGCTCCCTGTGCAATTTTCTTACACAGGGACTTTTTTAAAAAGAAAAGAAAAGATCCACTTGTTAAAGGATCTAAAATTAATCCAATTATTTAATATTTTGCTCTACAAGTAAAAGGTAAACATGTACTGTGCTGTTACATTGAATGTACAGAAATATCAAAAGTTAGTAGGATTAACTTAGGCATTCAGCAGGATTTAGATGGAAATCGCTGGGGTTAAATTTAGGAACCCAAGTGAAAATAATTAAGTGTACAGTAGAATTTTGTCCTCCTTTAGGATTAATTACATACCAGCTTTCCCAAACTGTACTACCAATGCACTGTTTCCAATAAGGCAAAGTAGATATCTAATAAGATCTATGGCATAACTATATGTTCCATGAGAAAAAAGTAAGTCATTAAAAACAGCCACATATATAAATTTTCACATACAATAAAAATACAATTATTTTCTTTATTCAAAATATTTCTACATGCAGTGCTCTGGAATTCAAAATCACTCACTCCATATACTTAGACATAGCCAAGTATTTTTCTTCAAAGATAAACTATGTTTTCAAAATTAATACACACATGAGATATCCATTCATTCTGTACTATACTAGAGAGTTGTACAATTATTGGTCGTGATAAGAAAAACTATTTCATGGTTGTTAAAAGCAGTAAGAAATCTGGAATCTATCTGACCCTATCTGACCCAGCCTTCTCTGGTTCAATATATGTAGGACAACTGCCAGAATTGGAAAGAATTTAGAAGTTTCCCCAACCTTGGAAGATTAGAAAGCCAAGTCTAACATTTTGTTCAGAAAAAAAGCTGACACCAGGTTAAAAGACTGCATTTTGGCAGCTGCCCCCCCTTGCCCCCCCATGCAAACTCCAAAAATCAGTTCAAAAAGATTGGGAAACTATGGTAAGTTGTAGTTTTTAACATGACAGAATGGGGAGGCAAACACAAGTATATGGTAAGTAAAAAATCAACTGTACTGAATTAAAGATTACATTTTCTCAGGCCACCCTCGCTTTGGAATGCAGCCACTTACTCAACAACCAAATGCAACCTTTGGCCTAAAAAAAGGCCACTTGTGCTTTCCAGTTTCAAGACATGGTTTGCAATGCAGTACACTTTTTAGAAATGATTTAAGAGAAATGCTTTAACCCTCACACTGGAGCAGGATATCTTATTTGAAAAATCCTGACTTTAACCCTTCTACATCAGCCCAGAAAGACAGCTATTACTCTGAAGAATTGTATTAATTTTGAGGAATGGAACCCTTAAAGCACCAAAAACTTTCTCTCAGGCTTTGGAAAAGCCTGAAAAAGCTTGACAGGCTTTAATAAACAGCAAAGACATGCTGTACTCATCCAAGATTTGAAGCATTTTCTCTTAATCAGTTGCAAAATGTATATAAGTAACTTTAATGAACTACTTAAGTTACTGAAGAAGCTACAAAGGTTGAGCTCAGATAATATATTAAATAAAAATCAAGGAACAATGGAGATTAGAACCAATCTACAAACGTATCATTAACTGCCGATTTCTTCATGGCATTTACATATTGCTAACTTCACTTCAGTGATTTATGGCAGTTTCCCAAAAAATAAATAAGTTTTCAAATAAACAGTGAATTAAAGCGTGCCTTCAACCCAATCGTAGAATCCAGTAAGGGATTTCATATTGCTCCTCAGGTTAATGTTTTGAAATATAATCCAAAAGAGAAGACAAGATTTATAACCAAGAATAAAAATCCCCAATTTAAATGCAGAAAAGGGTTTTCTTGAAAGACCTGCTAATGTATATACCCGTGATGGCGAACCTATGGCACTCCTGCCAAAAGTGGCATGCAGAGCCCTCTCTGCGGGCACGCAAGCCATTGCCCCCAGCTCTGCTCCGCCGCGCATGCGCTTCCCATCAGCCAGCTGGTCTTCGGACCTCTGCTGTGCATGTGTGGGTGTTGGGGCGCATGTGGGGGACGTGCGTGCACGACCGGGGGGAGAGGCGCATGTGTGGGAGCGGGGCACATGTGCGGGGGACACGTGCACATCGTATTTGGGGGGTTTGCGCATGCATGCACGCTTTGGGCATTCGGTGCCGAAAAGGTTAGCCATCACTGGTATATACAGTATAAACTATAGGTACCCTAGGAGGTTGTAACCTTGAAAGTTCTTCAAAATTACCATAACACTGTGAATTTTAATATGACAAAAGGAGCAAATGATTAAACATGGGGACTAAACCTATTTAAATAAATTTAACATAATTTAATTTTACCTGCGGTTACTGTGCATTAAAATTAAATTAAGTTTTTATCCTTGACCTATTCAAGATTACTGACATTTCTGAAAGGCCAAAGATACTGTTGTATGGTATGACAGCATCGAAAAGCCAATAAGATGGCATCCCGTTCAATCCAGTTCTGTATACCTTTTCCTCAAATTCACCCAGCTTATCCCAACCTTTTCCTTATATATCTTATACCAAATAACAGAGATTTCAAAGGTAAACATTTCTTCTTTGGCAACCAACAGAACAAAACAAAATCCAATTGAGTTATGCATGGACTGTACCATCTAAAATCTGCACATAAACAGGTATGCCAAGAGTTTCCAAAGATGCTGCTTCCTGAAAAGTCTATTGTACCTAGAATTTGTGTGGAAGATTTTCAGTATATTAGCATTACTCACAACATAGGTCTGGAATACAGGTAGTCCTCGACTTACAATAATTCATTTAGTGACCGTTCAAAATTACAAGAGCTCTGAAGAAAGTGACATGACCATTTTTCACACTTAACAACTATTGCAGCATATCCATGGACACATGATGAAAATTCAGGTGCTTGGCAACTGGTTTATATCTTTGACAGTTGCAGCATCCTGAGGTCATGTGATCAGCAAAGTCAATGGGGAAGCCAGATTCATTTAATAACTGTGTTATTAACTTAACTGCAATGATTCATTTAACAACTGTGGAAAGGTCATAAAATGGGGCAAAACTCAATGTCACGTAATGAGTAATGTCTCACTCAGCAAAATAAATTTTGGACTCAATTGTTAAGTTGAGGACTACCTGTAAGAAGCTGGCTACTATTCCATACAAACTGATATATGCAGCTGTGGATTTACAATACATGATGTCAACACTGCGGTCTTTGAAACAAGATTATTCCATTCTTTCTTAACAATGACATTAAATCGATCCCTCTCAGCATGCATTTCTACATACTATTTTATTTAACTTGGCCCCCAAACACCATAAGAACTATCCTAACCACACTTCTTTCTCCACCCCAGAAAAACTATAGAGAATTTCAATTTAACTCAGCAAACCCAGAAGAGTGTCTCTGAGAAATGGCACCATAAGTATGTAGCAGGCTAAGCTAACCTTGTAACAATATCTACTAATTTTATCATTCACCAGCTCAGAAGATAAGAGAATTGAGAACTATATCGTTCCATTTACATGAATGAAAAATATAGGCATACTTTGGTATTTCTCATTATTGGATAACCCAACTTGGCAACATATTATTCTTGTGTTTGGGAAATTATTTTTATTTATTTTATGAATAATTATTTCTTCTTTTGTAACAAAACTATTATTTCACATTTCCAGGGAATTCAATGCATTTTTAGAAATATATTTCATAGATATAATATACTTAGCTACTGAAAAGTTGCAAAACTTTAAGAAATCTTATCAACAAGAATTGAAAATCTGAAAATTTGATGTCCTATGTTATATATACCCAGTCCAAGATAAAAGCAAATGACATAATCTTCTCTCTATTGTGAAACCTATTTGGGCACGATTAGATTTGAAATATGTTAGCAACTATGTAGGTTTCTGTGTATTAACTATTAGGTAAGCAACATGGATAATGTCACTGGCTTATTAATCTTACATATTGTTTAAATATCCCTACTTGTATTGCAATTTGATAGGTCAAAGAATATAGGAAAAAGTTTTAGATTTAACCAATAGTTCACATCAGGCAAAGAGAGGAGCTAGTCTATATTCATTTCCTCTACTTATCCAATATATTTAGCATAACCTTGTAACTTATGCTGGGTAGGTAGCATAAACAAAAAAAAAATATTTACATGTTATACCTGCAGATATTCACACATAGGCAAATACATTTCAGCAGAATTTAAACAGCTTGATAGCTATATCTACTCTCAAACATGTGAACAAATGGTATGTTTTGGCCAACCTGAGTTTTTTTATGCATTTTAGATTCATAATCACAATAATCATTTTTCCCAATCTCCATCTTCCAGTATCTCTCGGCTATAATTATTAAAAATCGCATACTTGTCTATGCACATTACTGCAAAATGTTGACTTGTCCTTAATCCTTCTTCATTACAACAAACACATTGCTCAACCCATTACAACAAACACATTGCTCAACCATTTATCTATGAAGATCTGGTAGGTGAAAGGTGAATTACTTAATGAAAGCAAACGTAGGATTTTGTTTCATCATAGCAAATCCTACAATTTTATCAACCTTGCTTTTCTAAATTATAACTGGCTCTTTCTGAAATTATCACTTTTATTCCATAAATACGTCCCTGTATCAATTTCAAATAAACAATGTAATCCGTTGTTTTAAAAATAGTGGGGGGTTTTTTACAACGCAAGCAGCCACCACTAGAGTGATGTAACAGTTTCCCAACTGAAGCAAAAGGTTATGTCAGTTTGAACCTGGCACAGGCAAAGCACAACTCTTAGCGAGCACCACTTTTCAGTAAGCATGCAAAAAATCTTGAAAACCTCCCAAACCTAATCAGTGCACCGTTAATGCTTTCCTGCGACTTTAGCAGCACATAATAGCGGCCCGCAATCCTCTCTCTTAATTTAGTTTATTTATTTGATTCGTCAATAGCTTACAAGGTAATAAATCCCATTCCAGCTCTATATACTCACTTCTTCTAAAAACTTTGTGACATCGTATATACAACGGTTTAAAATAATCCAAGTACTCTGGCTATGATTGTGTTTCTGGATTTCCTCGAGCTTGTAATAGCAACCCCGCCACGGTTCTTTCTCGGACTTGTCGCCGCTGGACTTCGTCATCGCCGCTTGGTTCGGTCCCCTTTTTTCGCCTTTTGCAACGCAAACTCAGACTTCCACACTATGCAGCGGCGGGACTGAAATGCAGTGACCTATGAGCCTCTCACCTCACGCAAGCGCAGATAAAGTCTTTACGTGGGCAACCCTTAAACTGCACGCACCACCCTCTACTTGAAGGGCGGGGAGAGGAGATAAAAAAAAATAGCCTTTGTCGGCTTCTTATTGGTTGACTAGCTGCTGCCGGGTTGGTTTCCTGAATCAACGCTCCGAGATTCCAAGAAAGTCTGGCTTTCTTACGCCAGAAGGGGAGGGGAGGAGCAATTGACGAAAGTAATATAGAGATAATATCGTGAAAAGTACAGAACGGACAGCGAAGCAGAAAATGGAACATGGGGATGCGAATTATATATTGTACCACAGCTATTACTTCGACCGTGGGAAACAAACAGCTTCTCTGTTAGCGAATGCATTGTTAAATTGTTTTCTAGTGTTGCAAAATATTTTTTGCAAGTTTGATACAATACTGATGGAAAGTTGTTCAATGAATAGTTATGGTACCGTACATTAACAGTATATCCAAAGCCAGCTGCGTTGTCCACAAAAGATTATCGCTAATAAAAGTAATTTTTGCTGAGAGGTGTGATTCTTTGTATTATTTCTAGCTGGGTATAATTTGGCTGTCCAAATTTGATGTAAATGTGTGGTTTTACTCTAAACTAGCAGATCCTTTCTCCTACATCACTGAAACTTTTGTGTCTAAGCTGAACACCTGTAGTAATAGTGTAGAAACACCTAGTTACCTCTGAATTTACTTATTAATGACCCCCATCTCCTTAACAAGTGACTCTGGACAGCTTACAACATAATGCTTCCCAACACAATCATTTATATGACAAATATCACACCATGGTCTGATGGTCTGAGTCTTCATGGACAAACAATTTCTTTAAACCTATTACTCACCTGCACTTTCCTGATACTTTATTGCAATGTAAATAGTGATGTTGAAATGCGGACAAACGATCACAGCAAAAAGGCTAACAATGACTTGGGTTTAATATCTTCTCAAATACAACTTTTTAAAGCAGCAACTTCTCCAATAACAGACTTCGTTTTCAAGAGTAATAAATTAGACAAAACATTCTGGCACAAGAAAAAATAAAAGACAAAAAGGTGCGAATTCTAGTTTCACTAGGTATTTTGAATGTTTCCCAATTTTTGGAGGGGATGGGCTAGCTAGGTGAATGAAATGGGATGAGAAAACCTATTTATAAAACCTGAAGTGTAAATTTAGTGTAACTTTCTTGTGGGACAGCAGAGTTTCAACTTTCTTCGCCAGTTTCAAATTTTGAGGACAGATTTGTGGCATTTTACCACAATTAAGAGAGCTAAGTGTCTGCTCACATGTAGTTATGTATTTGCAAAATATGTTACTTTGTTTAGTCCTTTATTTGAACCGCATAGGACACATAGGACACAACTTATAGTTTTGAACTAGAATTATCCCACTTTATATATGCTAGGGTTTTCTGAAATCCTGATAATGCAGTGTACTATGATCAATTAGTACAATTAGTAGACTGTCAAAGAAAATGTGAAAATCAAAAATAGCTGTTCTGATTTCTTAGGAAAAAATAAACCCAATCTTCTACAGTTGGACAATATCTTTATGGGAATAAACTTCAGAATAAACTTCTGAATAGTTATCTGCCAGGATGATCAGACATTACAGAATTTTTTAAAAAAAAGTTTTGAGTTTGAGTGCCTTATATTTTTTCGTGGTACTAAAGCCGCCTGTCCAGCAGTTCGACAGCAGTGATTTAATCTACTCTAATGCCAGAATCAGAATTAAGATCTTTTTAAAAGGCTGGGACATTTCCCCCTCTACAAATCAGAAGGAAAAAGTTGCGTAATCCCACTTTATGTTCCCAGCTCCGGTATGCCTCGAGGCTGCCCAAGACTGAAGGTTATCACGTGCTGGTGAACTTTGGACCGGCAACTCAGCCCAAATCCGGGGCTGCGTTACAACTCAGCGCTGACCTCTTACCTATCTCTCCACGGCATTGAATTGCATCACAAATACTTTTGCTAAATACATTGCCATACATTCGCTTTTGCTCAATCACCATTCCTATCCGTGCGTACTTTTCCTTTCTTCTTGAGCGCCTCCGGGCATAAAAGAAAAACATAAAAGTGCAAGGAAACAAAAAGACGGAATGCGGAGAAAGGAGGGAAGAGTTAAGATCTGTAGCCGAGAGAAGCCCACTTTAAAAAAAAAAGTCAAATCGACGACTTTTCCCGCGTGGCTTGCTCCTTTTTTGCGCCTTTGTCTTTCACTCCTGCTTCTGCCTTTATTGCCCACCTCCATTGTGCGCCATCCCAGGCGTAGCCTTTCTCTTTCCTCATAACATTTTCCCGCGTTTTTTTTTAAGATAACTTGTTTCTTATCTACATAGTTTTTCAGCACTTTTGGAGCTGGAGATATGCTACAAGTAATATAGCCTACTCCTTGTTCTTCAGTAAAATTGTTCTTCAGTGGCAGTTTTCCTATAGTAACATGGCTTTCAGACAGTTGTGACTCATCCATCAACTTGATATTGTCTTTAAATTGATTTCACAATCTCCATGCAGAACATGTTCTTCTAGTCAAACTAGGCTACTTAGGCAGTTTGATGTCTTACTTAGTGGAATATTTATTTATGGGACAAGTTCCCAAAAGTACATCATTTGCTTTTTTTTTCAGCATTAAAGACTGTGAGAAGATTGATGATATAAAGCAGGAGGGTTTTGCTCCTATTAAACCTGTGGTGACTCAGCCATATTAAAACAAATATTAATTACTTAAATTTCTTCTGGTCAACAAATATATTTTGACGAACAGAATGCTCCCAGCTTATCTTGTAGGAAGAGAAACAAAAGCTATGTGATTTTGTTCGTGTTTTTCAGGTTTTCCCAGGCTGTCAGGTTTAGGCCTGGAGACAAAAAAAAAGTTAAAACAACTCTAAAGTAGCAGTTCTAAGGTTACCATATTTTGTAATAATCATTGTTTGTAAAAAGAAAAAAAGAAAAAGAATGAGTGCTTTCCATCATGTTTTTCTCTCACATCTCTGAGAAAAAGATATTTCTGACATTTTAGCTTTTTAGAGGAAATAATTATTTTAAGGGAGTCAAATAAACTTTGCTTCAGTTTTTAAAATCTGTGGTAAAATCTGCAGATAGAAATTATGACTGAAAATGACAAGTTATAAATATAGTAACATCAACAGAAGTTATTAAATTTTTTATTACTTGGTCTTATATTCTAGTTCATTTCCAATGGGTTTATCAAACTTGAAGCATTTTGTCCTCATGTTCTCCATCCAGCAGGCATAGCATAATTAAATACTGTCCAGCTTTTCAGATATCTAACTTGCTATCTCTTCCTGAGCATCCTTTGTCCTTGATGCAGCACTTTCCTAATAAGTGTTGGGCAAATTAACAAACTCAGCTTTGTGACCTTAAGTAAATGATTAGTTCTTTCCAGCCAATTGCACTACTGCCTGAAATTATAGGATCTTAATCTGTTACACCCTGAAGACTTTTGTTTCCTAAGAGGCCCTAACCCCTTTCTGTGATTGAAAAACCAGTCTATCTGTTGCTAGAACCTGAGGGCATTTACAACCGTTTACATGTTCACAACTGGCTTTCAACAAGCAGTCAATGGAGAAGCCAGCAGTAAAATTGCAAAATTGGAGTCATGTCATGCTTAATAACCACAGCAGAACTGATGTCATAAAACCGATACAATCACATGTCTCACTTAACAATCATGTTGCATGTGATTGAGTTGCTGGTACCAATTGTGATTGTTAAGTGAAGACTACTTATACCTACACAGTATAGGTAGACCTCAACTTACAACAGGAATTGAGTTTGGAATTTCCATCACTTAGTGTCATGGTCATAAAGTATGGCATCTCTTAGCAACAGCAATCCCTGCAGGCCCAATTGCCATTGTTAACCACATCTCATGGTCATTAAGCAAAACAACCTCCTGCTGGCTTCCCACAACCAAGTCAATGGGTTACCATTAGTACTAGCTTTATGAGTTGAAGAATAGGACTTGCTTCTGAATAGGTAAAATATACTTTGAGCTGTTTGCAAAGAATTTCAAAATGTCATATACTGAATTTATGGAATGATCCAATTTAAGCATAGAATAAGATAACAATTGATTTGGATTTGGTTTGATTGATTAATTGAAGATTGAACTTTTATATTTACTTTCATTTTATTTAAAATTCTCAAAAACACAGTGACAAAGTATTCATAATATATTTCATCGTGACATTCAAGTGAAAATACATCCAAATGTCATAATTTATTTACATTCTCTATAAGAATATCCTTACAAGGACGCAGCCAATTTGGAAAAATATCTTGAATAGTTTTATTTAGGAAGTAAGAAAAATGAAGAAAACAGTAAATTGAAGTTACATTTCTGTGTTACATGCCCACAGGTCATTCTGGAGAGAAGGAAATGAAAGTAGCATTTGGGATATTTTTCTTTCATTTCATCTGAAATAACCTTCCAAGTTTAAAGAGGGAAGTTCTTTAATACAATTATATGTATGCGCCAGATATATCTCCTTATGCTTAGAAAGTATGTTTCATATTGATAAGTACAACACTCAAACACCCAACTTCACTATCAAAGAGAATGACATTAAAAATCATTTTCTAATAGCTTGAATTGTATCATATCTTTACATCATTTTGGTAATCACATTTTTTTATTACAGATTGGATTACTTTCTCATGGTTAGCAAAACAAAATGAATGATGTTAGACGTCAGTCATTATTTTTCAGCAGTCTGCCTGACCTGCAGAAGCTTTATGCTGTGAAGATTACATTGAGTTCTCAATTGGTAGCAACTGAAATTAGAACAGAACAATGGAAGATGTGCAAGTAAAATTCATAATAGATTCAGTTTAAAAAATTGTAAAATACAGGATGACACATTGCTTATGTTTACCATTCTTTGATTAAAAGCATTGTCAGCACAGAATACACCCTTCTTCCTGAAATCTGACAGGTGTCTACTAGGCAGACCAGTGATGGTGAAACTATGACCCATGTTTCAAAGGTGACATGCCATGATACTTGGGTGACATACCAGCATTCACCAACGCTTGAAAACAACTGTTCTAGAAAGTGTGTCCCTTTCTGTCATAGGGTGATGCCGCAGAGGCCACATGAGAATGGGATGTACTCTTGTACAGCCTCTAGAGCAGGGCTGTCAAACTCCTGGCCCACGGGCCGGATGCATCGTGTTGCCCACACCCACACCCAGTTTAAGGAAGTGGGGGGAGGTCCCGGTATGTCACATGATGCCACCATGATGTGAGTTTGACACCCCTGCTCAAGACTCTCCATTTATTTCATTTTTGTAATTATGGGACATTTCTTTATACAATACATAGTACCACACATCATTGGCGTGTTTTTAATTAATGTACATTTTAAAAAATGTTTCCCTTTTGTTTGGGATATGTGTGTGTGAGACATGCCAGCAGAGTCAAGTTAGGCATTTTTCAAATACTTGACAAACCAAGTGCAAAAGGTTCGCCATTGCTGTCCTATGAAGCCTTGAAAAGCTGTTATTCAAATTCTACTTTCAATAGAATAATCGGCATATCAATTTTTGCTGTTCAATTTGCTGGTATAATTTGTTTTAGAACTGGACCAGTAGGATTTGCATAAAATCCTATGTCAGGATTTTTATATTTGGGGGGATGGCTGATAGGCCATTATATTAGAAATTATTTTGGTGAGCTATATAGACTGTTAAATGGCCAATTGTAGTAGACACTGGAAAATGGCAATACTTCATTTCCTTTCCTTTTTCTGTATGACCAGTTATATGGTAGAAGCTGAAAAAGGTTGAACATGGTAGAGTAATGAGAACAGCAGAGTAACAGTTCATTAGAACAAAGTTCTTTTTTATTTTTTCTTATTTTCTATGTCTCATGATGTTTGCTTTCATTATTAGAAGGTAAACTTTTAAGCTGTTAAAGGTTTTTTTTTAAATGCTACTCAAAGGAGTTAGGATTTTTCCCTTCAGGGATCAAACTTTGAGGGCTGGAATGATATCATTGTGATTATTAATTTGGGAGGCCAAGGGCCATTGATTTTAATTTTGTGGAAGTATTCCAAACTTAGTAGGGTCAAGAAAAACAAGTAGGCCAAATTACAGTATTTTTCGGACTATAAGGCGCATCAGAGTATAAGACGCACCTTAGTTTTGGGGGAGGAAAACAAGAAAAAAAATCTTACCTCTGCTTCTGCCTCCCAGCAGTTTGCCTCCTTGCAGCAAGCAGCAGCCTGTTTCAGTTTCACTTTCAGTTTCAGCACAGCCTAATTAGTATGGCTCAGCCTCAAGAAGATC
>JAOYMU010000292.1:16274686-16287309 GCA_025802295.1 Psammodynastes pulverulentus | reverse complement strand
CAAAAGGTGCCGGAACGCTCCCCCCGTCGCGCGCGAAAAAAACCCGGAAGTGATAGCGCGCGATTGGTCGAGACGCGTCACGTGACGTGGACTCGGAAAAAGGTGCCGGAATGCAGTACCGCTGAGTTCCGGCAGAAAAAAAGCCCTGTATATATATATATTAGATCCCTTTGTAATCATGCAATCATCCCAGAAATCTGGTTTATCAGATTGTCTCCTAGCTGTGGATTTTTGTTTTCTCTGAAGGAATATACATTTTCCCACATTTAACTGTAAATTGATTCTACAGATGTTTTGGATTCAGGATCTACAACTTGTCAGAGTCTGTTGAACTGTTAAATACTGTACATTACAATAATTCAATTTCCAGTCTTTGCAAATGGCACTGTTTTAATTCTGTGAGCTGATTTGGGAGGACTCTGCCTTGGAAAGCAGAGTAATATTCCAGAAGGTAAACAAAATAAATAATGTGTGTTTTTCAGGATTTATCTCAATTTGAATAATTCTCAAAATGGATTGTTATTTGGGAAAGGATTGCAATTTCCCCATACACATTAAAAAAAAAGATATTCAGGAATGAGTAAACGTGCATATTCCAAATGAAATTACATGCCCTCTTCAATTAATTGAAACAACAATAGGTGCCAATAGAGTTTACCAAACTTCTCCATAGGTATATTAATTCTCTAAAATCAATTTTGCTGCTAACTGTTCAGGGTCTTTAATGAATCTAAGGAGACGTGATACCAGCTGTTCTTGGTATAGTTTCAGTAAACATGATATTTCAACTTCCAGTTAAGAAATTACTTTCATTTGGCCCTTTTATTGAAGGTTCTGGAAGTTTAATTCAAAAAGTCATTGAAAAAAATCAAATATCTGTTAAATAGCTTGTGAGCTGAGCTATGGAACAGCTACACCTTCTTATTGCAATTTTTTTGGCCAATACCTCTTTGTTTCATGAATCACCATCTGTTTTACCTCTTTTTGTATCCTTTGTGAGTTATTCTCAGAAGGATTTTACTATCAGAAGTAATTAATGCATATGGCTTTCTGTGAAAAAGAAAATTAGAGTCAGTATGCTTTTTTTCATTTTTGCATTAATATTATCCAGGATAATCATGCTGGTCTAGTAATTAAGGCACCAGGCTAGAAAGTGGGAGGCTGTGAGTTCTAATCCCTTGGACCAGCCTCCCCCCCCTCTCTCTCAGCCCACCCCTCCTCACAGGGTTGTAATTGTGGGGGAAATAGTCTAAGGAAGGTTTTTTGGATATATTTTCTACCTTGAGTTGTTTGTAGAAGTAATAAAGGCAGGATACAAATAAATAAAAACAAATTCTCAAAGAAAAGCCTAACATTTAAATATCATATACTAAATTGTTCCTGCCCATGTCTGGAATATTTGATTTTCCTTCTTTATATATACTTCAAAGTTGCCACGTGTGGGTTGCATAACTTCAGAAGACCAGTAAGTGGCAGCAAAGAGTTTTAATATCTCTTTACTACCATCTCCTAGTTATCTAGTTATCTAGAGCATTGCAGTCTAAGTCTGATGAGCCTATATATAATGATATAATTTGCCACTGTTGATTTAGAAGAAGTATCTGCCTTGTGCTGCGCTGTACCAAAACATCTACAGTATTTATTTATTTTCCATCCATTTTTTTGCCCTCATTTGTTACAGCTATATTAAGGATAAGATAAAAGCAAGATATGCATTTTCCCCCTCTGTCCTTCACTTCCCATCTACCCCAGTCCTTGCCGAAAATTAGAGCTTCAATGAGTGATTGATTATATGTCGTTAAGTTGGTGATGATTCTTGGAGACCACACAGATGGACCTTCTCCAGGATGACCTTTCTACAGATCTTTAAACTATAATGGTATATGAGAATGAACTTGGGAGACAGGAGGAATATCTGCAGCCTAGGCAACAATTTGAGAAGAGGCGGCTCAATCCGTATATGGAGGAAAAAATACCTTTCCTATTTTGCAGAGACTAAAAAGAGAAGAGAGTAAAGATGCTTTCTGTCCTGCAAGATTCTGCTTAATGTAACCTCACAATACAGATGGTGCTTATGTTCCTGGTTGTTATTCTTTTAGACAACTTTGATAAGCTCTAATTCCTACCTGAATAATTCTGGCATAGGCTACACTTAAGAGCTATTGTTAGTTCATGAAACACTCTAGAATGTGCACCTGAAAATATGAGCTTTTGCCTCCCCATCTGGACTAGCTGATACCCTATGATTCCTAGACCCCTGGACTGTGTCCTGCCAACAGTTTCCTCAATGATTTGACTGTCACTGCTTGGAACTTATTTGCAGGCAAGCTCACGTAGGATTGGGACTTTGTTGAAATGTGGATATATTTTCATTCTGACGCTATCTGTAATCACTTAAACCAGAAGTACAGGCCTAGCAACCTAATTTTTCTTTATAACTGAATGATTGGTTGAAAAAGGACATATGAAGAGTAAGCATGTCAGTTTTTGAGTACTGCTTCAACAGTGATGAGTGCCAAAGGAACTTAAAATGAAAAATGAATCCAGGTTTGTTAGTAATGAATTCACTCAGCTGCTGAAGCCTCTTTTGCAACATCCAAAAGTGATTATGAGGGAGGAAAGCAAGATACATAGTCAAGAAGAAAAAAGAACAAAAACTCAAAATTATTGTGAAAAGGTCAGTTGGTAATGAATATAAATACTTCTAGCATTAGCAAGCATTAATATTTATCAGCGTGCAATTTAATTCCATTTGTCTGAACCAATAACCTTTAAACTAATGCAAGTATGATAAAAGGCATATCCAAATTTCCTGTTTAAGCTAATTCTGTCCTGTACAATATGGATAAGGTGAGTCTGCTTAAGATAGTTCTGACCAGATTAAGATATTTTGGCAAGTATTTCATTCCAAACAGCAATTTCTTATGTCTTCCCATTAAGATGTGTGTGTGTTGTGCCTGTATACATATGAATATGCACACATGTATAAGGTAAATTATATTTATATGCAGAGTTAAGGCACAGTAAAGGTCATAGTCCCCTGCTCAAGCAGGAGATCCTAACCATTTCAGACAAGTGACTGTTCAGTCTCTTCTTAAAAACCTCTAGTGATGAAGCACCCACAACAACTGAAGGCAAGCTGTTCCACTGGTTAATTGTCCTCACCGTTAAGAAGTTTCTCCTCAATTCTAGGTTGCTTCTCTCCTTGATTAGTTTCCATCCATTGTTTCTTGTCCTGCTCGCTGGCGCTTTGGAAAATAAATTGACCCCCTCCTCTTTGTGGCAGCCTCTCAAATACTGGAATAGTGCTACGATGTCCCCCCTAGTCTTTCTTTTCAGTAGACTAGCCAAACCCAAATCCTGCAACTGTTCTTCATATGTTTTAGTCTCCAGGCCTTTAATCATCATAGCTGTTCTTCTTTGCACTTTTTCCAAAGTTTCAACATCTTTTTTGTAATGCGGTAACCAAAACTGGATGCAGTATTCCAGCTGTGGTCTTACTAAGGCTTTATAAAGCAATACCGGTAATAATACTTCACTGATTTTGATTCTATGCCTCTGTTTATACAACCAAGGATTGTATTGGCTTTTTTGGCTGCTGCTGCACACTGCTGACTCATGTTTAAGTGAACTAATGTGGCTGCCTTTGCAATGAATTCTAGGGGTTAGAAGCATCCATTCGAAAACCCTGTGGACATCCAGAAGGGAAGGTCAACATCAATGGCATTATGATTGAAGCTCCATTCTTTTTATATGTTCATGCAAGGAAGAAGACCTCAATCGCAATACCATGCTTGTCATCTGGCAAATGTTGACTCTATGATCCCTGGGGATCAACACTACTGGAATACTTTCTATACATTTTTGCATGTTCCTCCAATAGTCATGAGTCAGAGAAAAATGCTTATTTCAAAGAACTTAAGGCAGTTTTGGCTCATCCTTTTAATGAAGCAGAATATATTAGCAATTTATTTTATCCAATGATCACAATCTCAGAGACAATGTGGTGGTCCCTGTTACATGACCCAAAATGTCAAAGGATATATTGACTGTAAAAAAAAAAAACTCATTAGGTAATATGTCATTCTTCCAAGATAAGTCTTTCCTGTGAACTTTCATAATTCCCAAAATTGTTTTATAGTCTTTAAAGGCAATATCACAAGCATGATGCAGCAAAATTAAATCGTGATTCAATTGAAATTGATTTATTATTAGAATATTTTTCAATATAGCATTTTGAGAAGACAGGAAGAAAAAGTAATAAATGTCTGAAAGAAAAAAAGATTGAAACAGGGCCAAATCCATCATAGTAGGGTTAGTTATTAAGGCTGGCAGCCAATGAAGAAATTGGAGTGGATTCAGATTTAATCATACTTAGTTTAAACCCCCTGAAATCAATGAAACATAAGTAAACTGTAGTACACTGGAAGTTCAAACATTACTGTATATATGGTTTTTATAAAAAGACAGCATATTTGGCAATAATAATCAACTCATGGTGAGTCAATTTGTAGTAGGATAACCAGGTCAGGCCACTTGACAAGAAGATTTTAAAATGTTTTCAGAACTCAGAAAAGTCCAAGTTCATTTTGAACTAAATTACGCTCAACAATCACTTTTCTTGTGGAAATACTTTAACTTAGTCAAACCTGGAGCAATATCCAAACCTTAAGCTACTGTAGCCGAATTGCAAAATTCCAAACATTCACTAGATGGTGACCAAGAGTTAAACATTTCTACACTACCGGCTGCCACCTAGTGATTGTCCAGATTTTTGCATTCAAAACTAGCCCAATCAACGCTCCAAGAACGAAAAACGATGATAGTGTGACTAAAAAAACCCACTAAGGTCTAGTAGCACAGAACACACTTCCCAAATACTGATTGTACTCAAGCTATGCCTCTTGCTGTCTGGCCAATCAGGAAGGGCCATTGATGCAATCGAGCCTTATCAGTACTCACTTGGTACATGGGCTCATGGGATACCATGAACTTCCCCTAAGAACTCTGGGTTCTCAAAAACAGTGACTTTTGACTCATTTGTTTTGTTTGTGTACTGACAGGCCCATTAATAAAGAGGCCATTGACAAGATCAGTGTTCTCAGTCTCAGTAACTCTAAGCTGTGTGGATGTAACTCAAGGCTGGAGAATTCTGGGAGTTGAAGTCCACACAGCTAAAATTTGCTGAAGTCGAGAAACAATGGACTAGGTTGAACTTATTATTCAAATTGTGCCTTACAGTTGCTCACTCAGCAAATGGATTTTAATGAGCTTTTTTTTTCTACTTACAAGAGACATCAAGCCAGCTAGCTCCTAATTTACTGAATTTTTGTTTAGAAAACAATGTGACATTCATCAGGCCTCAGATACATAGCAAGCTGTAGCTATACTACCATATCCTTTGTAAGCAGAATTTCACATTTCCTTTCCTTAAGGTCAAGTACATGCCATCTAGATGCTCTGATTTCTTAATCTGTTAATGTTCAATTGATCCCTTTTCTAATTTAGTATCCTCCAGATAGTTTGGAACTTATTTGGAGATACTGATGGAAATATATCTTACTGGGCCAAATAAAGAGTGAAGAGCAAGAGCAGCAGACAACTTATAGTAACACAAACCACATTTGCCTCTCTTTTTATTTATAACAAGAAGCTCTATATTGATTCTGCTAAGGTGTTTGGTACCTGAAAGAGGCTGTGTGAAATATTTGAGGCTTATTAGAGAGAGAGAGAAAATCTTTAAAAATGCCCAACGTGGGACCTGTCAGAGTAAATGATTCAAAGACATGGAAAGGAGCCAGAGAAAATAATGGAAAGAAACTAGAGGAGGTTTTCAGAGATTTATTGCTTCAAAAAGTTCTGCATTCCTTTCATATTGGTGTTTAAAAGTTGTCTTTGGCCTTTATTGCACTGTAATCACATTGCCATTGAAAACTGCTGATATAAAATAAGTAACAGCCTTTGTTAGCATTTAATAGCAAAATCCTTTTTATTATTTTTTTTCCTTAATAAACAGTAACGGTTCAGCAAGAACTTTATGGAGAGAAATGCCACAATAAAATCAATGTCTGTTTTATATTAGATTTTTGGGGATCAGCACAAGCAGAGCTTGTCTGGCTAGCTAGAGGCTTCCCCACAGCAAGGTTTCATCAGTCTGTGCAGAGATTGTGATGGCATCGCTTTTCAGCATGGCAAGTAGGCCAAACAGAGGGTATGCGGTGTCTTGGCAACCACACTTGGCGATGATTTATGGGTCTTTTGTTTGTTTAAATGCATGAGTTAGAGAAAGCCAGAGAAACAATTGGCTCCTGCTGTGTTTTAGACCACATGACGCTTCCTTCTTTGCCTCTTGTTAGTGTTGGGTATAAAAAAACCAGCCACAACAAGTACTTTGGAAAATATAATATAGCTTTGGCATTGTAATTTGGAATGCATCTAAAGGAATTAGCAGAAATATGGTAATGAGGAGCACTGGAATTATAGGGGTGGGTGGGTGTAGGAACTGAAATAAATGAAGTAATAGGTGTGTCTGCACAAGTCTGCATACATGGATTTCTTCTCCATCAATAATAGAATTAATTTTGGTAAAACATTGGGAAAAATGACTCTAATGGTAAGAGTGGTCCACTACTGATACCAGTATGCCAGCTGATTCTGGCAGATGCCAGAATCTGAACAGTCATCTTCTGAAGATATTCTCATTTCCCTATGTTGGGTGCTGGATGAAATAGCCTACAATATTACTTCTACATTTACAAGTCTATGATTTTTAACTTCATACACCACAAGATTGTGGCATGGCTCAAAAGGTCCAAGAGTGCAGAATAGAGTGAAATTGGAAGGATGCCATTTTATTTAACTTGGGGGAGGGCACATAATCTTTTTTTAGGCCAAGGGCTTGAATGACATGCTGAAGGATACATTCCAAAAATGAATGGAATTTGAATATGGAAATGATAATTTAAATTTAAAAATATTTAAATAAAATAGATTATTATATTGGACAAGTGTTGGACACACAAGGAATTTGTCTCTGATACAAGATCTCAGTGTACATACATCAAGAAAGTAATATAATCATAAGATACCAATAGGAGAAGATAGTAGAAAAGATAAGAAGAGGTAATAGTAATACAGCCATATTACATTAAATGCAAATAATATCATTCACATTATGTTTCTTTATTTTTCTCTCATATTAAAAGTTGTAATCCAGAAGCCACTTTTGAAACAGTTATTGGGCTATCCAAGTCTTTGAAGAAAATGCTGTGGCCTGAGCAGTGATGGGATTAAAAAAAATTACTACTGGTTCTGTGGGCGTGGCTTGGTGGGCGTGGTAGGGGAAGGATACTGCAAAATCCCATTCCCTCACCACCCACTAACCTACATTCCAGTTCTGTTCTCCTGTGCGGGGCAACAAAGCAGACCTAGCCGATCAGCTGGGACTCGGGAGGCAGAGAATAAATGGGGGCGGGGCCAGTCAGAGGTGATATTTGCCAATTTTCCAAACTACCCCAAATTTCCGCTATTGATTCTCCAGAACTGGTCAGAACCTGCTGAATACCACCTCTGGGCCTGAGGCTGTAAACTGAACACCCCTAGCTCAGTTGTTATTTTTTTTCTGCGGTTCATGCGAGACATAGAAATGGATTCTGTATTTATAGAATTGACAAACTTGGTTGTCCAAATGTTTTGTCATGCCTAGTATTATTGTATTAATTAGTTCATGAAGATATATTCAAATGATTGCTGGTTTTTTTTCTTCCTAGCACTGTGGGGTAGCTTACATCTTCACAACAGAATGAATTGTGTAACCAGTGGGCTCGGTTTGAGATCCTTTTGAAGCCTGAGATTAAATGCATAATGTTCATCTTGTAACTCTGATAAGAATGCACATACACACACAGAGAGAGAGAAACACACACACACGGAGATGATCTTGAAATTCTTGTGGTTTCCTACAAAAAGAAATTCCATTACATCCAAATCCTTGCTAAGTCATGAAGTAAAGCTGGGTGGCCTTGGGCTCCTTCGTATGCCTCAAGTAACGGAGCTACTTAGAGAATATATGCTTGTAAGTGTTACAGAAGGGCTTTCTACACTACAAAGTGCTATTTTAAAATATATATATAATTTTCAAAGAAACATTGTTTAATGTCCTCATTCTGAAGAGAGAGAGAAAAAAGCCCTTTGGAGTCCTTTTCAAGTACAAAGTGATCTGGTTATTTCTTTCAAACACTTTTTAGAGAAGCTGGAGGCAGGGATAGGGGAGGGGTAGAAAACTTTTGAAACCCGTTAATTTATGTTTAAGGATGTCATCCACATACAATCCAACTGAATGGCATTGCTTCAATTGATTATAAGACTTCTGGATTGCACATGGAGTTACACTTCAATGCTAAGCTGATTTGTATGTGCAAGTCAAAGGCCAATTAACTTCAGTGAGATTAATGGAAATTAACTCAGTCTGATTTAAGAAAGCATATCCATGCAAGGAAACAATCCAGTGTGCTGATAGAGGTACAAAAGTTGAAGTGTAGCTTAAGGTTTAAGGCTGCAAACCTAGACCACTTATCTAGAGGGTTCACACCACCATTATAGTCAGGGGCATTTACTTTTGAGGCTTATGCTATTGGAATTTGAGCTATGAAACAGGAATTTCCTCGCTGAAATTTCAGCTCTGCCATTAATTGTTAAAAGTAGTAGCAGTATTATCTCACTGAGCAGCACAGATGCCTCTTTTGACAGATACATTGGCTAACCAACGGTTTCATTTTAGGTATGTCACTGAAATCTCAGCAGATATTAACTGCTGATATTGGGGAAATACTCAGTGTTTATGTTATTTTCACTGAGTTGTTCTTTCAAGGTTAAATGCATTCTAATTCAAGGTAAAAGTAAAGATTTCCCCTCTCCAGGGGTATCTAATTCTAGGGGTTGGTGCTCATCTCTGTTTCTTAGCTAAGGGAGCCTGTATTGTCCGATGACATTTTCCATGGTTCTGGCCAGCATGACTATACACTGAGGTTCACAGAACGCTGTTATCTTCCCACCAAAGTGGTACCTATTTATCTATTCACGTTTGCATGCTTTCAAATTGCTAGGTGGGCAGGAGCTGGAGCAAGTAATGGGAGCTCACCCCATTGCATGGCACTCAGGTCTCAAACCCAGATTGTCAGCTTTCCAGCTGACAAGCTCAGCGTCTTTAACCATTGAGTCATCACACCTCCTTCCCCAGCATTCTAATTACATTATTCTTGTTTTCATTAACAGTGGTGAGTCCTATAGCATAAAAAAAAGGAAATAATCTATAGATGCACAGGTTCTTGTCCAGACAATCAGACACAAATCCTACTCATGGCCACCAACACAACTAGAGAAATAACAAGACATTGCAGATCCTTGGCCCTTTATGGAACATCTGCAGGAAGAGTTTGGTTAAAGGTTAGTTAAACAGAAGGATGTAAAAGTGGTATCAGACTTGATCCAGCTATAAGAATGAACAGATACGTTGGCTAAAATACATTGAACAGGACATTCTACTTAGCCTTCTAGGCAAGCTTTTAAGCCTTTTCTAGGCCTAAACCTAAACACAATGGACCCACATAGAACCATTTTAAACAACCTAAGCCAGAGAACTATGGATAAATGTAAGGCCATTTAGTTCACAACAAATTGTGCAGATCCTTTCTGTGGATGCATACATTTATGCTAATTCAGTTCTCTTAAGTAACTGCTGCTTTTAGACTTGTCAAAGAGATGCATTTTTCTTTAACCTAAGGATTTGTCCCAGAAGCTAGAAATTATTTCAGTTCATAGGAGGAAGATATGAAGAAAACACAGTATGTAACAAAAAATATTGTCACATTTAGAATGCAGATATTGAATAATACAATTTTTGATCTATCAATTTTAGAAGACTTCTTCTGAGGAGGTGATATGATGAACCACTAAAGCTGGGAGGATTATACAAGCTGATTTCACTGAGAGAAAAAGGGTGGATTGTTAAGACTATTGCTATTCAACTTGCAGCATGTGGGATGGGAAATCCACATAACACTTTTCATCTCCAAAAGATCTCTAAGATGCTGTTGGAAGGTGACACCAACACATCTAGATACACTGTATATAATGCACTGTGTTTTGAGCAACCAAGATTCTTGACTTGAGGTCATCAGTCAAATTTGTACATTGATATTTGATTCTTCTTTTTGGAGAACATCATTTTCACTAGTCTTCTTTGGGAGCTTCAAGATGGGCAAGCTGAGCATCATCAAAAGGTGGGAATATAGGCAAATTCTGGAAATATACAATGTAGGTATAAACAAACATGGCTGGTATTGCTATTTTTGCTGTGTCAGCTGAACCTGCTTTATGATCCACCAACATAGTTCCCTCATGCAAGAAAAGAAATACTAGGATTTATATCTATCTGGATCATAATCTTTTAGGGATTACAGTTAGGATCTTGCATTGGAATGTATATTGTACAGGAGATCTAGCTTCTCTATCTTTCATAATCTTACTTTATGAAAAATGAAATTATATTTCAAATACAAAGTAAGATCTTTTCCACTGAGCTACAATATCTTTGCCAGGTATGTCGGGATGCAGTTCTTCAGGCATGTTCTCTACTCTAATTGCATATATTAGCCAACCTGCCAACTGGGGGGTTCTGGAAGTTCAACTCCACACATCTTAAAGCTGCCAAGTTTGAGAAACACTGTATTAGGCACATACAATCTTTGAGAAAGTCCCTTTGAAATAATTGGAATTTCGCAAATCAGCTTTTGCCATCTCTATTCACTCTTATCCTTCCACTTTCATCTCTCTTATTTTCCTCAGCATCTAATTCCCTTCCCCTATTGCCACTTTCAGTATAACAAGTTTTCATTATATCTTTTGTGAACAGAACTGTCTTCCTTTTTCTCTTTTTTCTTTATTTCCTAATTACCGTGACTTATCTTGGGTCAGGCTATAAATCTGAGAACCAGATTTGCTTGTTAAAAAACACATAATGATTTTAGAAGTTTAATTTTATATTTCATAATAAGGCAGTTTTTGTAACCTTGCAAATATGTTCACCAAATATCAAAATACATCAGCATTAATTGCATGCGAGTTCTGTTTTCTGGCTGGGCTTGAAATACTACTGGTGGTATGCCACGATTGGCTACAGAATCAGTTGGAATCTGTTTTCTGTTTTGGCAGAAGCTGTGGGGTTTTCCTGGGGCTTCCACTGAGCTCGGCAGGCGCAGACTCTGACACCAGTGAGGGAATGAACAAGATGTATTACAGGGACCAACTAATTGTAAAGCAGGCAGATCCATGTATTTAAAATGTGGTACATGCAGGTTATCTAGGATAGTGGGCTTAGCTTTAAATACTGTAAGAAAATACAACAAGAGCATGCAGAAGAGTGCAAATCAATTCCTGCAGGATTTTTTTTTTCTTCCCAGTTGCATTTTACCACCAACTAAAAATGATTCTGAAACTTAAACGTGAGTGAGAATAAAAGTATTTGGAAGGAACAAATTGCAGAACTATATACTGTAAGTAGGGGCAAAGTAGAACGTCTTATTTTTTAAAATACCTCCAGCCGCCCCCGGCCAGAAGTGTTTGAAAGAATGCCATTTAATATCGTTCTACATCACCTGGGGTATTGTGCAAAATTTAAAGTGACAGGGACATTCCTCATCCATAGATCTAGGTCCCAAAGACCAGGGCTTTTCTTCTCCGACAAAAGGTGGCGGAACGCACCCCCCCGTCGTCGCGCTAAATATCCCGGAAGCTATAGAGCGCTATTGGTGGAGACGGAACACGTGACATGGACTACAAAAAGGTCCCGGAACGCCGTTTCGCCACGTTCCGGCAGAAAAAAAGCCCTGCCAAAGACTCTTAGGCAAGCACAAGAGGCATAACTGTCATCACCAGAAAGTTGTACTGGGGAGCCCAGGCAACAGTAACAGTATAGAGTTGGCAGATGCTGGTACCAGCCATACATGTCCACCTGCAGATCCTTTAGCTGTGTAAAAATAGACTCCCATATCTTTTTACATGACTGGGAAAGCTCTGGACTAAATATTCTTGCAATCATTTTTTAAAATGTTTCAGGACCGGGGAAAGAAACCATTTAACTCTTATGATTGGCACCTAATACTTAGTCTTCCCTTTTCAGGGCATAATTTTATCCTGATTTTGACTCTGAAATGTCACCGTTTAAATAGTTGACTTAAACTAGGATTAAACATTCTTATTTCTGTAACATTATGCATAATGAAGAGTTCTGAAGAAATGCTGCTCTCATTGGTCCTAATAAAAACACCACCCAATAATCTGTACTGAAGACTGAAAGAATAAAAGGCTCTATATGAACAAATATACTGATGTTTCGTTTATGTTTTGTTTTGTTCTGAGCTTGGTGGAAGACGGGTGTACTGTAGTTACTTTACTTTACTTTATTTGCGATTTCTAGCCCGCCCCATCTCCACCAAAAGGGACTCGGGGCGGGTAACAAGCAAGTAAGGCACAACAATATACAATATCAAATATTATAAAACCATAAAATGTCCAAAAATTAAAATTACAAAGTTAAAAGTTGTAAAATTAAAAAGATAAAAATA
>JAOYMU010000292.1:16226050-16239439 GCA_025802295.1 Psammodynastes pulverulentus | reverse complement strand
TGTAAAAAAGATGTTGAGACTCTAGAAAGAATGCAGAGAAGAGCAACAAAGATGATTAGGGGACTGGAGGCTAAAACCTATAAAGAATGGTTGCTGGAATTGGGTATGTCTACTTTAATGAAAAGAAGAATTAGGGGTGACATGATAGCTGTGTTCCAATATCTAGCTGCCATAAGGAAGAGGTACCTATTCTCCAAAATACCGGAAGGCAGGACAAGAAGCAATGGATGGAAGCTAATCAAGGAGAGAAACAACCTAGAACTAAGAAGAAATTTCCTGACAATTAGAGCAATTAATCAATGGAATGGCTTGCCCCTAGAATTGTTGGTGCTCTAACACTGGAAGTTTGACTAGATGACCTACAAGGTCCCTTCCAACTCTGATTATCTGTTATCTGTTTTTAAGACGAGATTGGACAATTTGTCTAAGCAAGAGACTAGATAGAAGATCTCCAAGGTGCCTTCCAACTCTGTTGTTGTTATTATTATTGTTATTCCAAATAAATAGAAGTATAATAATATATTTTTTTTAATTAAAAGTCCTTTTACTCATGCTTTTGTTCCATTCTTATACAAATTTCAAATCCATTATTGCAGATCACATATAATTCTATCATTTCATTGTTATTTAAACTTATTTAATACATTGAAAGTTGCTCCTATTTAAAAATAGAAAAAAAAACCTAACTCATTACCTTGGATCAGCTTTGACTTTGCCAGTGAAAAGATTTACGAACAACACTGAGACAATACATACCACACTCCCAGTAAAAGATCTAATTACTGCATTTGTGACATATTAAACACGATTCGTTTTATCAGATTTTTGTAAGGTTCACATGTCAGGTGAACCCGGTCCACGCAATTAATTTATGATCCAGCATTCCGTGCAAAGCCAGAAAATGGGTTTATTTCAGCATGCTGTATGAATGCGAATGACACTCAGGCGCTGTCAGAGAGCTGGTCAAACTGGGAGAGTTGGATGAGAAATCTGCAGTGCCTCTTCCTTTGGAATTTGGACGTCCATGGAATGAAATTACGGAGGGAAGGAAGAATATTGGCGAAAATGGACTGGGGATGAAAGGTTTGTGGCTGCAATTCAGCAGCTTGGTGGGGGGGACGGGACTCCTCAGCTCCGATGGGGAATTCAGGCCCTGAACACAACCAGCTGTCCTCATGACCCAATGTATCAGGCAATCAGTCTCTCCACACAGGCTTGTCTGATGGGACTTGGGCTATGGGCTTGCTTCCCATACCCATGTGTTTGTACTCAGTAAAATTTAATAAATAGAAGAAATTAAAACTCTGCCCATTGAGCCTCAACAGCCACCCTGCTGAGGGGTTGAGAAAAGCAGCTGGAAAGGGAGCATTGTCTTAACACCAGAGCAAGAAGACAGTAGAAAAGCTAAGTCAGGCCGCTGTGATTGAGGCAATTCACTACTCAATTCCAGATGCTGAGGACAGAGGTTCAGCACCCCATTAAGTTTCTCTAGCGGTTTGCAGCCCTTTTGATGTGTTCTTGAAAGATGTTCCCTGTCAAATCCAGGATGCTAGCTAGATCTTTGGGTCTCGTTCAGCATGGATTTTGTTGGGTTCACTTTGTATTCTCATTCAAAAATTATTAAAGGCATATTTAATTCAATTTCTAGCTGTGACAGATTACTGGCTGGATTTGCATAACAAACGAGAGTGTTTTAATTTTATTTCAATTACATTTCAATTAAAATAAATCCACTTTGAGGTTTCTTCCGACCTTGCTCTTTTATGTGGCCCTGTCACTTTATTGCGTTCTTGGCATGCCAGCCGTGGGTGGACCTTGGCCCAGCAAAGTTTACATACTTTTGGTTAACAATTGCATCTATGTTACCCTGGACTCACAGCCAAACCATTGTGATAATTGAAATATTTTAGTAAAATGTCAAGAAGTGTTGACCATTACCCCATGCAATGAATTGATTTTGGATTTATTGGCTGTATTCACAGAGCTTGCTTAATCTAATTATTGCATTAATTCATTTTCTGGGTTAGAGTGAACCATTTCACTCTGGGCTGGGTTTATATAACATGCTAAACTATTAAAAAAAATTGTTACCAAGGTTAATTCTAAACCAATTCAACACCCCGGGCATATCTAGCCACCAGGTTTGTAACTGACCTGCTCAAATATTTTGTGTGAATACAGCCACTCTGCCTGCTAAGGTGGTGTCACTCCTCTTCTGATGAATTCTCATTAGAAATTGAAAATTATCCACAAAATGTATCGCAGGCATCATCTCATCATTTTAAAAACCAAGGCAAGAGAATTGGGAAGCACTTGTAAACCACAGTGGAGGAAATAACCTACCCGGGTTTCAAAATCAAGCATTACTGTGTAATTGCACCGATTCAGAGATGGTTTTGAACCAGTGCAAAATCCAGATGCGGAGATGTCTTTAAACTTGGCAGAAACTCTGATTGATTTTTGCTTTTGGATTCTTGTCTGGTGCCTCATCTTCTTCTTTAGCCTTGGGTTTGGACTTCTGAACCCACTATGAGTGTCTGACTTTATGCATTACTAATTACTAATTCAGTTATTGGCTTGCTTGTCAACAGCTTAGCCACGCGCAAAACAGGACATTTTTCATTTCCTTTAATGGCTAAATGTTGCAATAAGCATCATGGGCACATTTGCAAAAACTGTCTAATTAGGCTGACCACACAGCAATAATGGAAACAAGCTTGCAATAAATCTCATGAAAACATTAATATTTTGTTGAATCAAAAACAGGGGGAAGTATACCTCCAGGACCTATGAAGAGCTGAGGTTTAGTACATGGATCAGCTAATGAAAATTTTTGTCAGCAGGCTTTCTTGAAAGAAAATACCTCGGTGGGCATATGGCCTTTATTTTTTATTTCACTTATTTTCCAGCATAATGAAACTGGAATATATGAGGAGAACTGGAAACAGGTGGTAAGGAGGGACTTACTTTCTAGGGCACAATTATTAGATATTTGATGTTTTTTTAGTTATTACATTACAGTTGATTTTCCAAACATTCTTTCAAATCCTAAATCTACTTAGGAAAACGAACTGGATCCCATTTAGGATTCCAATGCTCCTTGTCAATTCACCACTATTTATCGATCCTCATCAAATAATAAGACAGAATTGCTGATTTGTGTTATATTGTATGCAGCCGGTTTTTAAAGCAGTGTTCTCATGCAAATGAAGGCAAATACAGCATACATGCTCCAGGATTGTGTTGCAGAAACCAACCTGGCTCCGTCACCCAGGTTGGATCAGTGGTGGGATTCAATTTTTTTTACTACCAGTTCTGTGTGTGTGGCTTAGTGGGCGTAGTTTGGTTGGTGTAGCTTGGTGGGCATGGCATAGGAAGGATACTGCAAAATCTCCATTCCCTCCCCATTCCAGCGGAGGGATACTGTAAAATCCCCATTTCCTCCCCACTCCTGGGGGAAGGTTACTACTGGTTCTCCAAACTACTCAAAATTTCTGCTACTCCAGAACTGGTCAGAACCTGCTGAATACCACCTCTACTCCACTCACTTTGAAAGCTATCCTCATACACATTTTCTCTGTTTCAGTTCAAAAGTTTCCTCTCTAGGCTGGCTTAAATATTTATACAGAATCTGTTTGGGCTGCTATGCTTTCATTTTACTGCAGCCTAACCTCAGGAGTTTACTGGCTACTCTATAGAGGAAAGACCTCCCACACAATTGAATTATATTAGTTCTGGTATCTTTCAGCCTTCTCTTTTATTCTAACCACTGAAGTAATATAATCAATAAAACCGAAAGACCTTGGAGAGGGGATTTCTGGACTAACTACATCCCATGATCTGTTTATCTTCATAGGCAGAGAAAAAACGATGAAACACAAATTATTTGGAAACAAAATTCGAATACAAAGAGTCAAGTTTTTGTTGTGACATCATGGTTTATCATTTTGGTTAAGGAATGGACACCTATGCTGTTCATATTCAGCAAGGATGGCAGCAGTTTCTAATGGGCTCGCTCTTTGGTGTTGCTTTAGCACCGTGTGAAAACCAGCTACTGAGTTTTCATCAACAATCTGCGGCTAAAACAATTCCTGCTACTGACCCCTATTTCATCATTTCCTCTACTCTCTCCCTACCTCCAAATTCCATGGATTTAAGGAAATTCATGAGTTTGAAAATCAGTCATCACTAACACAGCAAACTTACATGGTTTTATTAGAAGTGAGAACAGACTGATTGTGTTCACATCTTGTACTTGCTCTATCATGGTCTGCTTGGGTTTTTGGCTTAGCATGTTGTGTGAACCCAACTATTATGGTTTGTAAATGGGTCATGGAATGGCATCAGAGATACTGTGATTTTTTCAGCAAAGCATAAAACAACCCTGGCTTAGCAGAGGCTTCGAAACCAGGCTCTAAGTTTAATTTACTGCAAATCTTGTCTTACCTCTACATGTAATCTTGGATTTATGACCAAAATTGAGTCCAGAACTTCTATCATTAAGCAATGTGGTTGTTGAGTGAGCTGTGCCTGATTTTTTCCTGTGGTCATTAAGCAAATCTGGCTTTCCCCACAGACTTTGTGGGTCAGAAGACAGTTGGGAGGGTCACAAATGGCAATCACATGAGCCCAGGATACTGCGACCATTGAAAATACGTGACAAGTTGGCAAAAATGCATGAACTGTGATCATGGATTTGTAATGGTTGTAAGTACTAGTTGTCAGTTCCTTTTTTCAGCACCTGTGTAACTTCAAACCACGCTAAATGAATAAAAAATTGAAGACTTTGTGTATGCATTTACTCAGAATTCAGTATCATTGTATTCAATGGGATGAATCACAGTTTAGTTAGTATCTGTGACCCAACATAGATGAAGATGGTGCAAATCTAAATAAATAAATAAATAAATAAATAAATAAATAAATAAATAAATAAATAAATAAATTCAACCTGGCTTTTTTTTGAGGGGGGGGGCAGAGGTGAAGCCTGGGAAAAATAGAAAGACAGAAAAACATGCATAAGAGGATACTGAAATGTAGCCATTCTACATCAGCATTCCCCAACCTTTCCAGGTTTGCAGATTGGTGGGAGGGTGGGGGAGAGGAGATGGTTCCATGTCAGGAGTGAGCAAACATGTGTGCGCAGCTCCATTTGCACAAGCGTCAGGCACAGGCACCTTTGCACTTGCAAATGCAGCTTCAAGTGCTCACCCACTGCTCACAGAAGTGCAGCTGCATGCACATGCTCACCTAGTATTTCTGCAGGCCGGTTCCAAATGGACCAGGGCCCAATAGGGGGCCCTGTTCCACATTATTTCCTGTACTGCTGAAATATATTTCTATACTGCTTTCATAATTCCATCAACCATCTTCTCCTTTTGCTTGCTCCAGATGAAAAACAGATAATTAAGCCTATGACCCCAAAGGATGGGATCATAAGGATCAGTCTGTGTGAAGGATACTGATGGGTTTTAATAAGATAGGTTTCTAAAGAGGGGCTTTTGTTGGAATTAATATAAACAGTTCAGTTCAAGGAGTACATTTTCACAATTTTAATTAGTTTTCATTGCAGATATAAGAGGCCACCTTCTGGCCTCTTCTAGTTATCACACAATGAAGTTTCGGTTTTGATTTTTAATCATGACCTAGTATTATAAAATATAACTACCAACCCACATCATTTTACACATGTCAAAATATTAAGCTGGTCATGGAAACCTCACTAATGCAATTTGCAAACCACGGTTTCTGGCTTAGTGGATAAACAAATTCAGCCAGTCAACAATATTAGGCAAATCATGTCACAGAATAATGGATGACTCCTTTATTTCAAATACTTCTTTTAAGATAGAAGATCTGATTGTTTCTATGTGAAACACAACTATACATTACTGATTGTTTGAGGTGGGGGGCGGAATGGAAAGAAAAGTATCAAATTAGATTTTTCTTAGCCTGGAAACTTTTCCTCCCAAGTCAGGTTTCTGTTTCATTTTGACTTAGAGTATTGTGCAAATTTGGTCATCCCAATATGTGAACACATCCCTATTATAAGCAATGCTAATGAGCAGGAAAAAAATTAACATGGGATCCCAGTAAATCAGTTCAAAAATGTAAATCAGTTCAAAGATGTTAGTCTTTTCTCAGTGCCTGTTTTTTAAAAATATCCCCTAGATATTCTTTTGTTGTTATTTTTCTGTAAAGTGTTAGTGTTTTAAAATCTGGCTATGGTAAAGGGTAGTTTAGATGTCATCCTTAATCGGTATTTTTAATGAGTCGTCCAATTGTCTTCTCAAGCCACCTAAACAAATGGCCATCAACACAGTGAACCCCATTAAATTTTTATTTAATTATACATTAAATATAATAATGATACACTTTTACAGTCATTATTTTTCATTATTAGGTTTCTGGGCAGAGGTGTACCCATTATATAAAGGGTAGATGATCAAGATTGCTGAAAATTGAAGACTGTCATCCTCAAGAGCTGTTGAACTAACTACATAATAATTTATAATTACTGTAGTATTAAATCTTGTTCTTTTACTGCAGCCTCCTACCAGAGGTTGGTAACCATTAGTGCTATTTCAGCCACCGAAGTTTTTTTTCCCCTCAACCTGGGAAAATATAGTGCAATGGTTTTCCCTTGCCTTCCAGACTGCTGTTGCCTTGTTGTACTATAATGTATTCCATTCCTACATTATATACACGGTTAAATAGTTGTTCCAGGCTATTTCTACTACCGGTATTTGTATTTCCAACATGGGGAGATTGCAATCTGTTAAAATCATTTGCATGACTACCCCACGAGTAAAGCTCAATAAGTAAATTAATGACTAAAAGCAGAATAATAAATAAAATTGTTATGATTGGCAGATAGCTTTGAGAGATGGCTAGATCCAGTAGGTTTAGTCATCTCCCAAAACACACCTGGGGCTTTGCTCTCAGGTTTGCCCAGATAAAGTCAGAGTCTGTTTGGACATTTAATCATGTTTGGTACGTGCTGAGCATCATTTTCAGGCTTGGCTTCCCCTGCTTTACCTGAGCAAGACCAAACCTTATACTGTAAGCTGGAAGAGTTCTGACGATGCTCCAGTTGTGTGGATGGACAAATCATTAAGACTTATGGAGGTGAAATGGGAGCATTCTCAAAACTGGCTCTGGATTTTGCTTCTTGTTTTGCCTGAGATAGTTCACTTTATGAAAGAGAGAGCACTGTCAAAACTTAACTCCAAGACTTGCATACATTTTATGATCCTTTTCTGAAGCATCTGGCAAGTCTTTAGACTAGGGAGTTGTGACCCTCACTAAACCCCATGCTTCAAATAATACATACAAACTGTTAAGATATGGCATTATATGCTGAAAAACACTGAAGGAACAAGGAAGTTTGCATAAAGGAGCAGGAAGTTTGGATAAACACAGGCAAACCTTCAGTTTTTCAAAAGGTCCAGGAAGTCAAAATCCAAGCAAAGTCCAGTCCAAGAATCTTAATTTTTCAGTTTTGTCTGATTTTCCGAAGAATTATCCTATTCTGTAGCTATTTAATATAGCAGAGGACAAGCAACACACATTTATAAAGCTGATGCTTCTCTTTATAACATGAACCTGTTTCTCCTCTCCCACCCCGGACAGAATTTAGCATCTTTCACCTCCTTTGTAACAATAATTAAAACTTTATAAAGTAAGCTTCAATCAATTATAGGATTGAAACGCGTGGTGCAATTTCTACATTTTTCTGGACTATTATTTATTCAACCGCAAGCGAGACAAGAAAAAAAATCCTAGCTAGCGCAGGTGACCCCCTTTCCCTTCAAAGGAGAACCTCGCTTTGAAAGAGGCAACGCTATCGTTACAACCCCACTTTCTCTGGCTGAATCTCAGTTTCGCTCTTGGCTCTCCCTCCCTCCACATCCACGCCTCCCTTCACTTCCTGGGTTCTTCCGTGGGCCCCGACCAATAGGGACAAGCCGAGTCGTCCAGAAGGCCGCTGATTGGCCTTCGCGCAATTCCAAAGGGGCGGCCTTAGCAAGAAGCTTTAAGCGCCACGCTGGGTTCTCTTAACGCCCTTTCCGAGCTTTCCGCTAAGAAATTACCCGCTTTCGCGAGGGGTTGTTTGCTCTGCCTGCGTGGGACAGCGCCCGGTAAGTAGCAGACCCACCGGGCGCCAATGCCCACGGACGAAGGCAAAAAAAAAAAAAAAGAGTGGGCGTCAGCTTGTAGATGTCGGCGTCCCCCGTGCCCACCTTGCTTGGCCCCTTCGATGCCGAGTTTGGCCAAGTTTGCTGGGCATCCCGGCTGCTTCCCCGTTCGCTCCCAGTTTCCCATCAGGGGAGGCAGCAAGGAGGGGCCGCAGAGGATTTGCCTCTCTTCCGTAGCTCCCCCCCCCACCTCCTTCTTCCTACGCCGGGGCCTTTCTGGCAGCCGCTGTTTTGCAGCCGCCGGGGCAGGATCGACCATGGCTGTAACGCTTACCTTCTCTAGAGCCTGTAGTAGGCTTTTCCTTAGTCGTGGCTTCTGCTCCCGGCGCTGGAAACCAGTCCCGAATCGCAGGGTGAGTAGCGGGAAGCTGCTTGGTGGAGCTTGGGCCCTTTAGCTGCGGCCGCTGCTTCCCTCGCCTGGCCCGTTTCAGCCTTTCCCGAGTGCTGCAAGCCAGGAGGGACGGACCCGACCGGGTCTTTAGTCCTTCGTTTTGAAGGACCTCTTTTATTTGACCCTGCTATCAGCTGCAGGCCGCCGCCGTTGGCTTTAAGATTCCTAAGGCTGTATTATCCCGGCTTAGAAATCGGATAGTATATAGCCCAACATTGCGAGTGTAAAGGCTGTGTTGTCTTATCTGTCTGAGAGACAAGGAGCCTGTCAGGGCTTTTTTTCCCTGACGGTGATCAGTATATTTGTTTATTCGTTATATTGGTCAACTAAAGTGCAGGAACTGCTTTGAAGGAGCATGCATTGACAATCTAGGCTGGGGTCCTTAAAAGCAGGCCTGTGAAACAGGCTAACATCTGTCTGAGAGCCAGTGTGATATCCTGTTTAAGGTGCTGGGCTGGAAGCCACCAATGGGCATGGAAACTGGGCTGAGTGACTTTCAGCCAATTACTTTCTCTGAGTCATAGACTGAGAAGCTGGATATTTCTCCCAACTCACATCAGACTGGCATGGCTGATTATAGTCTGTGATCTTCAATGGCAAATCCTTCATCTAGCATTGGATTATTTCAGGCTGATGAGGAAAAATTACATGTTTGTGTAGGTGCACTAAAATACAGAGAATCCTTACTTAGTGACTACTTGTTCAGTTACTGTTCAAAGTTGTGACAGAAAAGACCACAAGAATTCAGGATTTAGCCATTTCAGGATCATTTAACCCATTGTCATTCTCTGATTCTGCTCGCCCTCCTGCCATTTTCTCTGAACTCCTTGAAAACAGGAATATTCTTAAAATTATTCTGTTTCCTCTAGTTTCATCTTCTTCCCCTATAGTTACCCTCCCTCCCCAGCTTAATGCCAAATGCTCCCACAAATGCACATAATTTTATTATAGAACTTAATAGGTACATTCTGCCTTTTCATATACATATATTAGATTTATGCTGAGGGAGTTCTTGAAGCAAAAGTGCTTAGATATTTTTGCAAAAAATTGTTCAGTATCTTTTATAATTTTTTGATAAATGTTCATTTACATGTCGTCTTATAATTACACTGGTGCCAGATGGCTGTGGATGCATTTTTATACATTTAATAAACAAGTATTAATATTTATCAATACTAATGCTTACTAATATTAAGAACCAATAGTATTAATAACCACCCAGAGTTTTCTATCAATAGGAATCAGGCAGCACATAAAATACTTGCCTGAAAGTCTTTGTACAAACTTGGTTTTCATTAGAAGAAATCTAAATACATTGGTATTTTTAAACTAGGCCTCTTAGTATTTCACAGTCTCACAAGGTTGTTCAATGAGAAAATGAGAAAGAGGAACTGCCTGGCCTTAGAGGAAAAAGACATAATAATTTGCATTTGCAGGGAATCTGTGAAAAAGAAGTCCATGTCATCCCAGAGTTCAAACCCTGGTTAGGTAACTTATGAACTCTTCAGCTGCCATAGAGAAATAAAACTGGGCTTTGAGTAGGATCTGTGAAGACAATAAACAGGATGGCTTTCCTGCAAATTCTGTTTCCTACCTCTTGTTACCATTCAGCTCTGTAAGCTTTTAAAAATCAACAGCTAATGACTTTCTTTGTATTGCTTTTTCCTGTCATGAGACTAGTGGCATTATTCACAGAAGGATTCCCCTTTAGTGAGTCCTCATGATTTTGCTAAAATCTGTTGAGCTGCAAGTTAGAACTTAGGCAAAATATAGAACAATTTAAAAGGAAGAATCACAAGTGAGACAATCTGTTGCAAGAGTTTAAAAAATTCTTTTCTCTTTCTCTTTCATTTTTTTAAAAAACCCACCCTCTAGATTTCTCAATCACATTATTTTGATCAGAAAATGACATCCGCTCTGGAATCTCTTTTTGAATATGTGGACAAACATCAAGATCTTTATGTGGAGGTAAGTAGCTCTTTCCAGAACAAAAAACCCCAAGCAAATTATAAACCCCTCCTTTGAGACTACAAATTTTTAAAAAGAGTTTACACAACTGCATTATTTTTTGCTTGAATAGTGGGTATGGAACAATCATGGCAAAGCAATTCCCAGCTAATCTTAGTTGGTAACAGAAGAAGAGTTAACTCTGCTTGTTCCAAGACTTTTGTAGACTGGGAATAAGCTTTTACTCTGAACTTTCTGTTGGAGAGTCACTCAATTCTCTCATTGGTCATTATAGTATAATAATGTGAATCTCAAGGTTGATGGAGATGGAATAGTCCATTCTCAAAGTTAATGAGGCCAAGAACAAATTAAAAGACCAGAAGCACTCTGCAGGATTACACATCTGAGGGGTCCTTGGTACTCTCTGAGCTTGGTTATTTTGCTGCAGATGTTTCATTACCCAAACTAGGTAACATCAGAATGTTACCCAGAATGAAATACGTGCAAGAAAATGAGCTCAGGGAGCACCAAGAAACCCTCATTTCAATACTGAGCTGCAAAAGTTGTCTTTTATTGATTACAAATATTTCTGGGTTCACTTTTATAATAGCTTGGTTTTATGGCAGCATCAATACTTAACGGTATGAAGCAAAGAATTGAGAAAATGAATAGTGAATGGGATATGTTTTACATAAGTCAGAGTGGGGACCTAAACCCTGAGGAAATGCATTTTGTAATTGTGCATAGATGGGCCTCTCCTGAGTGCTAGATAGATGACCACTTAGCGGTCAGGACATCTTTAGAAGAATCACTCCTGCAAATCTTAATGGTTGAGCAAGGTAACCAGCCCTCAGTGTGAAGATTGCTGAAATAGATGGAAGGCTGAAAAGTAGGAGGAATGGGATTTTGTAGTTATGACTGTAAAGCGAATCTATTTGGAAGATTCCTTATGGAGTTATAACTTCACCTTGATAAAAGAACAAAAACTCATTTTGGCCCAACTACGATTCTTTAGACTCGTAACTAAGAGGTACAACTATTCCTTTGGACCATGAAACCGCTTTTATTGCATTAGGTAGGAACAGCCTTTCTCTTACTTGGTCCTCAAGATCCAAAATCATTTGCTAGTTTAGCTAAGGGGCTATATTGAAATATGCCATTCGAGGGCTCAAGATTAGGTGAGTGTAGGAACCGCTACGATTCTGCTGCACCATTTAGCTTTATTCATTTATTACAATTATTTGCCACCCGTCTCGTTTCGAAGCTGTGGCTTCTGGTGGCTTACAGTGTTAAAAGCATTAAAGCAAGGTAATTAAACTAAATCAAAACCAAAAATTATAGTTAAAAGATGGGGAGCGAGTGAGCAGGATGCATGGGGGGAGGAGGTGGGATTGCCTCTTAAGTCATCAACCAATTCCAGTGTGATGCTCCCCACACTGGACCACTAAGCCATCTGGCAGGGCCAGGACTTCAGGTCCAATCTCAACAGAGGGGATAAGAAGTTCCAGAGGGCAGGAGTCACTGTCAGAATTCCTTGACTGACAGGGGCCTCAATATGCCTTCCTGTATTGTATTTAACAGTCAGTAGGAATTCTTGCTGATTGTGGTTTGTGAACATTAGACTTTGGTACAATTAAAGAAATTTCTGGCTTCTGTATTCATTTCAGAATATTTGCAGTTTTTCTTTATGGATCCGTCTCCACTAAAGAAAATGATCTCATTCCATTTTTCTCCCTTTCACTCTTTTTTTTCCCCCATCATGCTTGCTGTTTTCTAAACTGCTTGTGAACAGCGTCTAGCTCAGTGGGTCGCAATACAGAGCGTGTCAGCATGGCCCGAAAAGAGAGAAGAAATCAGACGGATGATGGAAGTTGCTGCAAAGGACATTGAACGGCTTGGGGGCACAACCGAACTGGTAGATGTTGGAAAGCAGACGGTAAGAAGAAGGGTCCTTATCAAAGAACTATTGGGAGAGCAGAAAGAGCTGCTAATCATAAGTAAAAAAATAAAAGGTCCCATCCAATTGAGCTCAACTTGTGGCTCAGTATGAAAATGGTTTTGCCTTTTTGTTCTTCCAGTCTACTCTACATCCCTAGGATTTCCTGATGGTCTCCCATCCAAGAACTACATAGGTCCAAAACTTAACATAGTTTGCTTATTTGTTTTGGAAGTCTAGAGTTGCCTAGAGTTGTGCCGTTTTTAGACAGTCATATTCAGGTGGCAACTAGCTGTCTTTCTGCTCTTTGTGTCTCTACATGAGAGGTGCTCTTTATTTGGCAGTGGAAGGAGAGAATTCTGCGCGCTGAAGTTTGCAGTGCAAAAGGGGAAAGTTTCTTTATGTACATGCTAAAGAGAGGCCCCCTTTAGCTTGGGACCCAGAATATACTGTTGCTCATGGAGGAAAAAATACTGTCCTTTCTGGTCTTGTGAATGACAGGCTATGATCTGCCCTGTCAATCTTTGTGCTGTCATCCTGTCTTCGCTTGATCCTGAACTAATTAAGCAGTTTCTCTGGGTAGGCAGACAGGCAGGTGTGCGCTTGTAGGCAGTTTCTCTTTGAAATGAAATGAAGTATCTGATCTTCAGAATCCCAGGTTCAACCTGTTCTGCTGAGTGAATTCTATATTTCTCCTCTGAGGACAAGCCCAGTCCTTGTTTCTGCCAGTGTTGAGTCAGCATATTGGCGGTGGAGCATTATCGTGCTCTCAATCTTAAAGCTTTTATGGCGCTATTGCCTGGCCCTTGCTCCTGACCAAAGTCTCTAGATTAAGTCTTCCCTACCCTGGATGTCCTTCGGGTGGCTGGGAATTCTGAGAAGCAAAGTCTACACATGTGGAAGACACCCGGTTGGGG
>JAOYMU010000292.1:16194907-16207067 GCA_025802295.1 Psammodynastes pulverulentus | reverse complement strand
GAATTCTGGGAGTTGAAGTCCGCCAGGCTTTAAGTTGCCACGTTAAGAGACCCCTGGCTAGAATGAGTCTCTCTTGGCCTGAACCCAGACTGCCAGACACAGTTTCCATCATCTTTAGCTGGCTCCCTGGCTGAGCTGATGGAAGTGGGCTCTGGTTCCTGCCAGAGAAGTCCAGGTTTGAGGATGGCTGTGTGGAAGCATTTCTGTGGCCTGTGAGGTTTCTTTGGGGTCAATCTCAGACGGGGTTAGAGTGAGGTGTCTGGAGCAGCCACGAGTTCCTGTAAGGCTTCAGTGACCAGATTAACTTGGCTTTCTTCAACGGGTCAAACCCTGGCTTTGTAGCCTTGCATCGGGGACACAGGGCCCCCCATGGTCATGGAGATGGTTGGCCCCATAGACGCCCTCTGCCCCTGCCTGTATTAACAACTCCAAATCTTCCCATCTTGGAATTTTCCATTTTTTGGGCAATTGTATAATGTTTTACATTTTTTAAATGTTTTATTATATTAATTAAATTGTACATTGCCCAGAGCTGCTCTACGAGGGAAATGTGTGGTCAAGAAGTTTGATAAATCAAATAAATAAATAAAAGATAAGGTAATTTTTTAAAGCCATAATTTTAAAAAATGGAACCTGTAAACTGGGCTGAAACACATTTAGGGAAAGCAACTGAGGGCCAACTTGCTTAGTCCTCCACAAACATTGTATTGTCATTTACAATGAACATTATTAGCAACTAATAATTGCCAGATGAGTCATTTTTAAATAATTATATTGTATACATAAAACATCACTATGAAAACATATAAATAGCAAATAGCCTTATATACCACTTCAAATAAAACATATTATTTAGATCAGGGGTGTCAAACTGGCGGCCTGTGGGCCAGATGCGACAAGCGCAGGCCATGCCCACCCCAGCTCCATGAAGGGAAAAAACATCGTGATATGTCACATGACACTGTGAGTTTGACACCTGTGATACAGATAAAACAAATACAACTGGGTAATAAAAATGCATTTTTTAAAATAAATAAGAATTTAAAAATGCAGAAAAAGAAAAAAAATAGGAACAGAAACTTCCTGCCTTCATCCCCAGTAAGTACAATCAACATTAACAAATTATCGCTGTCTCTTAAAAATCCAACCAAGCACCTCTTCATTCCCTATTTCCTCCCATTCTCTATAGGCCTCTCTCTAAAATCTCATAGCTCCATATTAAACAGCAAAAGTCCATTAAGATGATCAAACATAGCATAAACATTACAAATTGTGTTTATTACAGCCGATTTAATCCTTCCTTTCTATTTAAACAGATTCCCCTCCTCTTTTCAAATAGTCAGAAAACAAACATTACCAGAAATAACCATCATCATCCATCCCAATCATAAAAGCTCTAGACATCACCAGAAATAACAACCCATTATTTTAATTTTGATAAAATAAACCAATTTTCTATTTCTTTGTCCAAATGATCTTTAAATTCCTCAAAGAAAATTCTAACACCTGCTTTTATATTCTTCGTCTCAGAATTCTTGTCATCTTTGTCAAATCCCTTAATTCCAGTTTGGCAACTCCAGTCAATCCTTTTTGTAAATCCAACGCAAAAAAATAATAATATCCACATCGCTCTTCTGATTTGTTATTTGAATCTTCCAAATTCATTTGTAAAACCATTATTTCCATCTCATTCTTGTAGACTATATTTTTTAAATCTTTCTGCAAGTCAATTTAGTTTTATTCAGTGGAGCTTGTGCCTCTTCAGAAACACCTTCTGATTCTACTGTAAAGTTAAATAGCTCAAAGACTTTCATCAAAAATTTATTTTAAGGTAGCCATCTGGTGTCCTCTAGTGTTCAGCCTTCAAAGTCATCTTATCACTTTCAAAGTAAAAATGAGAAGATTTTCTCTGGAGAAAGGATCCTTTGAATTATCTTCAAAGTCTTAAATCAAATCCATTTGAGCCCTTAATCCATTTAAAACTTTCAAAAGGCAACAATATTCATCTTTTTGCTGTAAAAAATTATTACAAATCTTTAAACTTGTAGTTAGACATTTTTTAAAGGATTGAAGGGGATTTGCCTAGTGATTTCAATAAGATTTGGTAGTTAGAAGGTTCTCAGTTTTAAAAAAAGTCAGTCAAAGGGGAAAAAAAATCCAGAGGGATTATGAGATGAGCTTTGGCTGAACATAAAGTCCACGTAAAAACATTAGCACAATGAAATCCCACAACTCCCAGCCAATCCTGAAGGTCCTGTTGTCCGCTGACAAAAATAAAAAGCTTGCAGAGTATATATGAATAAACTTGCAATCTCTCCTTATTTAGAGATTTTGGTAGCCCTAATCTTGCATTCAAGGACTGTTTTGGGCTGCAGTGTGCCAGTTTGCCATGATGAACAGTAGTCCGTGTCACATTAGATAGGATGAGGTCTCTGGATGTTACTTTCCATTTGTAAGCCCCTACCCTTTTCTTGCTGTTTCTCATAACAGCAGGTTATGAGAAGGAGAAGAGACTGTTCAAAGTTGTTTGATTGATAACGTGTCTGCCACCTGCAAACACCACAAACCTAAGCCTCAGCTATTATTTTGGGATCCACATTTTGCATTTGCTGGTTCTCTTGCCAACTAGGTTAAATTGTTGCTGATATCCTGACATGCTCTTCACCACCTCCTATATATGCCCCAATAGCATCCTCTGTCCCTATGATGTTGCCTTCACCTTGTTTGCAGCCTGTGAGTGAAACAGGATTTAATCAATTTTAACTGTGGCAGGATTAAAATAGTAATTTCCCTGTTTTCTCTCACCCTCCAAGGGCAGTCCCAAAGTGTGTAAAATTTATGAAGCTATCTTGGATGGAAGTCAGGACTGGCAGTAATTGCAAACAAAAGTGATAGAGCTGGGATAGCAATCAACAATGGGCATATGTCATGCTAATGTTGTTTTTTGTCAACTCAGGGATAGGATAGATAACATTTATGGTAGGTAGCAATTAATGAACCTTAACTAACTGTTGTAAGAGTATCTCGTTGGGTAGTGTGCATTCATGACTTATGGATCAAAAGCTGACTTGTCTAGTTTTGTAATATTATAAAAGACACACACACATACAATATGTATAAGAAAGTAAGTATTTCATCTTTTTCTGCTGGATAAAGAAATTTTTTATTACAATTCAGGCCTCTGATCTTTTTTGCCTGTCTGGTTGTATGTTCCCTTCAGTAAGATGGAAATCTTGTACAATTATCCTCAGCTAACCTGGCACTTGGACTGTAACCAAATATGCTGCCAGCAATATGTGGTAAATTTTTTTGTTAATTCATCCTGTATTTCCATTCTCATTCTTCTCTCTGCATTATCTCATGCTAGATAATGCAGAAACTGATGCTAACTAGATAGTGGTTAGTTTTATTCTGTAATAAGCAGTTTTTTACAACCAAATCTGTATACTTACAGTGATCAAACCTGTATCTGAAGAGTATACAAGGACTTGCAGTTAGGTTGGGATCTGTTGTGACGTGAAAATCTTTTTCTAATTTTTGTTTATTTAGATCTATACCTCAATAAATGTTGAAATAACCCACCCTGGTTCACTAGCATGACAGGACCCAGTGGTGAATTCTAGCATACAGACTGATCAGAAAAGCTAAGGGATGAGGGTTCAATCTCACCCACTCCAGGGATTTTTAATCAATAGTTAGAGAGCAGAACTTTTAATAAGCCCCTCCCGTTGATACCAGTCTGCAGGAGCCAGCATGGGAACGTTGGGCCATGAAGCAATTGCACTGCTCTCCAAGGCTCCTGTGCTTACAGTGACAGCATAAGGTGGCCTCGTTGAGTGGCAGCAGTGACATTTGGGCTGAAGTCAAGGCCTGGGTCTTTGCATCCAACCGAGGCTCAGTGCTTGCCACCAAATGCCACTGGATTGCGGTGTGTGTGTGTGTGTGTGTAATAGAACATTATTTTCCTTTTGTTTGGATGTGTGTGTATGACACAAGAGCAAAGTCGAATTAGGTATTTTTCTGAATTTCGCCATCGCTATTCAAGAGGGAAATTCCAGATCTGGCACAACATTATTGTTGCAAGATGTCATTATGTTTAAATACCGTTAAATCTATTTGGTGGTTTGATTTACTGTTTAAAATCCCATTTCATGCAAACATTTCTTTTTCACTTTCTCAGTCTATTTATTACTTATAAATGATGGGCTATAAAACACTAAACAATCATTTCATCTTGTATAACTTTGAAGATTTTTTTTTAAGATGCTGAACCCTGTCTTTGTAACCTGCAGATATTCTATATCTCCCTTATTATGCTGCCCTTTGGAGTGGGCAATTCCTTATTTTCCAATGCCTTATCCCTGGAGGAGCAGCTTTTCAACTACATTGATGAACATCAGGATGAATTTGTTCAGGTAGAAATGCGGTGATTGTGAGTTTTGCTATCAAATGCAACCCAAGACTGTCTGTCTTAACTTGGAGTTAAGTGAAGTGTTAATTAGATTAAGATTATTGGCATGCCAATGGACCAGATTGCTAGTTTGGACTGCAGTGCAAAGGGTATTATTATTGATTGATTCCTAATGCAGTATCTTCACTATCCAGATCAATAAAGGAATTTCTGCTTCAATGGTTTCATACTTTATCCAAAGGTGTTTCGTTGATTGCTAGTTCATTCTACTTTTTGCTTGTTTTATAACAAGCAAAAGGGTGGTATACGTATACATTTATTAGATTTATATCCTAAGTTTTTCCCACTGATGATAGGCATGCTAATCTCTTCCAGTTGCACCTTCACTATAACAGTGTCATGAGAGTGAATGCGGTGAGAGACAATGAGTAGTACAAAGTCACCCAGGTGAGGATGGATTTATGGGAGTCTCCCCATCCTTGTTCAAGCCTAGTAAAGGTACTGAAGTAGGAAAAGGGAGACTCCCATAAGCGCTTAAAACTTTAAGCAGTTGTAAGAACAATATATAATAAAAGAAACTCACAGAAAACTAGAAGCAAAGATAAAAAGAACAAATAAAATCAAAGTAAATCCAGGGGCAGTATTAAACAGGGTGGCAATGTAAAACCATTACAATAACCTGGAGTATCAAAAGATCATTGTCTGACCTTATGAACATTGATCAAGTTAGGGCATTGCAAAGTTGAATGCCCCATTGAAAAATCATCTCTTGTGGACACTTGCCTTGTCTCTTTGCACAATATAAACCTTAGGTAGATAAATATGGAAGAAGATATTTTAAAGTCTGCATTTTAAGCTACATCACTGGTGGGAAAGCAAAGTAATGGCAATCAATAAAAGTGCCAAAACTGACTCTTTTGAAGACTTGACGTTTAAGGTCTTTCAAAAATAACCCTCAATAGGGAAGGTATGATTAACAATTTCAAATGAGCATAAATAGCTGTTCAAGCAAACGGTTTAAAAGCAGATTAGAAAACTTGCTGTAGGCACTGAGGCAATTTGTGCCTTTATTGACCAAGTTGGGTTGAGTGCCATATCACAATTGTCAATTCAATTATTTTGATCATGGATGGGCAATTTGCAGCCTGTGAGCCATTTATTGTCCCGACAACCCACTAGAGTAAAATCATCTGAAGAGGGGCGGTGATTGGAGATTGTTAAAAGGTAAAACGAGCATTTTAAGCTTTGCAAAGGATACATTTAAACCTCTTAAAAGCAAAACTATTCTCCCACATTGAAACATTAAAGGAAACTTCTCCAGCACTTCCTAGATGCAAAACAAATAGACCTGGGCTGAAAACTTTTAACTGCTCTTACTACAAGGATATCATGATGTCTGCTCTCAGGGAGGAAACAACCATGAAGCGCTGCCCACTATTCAGAAAAAGACTATCATGGTTACTCAGAGAAACTAACCCCTCTTGTCTGGATGGGAGCTCAGTTTATTGGTTCCCAGTCAATCAGTTTCTAAGTTATGGCTCAGAACTGATGCCTCCCCAACAGTAGAAGAACCAGTCCAAAATATCAGAACGTGAGCAGGGAAAATTGGGAGAGGAACCAGGTTTTGCTCAGAATCCTTAGCACATCTTTTGTTATTAATATTAGGTTCTTCCCAAGCTCTCAGTTGACAACAAAGCATTTCAGAGTTGTGAATAAAGAATCAGAACTAACTTGCTACTTTGATTTTGGCCCTCCAAAATAAGATAATGGCACGTCGTGTATTATTCATTGTACTGATGGGCATTACTGCAAAACCAGGAGAAAAGTTATCTCACAATGCAGAGTGAATGCAATTATCCACTCCAAACAAAATTTCAGGACAAGAAGATTGTGTGGGTGGACATTCTTATTGTTGCTGTTATTCCTCTCTGATTCTTCTTCTTTTTTAAAAGGCAGATTGCATGGTGACAAGTCCCTTAGAAGTAATTAGAAGGAAATAGAATTTACAAAGATGGATTGCCTGTGTAAAAGCCTTGCCAAGTGCTGTCATTTTTAATGAGCTTTCCTGGGGAAACTTAATGTATTTCCAAGAGCTGGTGCAGCAGAATAGCTACAACAGTATAATGAGAACTATGAATCAGGAAAGCCCTCCTTTGCTATGAACTGCAGGCAAGATACTGTCTCTCAACTCTTCTCCTTGTCAATAGGGAGACAACCCACCTATAGACAGGATGAGATAAGACAACAAAACAAGACTTATGTTAGTTACATTTTAGATATTTAAAAGCACAAAACATGATGATGTGCTAGAGTGCACAGTATGTTCTAATTAAGATGTGTGTAAGAAAATATACAAAGCTTTTGACAAAATTGCATTAGGCTTACCACATTTCATAGATATTTCATAGATAAGGCACAAAATATCAGGTATATACTGTATGTAGAAATCCTCACTTTAGACATGAATCGGATAATATGTTTGATTCACTAGGAGAATTAGAATTATTGCAGAAGGTACATAGCTAGGCAAATGTAACATGGTGGTAGGAAGAAGCAGATTCTGTAAGAATCTATATCTAGATAAAATGGAACATAGTTCAGATATTTTCCTCTCTTGATCTGATTCACAACAATGAACATATACATAACACAACAGTATGACACTACTGTGATAATATGAGTTTTATCTCTGGTTTTCCTTTCAGAAACTTAAGGAATGGGTGGCTGTAGAGAGTGATTCTCAACAGCCACGTCTAAGAGCAGAAGTCATAGAAATGGTCAAAATAGCTGCAGTCAGTCTTGAAGACTTAGGAGCTACAGTGACACTCAACGATACGGGCATTCAACAGGTACTGATCCTTGCTTCCATCAAAAGAGTACTGTGCACAAATAGAAGGAATGTCTGCTCATGCAATGGAATCAATGTAGAGTTGTCAGATCTGGGTTACAAAAAAATCTAGAGATTCTAGACAAATCGCAAGATAGCAAAAAAATCTGGTAGGAGAAACACAGCAGATAGATAGATAGATAGATAGATAGATAGATAGAATAGATAGATAGATAGATAGATAGATAGATAGATGATACATGGTTAGCTAGATAGCTAGATAATACATAGGTAGATAGATAGATAGATAGATAGATAGATAGATAGATAGATAGATAGATAGATAATTCATAAATATGTAAAAAATCTTGAGCTGGAACTAAACCAACATCTAACAAAAATTCTTTCAAGTATATATCACAAGGAAGGGAATTGTTGCTTACTACTTTCTTAAGAAACTCACTAAATTATCATTAACTGTGTTGCAATATATTCCTACAGCTGTCTGATGGTCAGAATATTCCATTACCTCCAGTCATTCTGGCAAACTTGGGAGATGATACACAGAAGCCAACTGTATGTTTTTATGGACATGTGGATGTGATGCCAGCTAAAAGTCAAGATGGATGGAAAACCCATCCTTACCATTTAACAGAAATTGATGGTATGTGTGTATTATCCAGTCGGTATAGTAAAAAAAATAAAGGGCCTCTTAAAAAGTTCACATTTTTTATAGTTTTGTATGATAAAAATGGCAAAGATAGGTACTATATATAGATAGAAAGATATGGTCATATCAATATATCAATCTTATTTAAATTAACAGAAAAGAATTTAGACTTTTTAATAGCAAAATCAATATTGCCATTTTCAAATTATATTTCCTACACAACCTCAGTCTCAACATAATGGGGCAAAAGTTGAGTTGTCATCCCATAGTTAAATAGAAACGGAGATTTTAAAATTAGTTTTAACTTTATAAAATAATAATCCCTTTCACAATTTACTCCCCAAAATGTCAGGATACATACTTCAAATATTGTAAACCTTTGGAATGCTCATTGAGCAGGGCAGTAGGACATACTGGCAACTAACATATGAAAGCTATACGATGTCACACATATTGTTTTGCTGTCTGAAAATAATTACCTACAATAATATTAATCACTTATCAAGATAGAGAAACAAATATAGCCATAGAAAGACATTGAATAAAGAACCAAGTCACTGGAGTGTCTATAGCTAAACAAGACCTACTGTAACCATTCGTAGCCATTCCTTTCAGGAGAATTCATTTAAGTTTGTTAAATGAAGCAGAATATTCTGTTTAAAAGAGGAATCTGATCACTTCTTATAAGAGGACTTAACCTACACTTCCCAGTGTGTTAGGACTGTTGGTTGGAGGACTGTACCATTCTCTATGTAGATGGGAGCTTTCCTAAGAGTGGAATCTGATCTGAACAATGATTAGTGAACCAGATATTGTAACATAAATGAGATTTATTGATAGGAAATACTTAACGGGGAATAGGCAAGACTTCCCCTTCTGTGATCAGAGCCCCTTCTATGATCAGAGCCATGATGAGGCGAAGGGCTTGTGTGAGTAAATGAAATTGTGGGCTATGTCATCAGACATGTATATGTCCAAAAGGGTCACTGAGGGTGAACAGGCCAGGATGGATGCCCCAGACTAACACCAATCACATCTGCCAACCCACATTAGACCAGCATGGCAGATTAAGGTCTATTCCTTCAACATGTCAATACAACCTCAAAAATGGCCCTCATTCCCTGGAGGTTCTACAACTACCCACGGCGGTGGGAAGAACTGCCTGAAGGCAGAGGGTGCTAAGAATCGCTGGGTTGGACCGTATTATTTTGGAAACAGGCGGAAGAAGCCTTCATCCTGCAGTGGATAGACAGTGGCTAGAATGATGATGATGAGACATGACTTAGCATCTAGCTAGTAGATCCAACCAGGAGAAAATCCAAAAGCATGTGTTCCATGACTGGGTGCTGGAAGAAAGGCAGAGAGAAGAGACTTCAGGTTAGCAATCATTAGTCAAGGATAGTTAGAATGGCTAAACAAGGAGAGTACACTGAATAAATCTTTAGCTTCCTACCTGTACTCTACTACTTCTTTCTAGCTAAGAGGTTATGAAATACTGAAAAATCAGGAGCTTTAGATTCACAGCTCTAGCACCCTTTCCTATTGGCTATGCACCAATCCATAACTCCCATCTCCTTTCAGAATGAGGGCTTAGAAAGTATATCTGTCAGTCTCTTCTTTATGGGCAGTATTTCAGTCTCATGGAATGAGTCTTGTGGGACATCTCTGAGTCTATATACTTTGTAGTTTCCTCTTTATAGAAGAATTGAATGCTTCCTTGGTTGTTCTCAAGGAACTGTGGGTGTTGGCTCACCTAAAGTCCAGTAGCAGTTTATTTAGCCACATAAACTGTTGTGCTGGTATGCTTGTGCTGTAGATATCTATTTACCTTGGTGGAACATTGGACCAAATATTCTTGTTTCCTTGTCCATTCCATCCTTATGTAAGAAGAGCTGTCTGTTTGTAGACTTGAAAATATTCACCTTTTTCTGTTCAATATGCATCACTATCAATTTGGTATTGCTATTGGCTATAAGTCTGAATCTAAGATTGCAGAGTCTTTTAGGCAATTGCCCACCCTCTTGACTCAGATGTAATCTCCTTTGCTTAATATACTCCCATTTTCACACAAAATCTCAACTGCTGCAGCTTTATCCATTTTTTCCCCACTGTTTATATGCATAGATAGTCCTTGGATTACGATGACAATTGCAATTGGGAACTTGGTTGCTAAGTAACGCAGTCATGATGTCATGTCTCTACTGGAAATTCCAGTAGTCCTGGTTGTTGTAATTAAATGAGGACTGTGCAGGTTGTTAAGTGAGGACCTTATGTGATTATGACTTCCAATTTCCTGCTGGCTTTCCCATTGACTTCATTTGCAGTCATTTTCAGATTGCAGTCATGCAGCTACAGGGGTGCTGTGGACGGAATTTTGTGGATCCATTGTATGTCCTTCTTCACCACCACTATCATATTTTGAGCAGTTGCTGAACAAGTAGTCATAACTTGAGGACTACCTGTACAAGACTGTACCAATCTCCTGCAGGAGCTAATTATTTGCAATCTGTTTCAGGAAGTCAATTTCCATTTACTTTTTTTTTAAAGTTTTAGTTAGTTTTAGATATTTAATAGCAATAGCAATCACACTTAGACTTACTTTGCAGTGCTTTATAGCCCTCTCTAAACGGTTTACAGAGTCAGCCTATTGCCCCCAACAATCTGGGTCCTCATTTTACCAACCTCGGAAGGATGGAAAGCTGAGTCGACCTTGATCCAGTGAGACTAGAACTGCCAAACTGCTGGCAGCCGGCAGTCAGCAGAATTAGCCTGGAGTACTGCATTCTAACCACTGCACCACCATGGCTCAGTTAAGAAGATATTTCAATTCTCTATGGTTGAAGAAATAACTTCCATCCCCTCTTTCTACCTCGATGCCATAGTAGAAGGAGACACCCCTTTGTTACCTGATGAGGTTCCTTACAATCTCTGAGCTATCTTTATCTTGGTAATAGATTACTAAATTATTTACAGAGGTGAATATGTCTGCCTGTCATACCTGAATCTGAAATAAAAATTAGGATATATGAGCTTTATCTTGCATGAAGGCATCCTTGATAAACATCTGGCTGAGTTTCTCATCCAGTCTCCAGCTGCTTACTTCTAGTCCTAGATGCTCTTCTGAAGTTCTTTCTATCCTAGTCCTTCAAATCTGGGTGTCCGTTGCATGTATGTCTTCAAAGATCTCTCACAAAGGAATGCAGTCTACATCAAATAAGGTCTTGTAACTTTGACCGAAAGGAACTCTATTTATAGGAAATACATTTTAGGAATGGGCAAGGCCCAGCACTTAGCTAATTCCCTCCCACCTGAAACATATATATATATATATATATGTAGTTGTGGGGAAAGGCAGAAGAAAATGAGTTCAGTTTAACAGTCTCTTAAACAAAGAACAGGCAGAGTTATCAATAGAGGATACTGAGTAAATTATTCACACTCTATACATACTATCCTTCAGTTGCTGAAGAGTCTATGCCATTGAATTTACATTTTTGACAAAGACTGGGTATGATATGCAATATTAAATTAATGCTGGGGGAGAAAATAGCTTTCTACACTTTAGGGGAGATAGTCATTGCATATTTGAGATTATCTTTGTGCTTTATAGCTGGGATGGGGTGTGGCAATAAGAAGTTTTTGCTGTAGATGGGACATTAGCAACTGTGTCAACGTGCTGCTTTTATCAGGATGATGATGTGAGGGTTGCACAGCTATGCTGCACGCTGTGCTCCTTTTGTATGTGGATCTGATGTCACATAGGCTTGTATCACAATATGGCTCACTGATTTGAGAGGAAAACTGTTAAGAGAATTACTGAGGCTAAACTTGATGTAGGTATGAAGTATTCTTTTTATTTTTCCTACCGTCCATTATGCCCACAATGAAAACAAAAATTTCTCATTATGTAATGAGAAATATTATTTTATAGTGACTGAATTTAGAACTGTCTATACTTTTACTGGATATAAATGAAAGATTCTGATTAAAGCAGTTTTTATCTGGCTGGATCTTCCACTTAGTAATTTTGTGAGAAGGCAAGTCCTCTCTCAGCACCATTTAGTAAGATGTCCCTTCTCAACACTCCAAATCTGCTTCTCAGCTCAAAACAGGTGGGGATACCTAAAAAAAGGATGCAGCTAATGCATACATCATAATTGGGCAAAGGCATTTTTGAGCAGAGGGGTGGGCAAACTTGTCAGCTTTAAGACTTGTGGACTTCAACTCCCAGAGTTCCCCAGCCAGCATAGCT
>JAOYMU010000292.1:16167569-16181714 GCA_025802295.1 Psammodynastes pulverulentus | reverse complement strand
TCCATAAGACGCAGGCACTTTTCCTCCCACTTTTTGGTGACGAAAAAGTGCATCTTATGGTCCGAAAAATACGGTATTTATAAAACATCTAGGTTCATACATCAAACTCAGCCTACAGCCCAGCTGTTTAGAACTTCAAAGCAACAAAGCACCTTTAACTTTTAGATTGCTTGACAATTGTTTTGCTTTCCTTCTTTCCTTTCCTGATCAGATTTAACTATATCAATGGAACGAAGATGTTTGCCTCCTTTTTGCTGGAGATTTCAAAACTTCAGGCTTCCAATTGGAAACAGTGATGATGGTCCATAAAACTACAGTCTTATTATTTTCATTTATGTGTTACGCATGGCTGTAGTTCCAAATGCATATGGTGATGCTGTGTGAATTCTTCCAGAAATATATTTTCAGACGTACACATTTTTATGATACATAGCTAAGTATTTCTTTCTCATTTGCTTTTTGCCCCTTAATTGTATGTATTTCAGTAAGAGAAAGGCTGGATTCATACATTATATTATTTGTTGAACGAGCCAGTGGATGAGTTCATATAAACCCAGGAACGGGCACTTTGCAAGCTGTATACGGTGCCTTGTGTGATCCGTAAGCATCCACCCAAATATGTGGCAAGATGGTTGAAAAATGAACAGCAATTTTTAAAAATTTAAAATGGCAAATAATGTTGGGAATGCGATCACAAAAATTGTAGCAGATGAAACAGCTATTTCGGTGACCATGTTGTGCCCAAGTGTTCTGATGCTCAAATTCTCTATTTGTATTTTTTAAAATTATGAATTTAGCACTATGGCAAAACTAAATCATGGCGCATGTAAATATTATTCAATATTCAGACTACTGTTTTGCTAGCACATTTATCTCCCATGTGGAGAGTACAAGTATTTTCAAGTACAATAACCTATTCGATTATATCTGAAATAATCTATTAGAATATATCCTTTGCATTTATTTTTAGTTTGAGCTCAATTATTTTCTAATCAGTATCACTATCAATAATAGATTTTAATTCTCTCACAATATTGTGTTGAGTAAACTGTACCAAAAGTTATTTCAGCAATACCAGTGAAATGGCCTTCTTGCTTATGGTAGACACTAAGCCATTTTATGAGAGCAGTGCTCACATGGTTAGGATGCTGGGTTGATGATCAGCAAGCCCATGTTCGAGACCCAATGCTGCTGTTTGGTGGGATGAGCTCCCGTCATTCGCTCCAGCCAATCTAACAGTTTGAAGTGAGCAGTTGTGAGTTGATAGATAGGTACCGCTTTGGTGGGCATATTAGCAGGACATGAAAGGAGCCCCTAACTGGGCGTCCAGCCGGCAAGGCTAATCACAAGCTGTCATCGGCTAATCCTTCCAACCCGGAAGTGCCTTAGCAGCTTGCGACATGAATACAATGACAAGCAATTTTAAGAACTTTGGAATAGTTCTGAAAAGCCATTATAACATTGATTTTGTTTTTAAAAAGGTAAACCAAAAAGCCTCACACCTTTAATAAGCCAAGTTGAATGTTACAAAATGGTATGCACTATGCAAACATCTGGGCTAATTGAGAATTCCATTCAGTAAGAGAGCTGATCTGATCTTTTTCTGGATTTCATTATAAATTTTTCTGGATTTCATTTTAAAACTTTTTTTAGCATATAAAATAATTTTGTGCAATATACATGCAGTTTTCTTTGTCATATTTTTATTTTGTTGCTTGCTAAAAAAGGTATGCCATTTTAAAAAAAAACCTATTATATGCTTTTTAGTTTTTACAAACCTTACATGCTTCTAAAAAATAGATGCTATAATCTTAAAAAAGGACCAATCAACAGTGACAATATAATTTGTATTTTTATTTTAGAAGATCTATGCAAATTCCGACAGAGTCTGCTAGAGATTAGAAACTGATCTCAACATTTGGACCAAAGAGATCTAGGCACCACTGAGATAGTTATGTTTTAAAATAATTTCTCATTTGCCTGGGATGGTTATTGTATGTTGGGGTTTTAATTTGCAATAATTATGGGTATATAAGTGACTGAAAAATAGGCAGTGGCTTGCAATTCCCAAGTTCTTGGGATAAAAAGATGGGATTAGTATATTCAGTTTTGCTTTTGTCTAAATAAAGAGATAATATATTTTGATATTTACTGTCAAAAAAATTGTCTATTGCTAATTTATGTTTAATTTTAAAATACATTTTTGTAAAGTATTTACAAAATTAAAGATGAAAGTAATTTTAATTATTTTTTTCAGCAGTTATTCTGTACATGTGTTTTATGGTATAATACTGTCTCTGTCCTTCAGATCTTAATTAGTTCCTTTATGTGGTACCTGCTTTTGAATAGTCCCCAAACAATATCCATCAGATATCTAAGAACTGAAATGCGTCTAGATACATTAGATTAGGAAAAAATTGTTCTATAGTATTTGCAAGAGTTCGTCGGCACTTTTATATTTGTTCTTGGGGATTTTAGTAGTTAGAATATTAACTGTTCATTGACTGGTACAAAATGAAATATACCAACCATATTTGGGGTTTTCATTTTGAACATGGAATTCAGGAAACTAATCAAAAGTAGAGGTAGCCCTTGACTTATGCCCCTTTTGTTCAATGATAGCTCGGAAATATGGCGGCCTTGGAAATGGTACTTTATGGCCCATAAAGCATTTCTAGCCATTGTCCGATGATTGTATGATTGTGATCTGGGTTTTTGGCAACTGGTTAGCTCTTACCATCAGTTGCCAAGTGCTCTGTGATCACATGTTCACCATTTGCAATCTTGTCTGCCATCTACTTTAAAAATTCAGTGGGAAAGCCGGCAGAAAAAGTTGCAAGCTGTTGTTGCCTGCTGAGAGGACTCCCTCTCATTTTCGGAGACTGGTTGGAGGAGTGTCAGGGTTCCAGAAAGACCATACTCCAGAAAACTCCGAAACAAGCTTCATCTCAAAATTCCCTTTTATTGAAGAAGGCATACTGGCACATCTGGGCAAAACCCGAATCTGAAAGTTCCGGGTTTTCCTTCAACAGTTAGAAACTACAAATCCACCCCCTGCACCCATCACCACATCACATGTACCAATCACCAACGGGACCCATTCCAACATCTGTTCCTCCTCTCGCCTTCCAGATGCAGAAGTAACATGACCTTGAACCCAAAGAAGAATTCTATCATAGCTAACCATGAGCTCACCATTCAATCCCCCTCCCACTTTTCCACATTAAAAATGTAACAATGTGGAAGGGCTAATATGGCTTCCAAAGCTGACAAGGAGCTCCTGCCAAGGGAAGATCAACTCCTTTGGTTGGGTGAAGAAATCAATTAGAATCAGAATAGTTCTGGAAGGCACCTTGGGAGGTCTGCTAGTCCAGCGGTGTCAAACTCAAGGCTGGGGGCCCAGATTGGGCCCACAGGGTGCTTAGATCTGGCCCATGGGGCTGCCCTGGAAACAGAGAAGGACCGGCCTGCACTGTTTTCAGCCCACCCAAGCTCCTTTTTCACTGGCAGAGGATTGCAGGAGGCCATCGCAGCCCAAAATGGAGCTCAGGAGCCCATTTTCCAGAGCGCTTAAGTCACCACAGGCGCCCCCAACACAAGTGCCGTTGATCTGGCCATGCCCATCCTCGCCACATTCACCCCAGCCCCCCAAAGGTCAAACACAACCCTGATGCGGCCCTCAATGAAATTGAGTTTGACGCCCCTGTGCTAGTCCAACCCCCTGCTCAGGTGACCCTGTACCATTTCAGACAAGTGGCTGTCCAGTCTCTTCTTAAAAACCTCCAGTGATGAAGTACCCACAACTTCTGAAGGCAAGCTGTTCCACTGATTAATTGTCCTTACTGTTAGGAGGTTTCTCCTTAATTCCAGGTTGCTTCTCTCCTTGATTAATTTCCATCCATTGTTTCTCATCTTGCCTTCTGGGGCTTTGGAAAATAAGTTGAGCAGAGAACATGAGTTGAGCACTGAAAATAAATGGAGCACAGATCCCAAAGGTCAAGGCTTATGGAGGGGAGCTAAACTGGGCAGGTAGCTCTTTCACTCCGTCCATTTAAAAACTTGGGAATGATGGGATTGGAGCCATTGAACGAAACTGTCACCTGGGCATCTCGCTTAATGACCACTTCATTCAATGACCGAGATTCTGATTCCAGTTGTGGTTGTAAATCAAGTACTATCTGCATACATTGTATCGATAGAGTCACACATGCAGGCCTTTTGTGAGGACCCTTTTCTACTATGAAATAAACTTCCTCAAATCCTGCAGTTTAAACGACAAGCTCTGTTAGGCAATCATTTGGTGCTTCCTGAAATCTCACAAAGCACCACATGGCCAAAATTGTAATTCCTTGCAGAATTTTAACAGGATCAGCTACTTTGACACTAATTAAACAGAAGACTACCAAAACTAAAAACAATTAAAAACAATATGTGAGAATTTTCTTATGGCTGTTTCTGATGAGCACTAAAGGAAGCCAAAAGTTTTTTCTTATTCTACAATATTCATAACTGCAAGGCTTGTGAACAGCCCAATTAGATTTAAATCCCCCATGAAAAAGAAAGCTTTATATAGCACACAATCTCACATCATGTATTCCTGGGGCAAAATTACAGGGTTTTTTTTTAATTGCCTACTTGTCATAATTCGCACATTCTGCATGTCTTGCTCTTAGAACACCTGTGACCATTATTTAAAATGAAGTTTCCTCTATTCAAGGGTTGATGTTTTTGTGACGTCAGTGATTGGCTTTACATGGAGTAGGAGGGGAGTAGGAGTCATTTGCAGAGTGAAATACTGTCTGCGCCAGCAAGTTTTTAAGTATCTGATCTGTTTACTTAGAATAGGAGCCATAAGAATGCTAGCTTGCAGGCACAGATGAGAACCAGATCTCGGAGTAGAGACATCCGGTCAACAAATAACAACTGCTCAGCTTGTACGCCATGAAGCACAGAGCAAACAATCTGATGACCAGTGGGAAAGGTGGGAGGAAAAAGCACCATGTGTAAGCTGCTCCAACTGGGTAGCTTTGAAGGCTACAGCTACACATTGTTTTTCAAAGGACTAGCAACTACAGCGGTTGGGAGTAATGCATGGTGAATGGACCTATATGACATCTAGAATTCAGAATTTTCATTTTTTTATCAAGTATTTGATAAAGATTATCTTTTCCTTATCTGGATTGTGCGTATTTGAGGGTGTTTATGGTGCCGGTAGTTTTTATGAGCTTCCCACTTTAGTGAGAAATTGTATGCCAGTTTTCTGCAGCTTTTATCAGGGCAGCTCTAGGACTCTGCAAAAAGGAGCTTATACCGATATACAGATGATGCTGTAGGTTATTAAAGAAAAAAAATACAAATACTTTTACTTCTACTTGGAAACCGCTTCTGGACTTTGCGTTGAAGTGGGAAAAAATGCAACTTTGATTTTGGGTTTTACCGATGAGATAGATTTGTTATAGAAATGGCTAGTTTATACTATTATGTGAAAGTAAAAAGTTGAAATTTGATTGTTTAATGCCTCATTCTATTGCACCAGAGGGAGTTCGAAGTCAATGCCTTTGTTTTTCTTTTTTCCCTTTGATTTCCCCCACTTTTCTCTTCCCTAACTTCCCTATTTACTTTTGTATTTTTTTTTTATGCTATATTATAAACTAATAAAATTGTTTTTTTAAAAACGATGATGCTGTAAGTCAGGGGTGTCAAACTCAATTTCACTGAGGGCCGCATCAGGGTTGTTTGACCTTGGGGGGCCAGCATGGGTGTGGCCACGGTGGGTGTGGCCAGCTTGACTTCTCTCGTGTCGGGGGCACCTGTGGCAGCCTGAGAGCTCTGCCAGCAAAAACCTGCCACGAAAACGGAGCTCGGGACGGCCATTGTTTTCTCTGGCTGAGAGTTGCAGGAGGCCATCCCAGCCGAAAATGGAAATTGGGAGCCTGTTTTCACTGGCAAAGGCACCGTGGACCAGTCCTTTGTTGTTTCCAGGGTGGTCCCGGGGCCAAATCTAAGCACCCTGCGGGCCAGATCCGGTCCCCGGGCCTTGTGTTTGACACCTGTGGACTAAGGGATTAGAAAAGCCTTTTCTCCTCCTGACTGTAGTAAAAGAACCACTGACATTTTAAAGATTTACATCAATGTTTCCCAATCACAACAAATTTAAGATGTATGGGCTTCAACTCCCATAGAGCCCCAACATGGGGGATTCTTGGAGTTAAAGTCCACATACCTTATCACTGTTGAGGTTGAGAAATGTTTGAATTAGACAATCATTTCTTTAGATGCATTAAATATTGAGAAATGCTATACATAAGTAGCTGAGTCAGATGTTTAAGAAAAGCTAATTTTTTATCTTGCCTCATTCTAGCCTAAATTGAAATCAATAGGAGGTAAGCACAGCAACTTTTCTCAGCAATGTAAGTTATGTGTCCATGTAAATCTAACACGGGGGAAGGGGATAGGGGAAAATAACCTCAACTTCAGTAAAATCCTAAAAAAACAAGTCTATAGATATAGGACATGATGGAATTTTTCTTTGAAGTTTTCTGGAAATTATCCACTATAACCTCACAGAGAAACCCCTCTCCACACACATAAACTGATATACCACTTCTTTGCAATTCAACATATCACTGGTTCATAATTCAACATTTTTAGTGAAGAAGAAGTTTAACAATCTTGCTAGCTGGATATCATTTAGATTTATTTGACTATTACAATTCAATCTTCAATGATCATGCTGAGGAAGATGTTATAAGTTTCAGTCCAATGCACGTAGATGGCACTTGATACTGGTTCTATTCAGAGATTTGCCTTCACTTTGCACAATACCCCATCACTATTGCTGATGATAGGTAACAGTCCAGAGACAAAATGCACAACTCTACTAAAAAACAGCCTCAGGATAAATCTAAGGCACATAGTTTGCAAGTTTGAGATTCTAACTAGTCTGATGAGTGAGTCTTCTAGCTATCTAATGAATTGAAAAACAAGGGAAAAATAGCAAAACAGCAAGAGAGAAAGATGGTTTCAACACTTGGCTGTTGAACTGAGCTCCGAGCTTGGCAATTTGGTTGCAAATATTTTGTCACCATTTGAGGAGACATAGTCACTGCACTTTGAATTGTGCTTGTTTGTCAGAGCATTGGTCTTTAAATACTTTTTTATGTGATGCAAATTAGTGTGGATATTGTTTGTTCAGCTCAGAGGTGTATTCTACTGATTCGGCCTGGTTCGGGCAAACCAGTAGTAAAAAATGCTACCATTCGGCAGAACCAGTAGTAAAAAACCTGCTGTAACCTGCGGTAGTTAAAAAATGCTACCAGTTCATCCGAACCAGTATTTTCTTTTTTTCCCGATGATCCACTGTTTTCTGATGATGAGCTGTGCCCTGCGATTTAGATTACCTGGGCCTCAGGGAAGCCTCCCGGGAGAAAAAATAGGCCCCATTTTTTGCTCACACTAGGCCAAAAATGGGGTGTGGGGGGTCACGCAAAAGAAAAAAAGGAAGAGAAAAAGGGAGGGATGGGAGAAAGGGAAGGAGAGAGGGAGGCGAGAAAGAGAAAGCATAAATAAGTAAATGAATGAATGAATGAATGAATGAATGAATGAATAAATGGATGGATGGATGGATGGATGGATGGATGGATGGATAATGGATGGATGGATGGATGGATGGATGGATGGAAAAAGGAAAGGAAGGACCACAAACCTCGCCACTAGACCAAGGATCTTAAAACTTGGTAAGTTTAAGACTTGTGGACTTCAACTTCCATAATTCCTGAACTAACACGACTGGAGGACGAATTCTGGGAGTTGAAGTCAATTAGTCTTACAGCACAGCAATCCAGGGCTGGAAGTTACCTGGAAATCATCTAGTCCAACCCCCTGCTCCAGAAAGTGAGATTCTGTCTTTTTACCCTGTCACATGACCACATAGCCATGCTCACAGAACCGGTAGTAACATTTTTTGAATCCCACCATTGGTTCAGCTACTACTTTGGCTATGTCTGCCGATGTCTCCTCGAATGGTGATGAAACGTTTGCAACCAAATTGCCAAGCTCAAAACTCAGATGAACAGCCCAACTACCAACCTGAGCTATTTTGAAAATAAAGTCTCAACACTATTAATTTTAACTTTGCCTGTGAATAGTATTTTGTAGTCCTAGAATGTCACTGTAGATATTAAACCAAAGTATGGCCTATATGTCATTTGACTATTGTTGTTGTTAGTTGCGAAGTCGTGTCCGACCCATCATGACCCCATGGACAATGTCCCTCCAGGCATTCCTGTGTTCTACCATCTTCTGGAGTTCATTTAAGCTCATGCCTACTGCTTCAGTGACTCCATCCAACCACCTCTGTCATCCCTTTCTCCTATTGCCCTCAATCTTTCCCAGCATTAGGCTCTTCTCCACTGAATCCTTCCTTCTCATTAGGTGGCCAAAGAATTTGAGTTTCATCTTCAGGATCCAGCCTTCTAAAGATCAGTCAGGATTGATCTCCTCTAGGACTGACCGGTTTGATCACCTTGCAGTCCAAGGGACTCACAGGACTCTTCTCCAGCACCATAGTTCAAAGGCCTCAATTCTTTGGTGTTCAGCCTTTCTTATAGTCCAACTTTCACAGCCATACATTGCCACTGGGAAAAGCATAGCCTTGATTATACGCACTTTTGTTGGCAGGATGATGACAACAATCTTACTATGCTGTCTAGATTTGCCACAGCTTTCCTTACCAGGAGCAAGTGTCTTTCAATTTCTTGGCTGCAGCCCCCATCTGCGGTGATCTTGGAGCTCACGAAAATAAAATCTGACACTACTTCCATTTCTTCCCTATTCTATTTGCCAGGAATTGAGAGGGCTGGATGCCATGATCTTAGTTTTCTTAATGTTCAAGCCAACTTTTGCATTCTCCTTCTACACCCGCATCAAGAGGCTCTTTAGTTCTTCACTTTCTGCCATTAGAGTGGTATCATCTGCATATCTGAGGTTGTTGATATTTCTCCTGGCAATCTTAATTCCAATTTTTGATTCATCTAACCCTGCCTTTCTCATGATCTGCTGTGCATATAAAGTTAAATAAGCAGGGCGACAGTATACAGCTTTGCCGGACTCCTTTCCCAATTTTGAACCAATCAGTGATTCCGTGTCCAGTTCTCGCTTCTTACCCACAAGTGTAAATTAAAGTGGAGCAAATCCGGGCGAACCTCAGCCAGTTGGAAGAAAAGACAAGGCCCAGAAGACAACGGCCTTCCAGCCTCTCTGTCCAGGCGGAGGATCGACTTACAACAGTTCGTTTAGTGACCGTTTGAAGTTAGAACGGTCTTGAAAAAAGTGACTTGTGGCCATTTTTCACACTTGTGACCTTTGAAGCATCGTCATGTGATTTATATTTGGATGCTTGACAACTGACTCGCATTTGTGACAGCTGCAGCAACCTTCCAACAAGCAGAGTCTATGGGGAAGCCAGATTCACTTAACAACCGTGTTACTAATTTAACAACTGCAGTGATTCGCTTAACAAACGTGGCAAGGAAAGTCGTAAAATGGGGCAAGACTCACTTTATAAATTTCTAACAATATGTACAGCTGGGCTTCTCTTTGACATCTTGGAAGATGTGTGGACTTCAACTCCCAGGATTCCCCAGGCAAAGCCATATATGGATTTCAAGCCCAGCCAGCCATGAGTGGACTTCATCTCCTAGAATTCTTGGCTATCCATGAAGCCCACACATTGTCAAGTTGCCAAGGTTGGGAAATAGTGGTCTAGAGACTGGAACCATCCTTCTGAAATGGCCTGGCTACTGTGCAGATGGCAGGTGGACCTTAGGTGCTCCCAGCTCAATGGTGGCCATCTCCATCGGCCTCGTCCCGTCTTCTCTTCTCTTCCTGTCCCTTCATTAAGCAAGAGGAGCATTCAAGGTTTTGGCATAGAAGGTCCGGTCCTCAGTACAAGCCTTGAGTGACCTGCTAAGGCTCTCAACCTTGCAGATGGCCTCCTGCTATTACTCACAAACAGTGATACTAATCTTTCTCAAAGTTCTTTGCCAGGGATCTGGGAGATTCCAGACACTGAATTAACATCTTTTAGAGAACTCTAGAAAACACATTTCTTCATCGATACCTCACCTACGTGGATTGTTTCTCCTTCTTTCTCACATTTTCATTATGTGTTAAACGAATGGTTGACAGTGAATGTTTTTTAATGGCTTAAAATACAGTCTGTTTGTGCTTAAGTGAGTTGGGGGTTTCCTCCCTTTTTTTTCTTCTTCCAAGTTTCCTGTTCAGGGCTTCTCAACCTTGGCAACTTTAAGATGTGTGGACTTCCTCTCCCAGAATTCCCCAGTCAACAGGTTGATGTTGTTAATTTCTGGTAACGGCCTGAACTAGTCCCTGCAGTTTTCTTATCAAGGTTTTTAGAAATGGTTTGTCATTGCCTGCTTCCTAGAGCTGAGAGAGAAGGACTGGGCCAAGGTCTCCCAGCTGGCTTTGTGCCTAAGGCAGGACTAGAACTCAAGAACTCAGTTTCTAGCCTGGTGGCTCAATCACTGCACTAATTTTTCTTTCTTTTCTTTTCTTTTCTTTTCTTTTCTTTTCTTTTCTTTCTTTCTTTTTCTTCCTTTCCTTTCCTTTCCTTTATTTCCTTTCCTTTCCTTTCTCTCTCTCTCCCCCTCCCTCCTTTTCTCCTTCTCCCTCTCTCTCTCTCCCTCTCTCCCTTCTTCCCTCCCTCCCTCTCTCTGTCCACATACAACTTTTTCGGAGTTGCATTGTTCTGCCTTGATATAGGAAATGGTCTTGAGAGGCTGGTTGCTTGCATGCACCAAGTTATTCAGGCAAGACCTATCTGTCTCTACTGGCCACTTGGCTCTGACAGCAGTGACTTCTGGGCATGTCCTATTCATTCTCAGAAGCCCATTTTGTGGTGTTGCGCCACCATGGCTCTAATCCAGGGGTGTCAAACTGAAGGCCTGCGGGCTGGATCTGGCCCGTGGGGCCAGCCTGGAAATATCAAAGGACTGGCCCGTGAGGCCCCTGTGCAGCCGTTTCGGCCTCCCCAGCCTCCTGCCAACCAAAAATGGGCCCGTTTTTGGCCAGCAGACTGCTGCTGGAGGCTGGAGAGGCCAAAAATGGGCCACACAGGGGCCACATGGGGCTTCTGCACAGCCTATTTTCAGCTGGGACAGGGCTGCAGGAGGCCATGGAGGCTGAAAATGAGGCATGGGAGGGCACACAAGCCCCTCATGCCCCGTTTTGGCCAGCAAAGCTGTGGTGGGATTCAAAAAAATTTACTGCCGGTTCTGTGGGCTTGGCTTGATGGGTGGGGCTTGGTGGGCATGGCAGGGGAAGGATACTGCAAAATCTCCATTCCCTCCCCACCCCACTAACCTGCTTTCCAGCTCTGTCCTCCTGTGCAGGGCAGCAAAAGAAGACCCAGCCATCAGCTGGGACTCGGGAGGCAGAGAATAGATGGGGGCGGGGCCAGTCAGAGGTGATATTTGCCAGTTCTCCAAACTACTCAAAATTTCTGAGACCGGTTCTCCAGAACTGGTCAGAACCTGCTGAATACCACCTCTGCAGCAAAGAGCTGTAGGAGGCTATCCAGGCTGAAAATGGGGGGAGGGGGTGTGGCCCATGGAAGAGAACTGCAATGCTGATCCGGCCCTCAAAGAAATACAGTTTGACACCCTTTCTCTAATAGGAAGAAAAAGAGCCCACCCTCTAGGAATTATCCAAAATTGTAATTATCTGGATGGTCAAAGCGGGGGGTGGGGGTGGGGTGCTAAATGGTTTTACACCCTGCTTTTTTTTTTACTTATTATTTCAACTGGCTTCCTGATTAATTAACATTGCAGGTAGAAGTATCAATCACAGGAAGGGAGGGATCTTTAATTAACAAGTGGAATCTCTGGCATCCCGAATGGGCTCCTCCCCGACCTTGGCCAGTTTCAACCTCTTTGTCAAGTTTGGTGCAATTTCTCACCTTCTGCCCTGGAAATGCCTGTGAGGTTAGGACATGAATAACAAGGAAAGATGGAATGGCAAGGAAGGCTTCCTTCCCACATAGCCATCCCCGGCCCTGCTCTCCTTGGATTTAATTCCCTCTACCTCTTTCATCCCATCTATCTCAGGGGGCTGTTTTTTCTTTTAGGATAAATGGGGGACGTGAGGGTAAGCTGTGTCCCTCACGGTGACATCTGCCTGGGGTGTCTCTTGTCAGATCTGTCAGGTTGATGAAAGCAAACGCTGCTTCTCTGTGCATGTTGAGATTCCAAAGGAGCCGAGCTTGTAGCCCAACAGCACAATGCTGCTTTTGTCATTTTGATGAAAACAGCTGAAGCTGGCCCAGGAAATGTGTGCACCAGCTGGAGACGGGGGGGTGGGGGGTGGGAAGATACGGTAGAATACAAGTAGGCCTCGACTTGCGACCACAGTTGAGCCTCCCGTTTCTGTGGCTAAGTTGCACAGAGACAGTTCTTCAGCAGGTTTTGCCCTGTTTTACGACTGTTCTCGCCACAGTGGTTAAGTGAATCACGCTAGTTTTTAAGTTAGTAACGTAGTTGCAGGGGTGGGCTTCAAAAATTTCAGCAACCGGTTATCTACCCGGTTGCTGAGTGGGCGTGGCCATAGTGGGTGTGGCCTAGTTGGTCTCCTGCACCACAGTATGTGGGGGGGGTGTGTTTTTGCCTCCCCAGCTCAGGAGGCTTTCCTCGAGCCTCTGGGAAGGAGAAAATGGCCTCCCCCAGGCTTCAGAGGCCTTCTGGAGGCCGGAAACAGGCCTATTTCTGGCCTTCCAGAACTTTCTGGAGGCCGTTTTTCACCTTCCCCGAGCTTCCGTGCGCACCCTGCACTTACCTGCATCCAAAATGGGTCATGTGGAGACAATCAGCCAGGGGTGGGATTTGGTGGTTCTCCAAACCGGCCATAACATTAGCTAAAACACACACACACACACACACACTCAAAGGTGGTCGGTAGATAAAGCGGAGGAATCCAGCTGCATCACTTTAAAAACAGGCTCTTTGGAAAGTGGGCCTCAAAGATCTCTCAAATCAAGTGGAAAATGGTGTGGCTGGGTGAATGTTTTGTGAAGTGAATCGGGCATCCTCCTTGACTTTGCTTGTCAGAAAGTCGCAAAAGGAGATCCCATGACCCCGGGACACTGCAACCGTCATAAATATGAGTCGGTTGCCAAGCGGCTGAATTTTGATCAGGTATCCAAGAGGATGCTGCAATGGTTGTGCAGTGTGAAAAGTGGTCGTATCTCACTTTTTTTTTTAGTGCCGTTGTAACTTTGTCACTCAATGAACTGATGTAAGTCAAGGAGTATCTGTAAATAAAGGAAGATTCAGTCTCTTCAGACCAGAAGAAGGAGATTAAACATCCAAAACCGTCTTGCATCAAATATCTTTTCTAAGCTCTTTGGGCTCTGGATATCTTCCCATCCGTTCTGCTTTGCCTTCCAGTGGCCACAATGGCATCTGGTGGATGCATGCATGCATGGATAGATGGATGGATGGATAAATGGATGGATGGATAAATGGATGGATGGATAAATGGATGGATGGATAAATGGATGGATAGATAAATGGATGAATGGATGAATTCACCATCCTCTTTTTGCCCTGTTGACTCACACAAATAACATTCCCTGGAATTGCAACTCAGTGTTGTCATCCCCAGGCAGGTGTGCCTTTGATTTCTCTGGGATGAAGCCCATCCACAGGATTGCAACAGCAACTAATTAAAAAGCTGACCTCTTTGTCTCAGAAACAAATTTAAGGCAAGTCTTGCGAGTGCCCTCCCAGTACATAATCAAGTGGCTTATTAACTTTTTTTGTCTTAAGAAAAGAAAGACAGATTGCGCTCGCAGATTTGCCAAATCACATCAAATGAAATACTTTGTCCTTTTTTTTTCTTTTCTTTTTGGCATGAATGCAATGGTGCACAGCCAGGTTTTGCTGTAAAATGAGAAGTACTGGAAAATATGCCTTGTATGTCACTAAGCGTAAACCATTCGCTTTGTTTTATGGAACAGAGCCTAAAAAAATACAGGCATTAAAATCAAGCCAATATAAATGAAACTCAAAAGACAGGAATATTACTCTGTAATGTTCCTTTCTTTCTTCTTTCCTCCCTCCCTCCCTCCCT
>JAOYMU010000292.1:16135251-16147692 GCA_025802295.1 Psammodynastes pulverulentus | reverse complement strand
AACTGCTTTAGGGTCGCTCGTTGTCAAAAAGCCCCGGTCCCACTAGGCACAGTGGCACAGGCGGAGACCATGACGATGGCCGCCGCCTGAAGCTGCCACACCTTGCGGAGCCTCGGGTGCTCCAGCATCGGCCTCCCAGCCCCTGGATTTTGGGCTGGGGACCTCTGGAGAGTCACCCTAAGCCGGCAGGTGCCCTAACCGGGTGCCTGGCCCCTAGGGGCCTCCGCGACGATGGGTTTCGGGCCCTGGGGGCAAGGAGAAGCCTCTCCAGCGTCCGGCACCGTTGGAGACCGGAAGTCGAATCAAATATTTTCAACATCATTTGAAAATAATACGGACAGTGAAGCAAGCAGAAATGAGTAAGGAGTAGCTTTTAGCTGCAGGCTTGCAAACTATTTCAGTTTCATAAGTGACTTCGCAAATTTGCAAAGAGGCATCAGTTCTTGACTTTGAGCTATGATTGTTTCTAGCAAAAGTAAGCCACATACAGATGCTTATTTATTTATCTTTTTGGATAGCAGGACTCTAAAAGTAGGCAATCCTTTGGTGTAATTAGGACGTATGAACTTCGATGACTGGTGGTGTGAAATACTCTAGTCGCAGTGTGGGATTGTCCACAGGATAAGACATTGTTGCTTGCTTGGATACACAGAATTGTTTCTTACTGGAAAGAATGAACTCCATGTTACCCTCCTGGCAACACTACTATAGTTAAACCATATGCTTAGTCTTAGTTGGTATCATGGTGTAGAAATCATGCAGATTAATTCTGAAATCTGTATTCAATACTTGGGCTTGTTAAAACAAACAAATATTATGATAAAGATAAATTAGAGTTTGCCTCTAATTAGCATTAAACAGTGTTGCCACCACAGTGACTCTTTCCATAATATACCCATGGTGTGATTTGCTATCAGTGTGTGGCTATCCCACTTGAGTGTGCTAGAGGGCTGCAATTTGTCCTTTAACCTTGCCCTCCTGATGATGAATCAAAGGGCACACAGTAGCAGTATACAAAAGTGACATTTTTTTATTTCTAACTTCACTTGTCGTCTTTCTTGTAATTTGATACGTTTGCACTGCTGTGTTTAATGATCCCTTTCCTGGCTTTGATGAATTGAAATAGCTCATTCCAAACTGGCCTATTACTCTCCATTAGTTCTTCTTTACCGGTAAGTTAAATACATCCCTTTTTTCTCAGTTGATGTTGCCTTCTGAATAGCGGAGGTGCCTTAGGCCCAGTTTACTACCTTCATATAAAAAAATCTCAGCACCCACTAATATTGTTACTTGCAACAATTGGACTTTTGCTTCCTTCCCAACCGAGATGCTTTTGTTTTTAAATCGCATAAGTATTTTTGCGCCCTCCTTTGTATTGTACATTTCAGCAGGTTTAGGACTATTATGGGGCCTAGTTGTATGAATTTCAAAGCCGAACACTTAAGACTGTGAATAGGTTGGTGAATATGAGAACAGAAAAATAAAGTTGGAAAAGGACAGCTTTTAAAAAAATAAACTATCCAGATCATTCAACAGCCTTCTTTTCTTCAATGAGATGTGTGACCGCATGTATGTATGTGTGCAAACATGTTACATATAAAAGCAGCCTTCGACCAGTCATTTAACGACTGTTTGAAGTTGCAGTAAATGGCCTCGGAAAAAGTTACTTACAGCCCATCCTCAAAGTTATGATGGTTACCATCGCTCCTGCAGTCATGTGATCTCATCTTGAGTGCTTGGCAACTGGTTGCGTTTATGTTCTTTTGTAGTGTCCTATGGCCACATGATCTCATTTTACATTTTTTTAAAAAAACCATTTAACCATTTTCTGGCAAAAAAAGACATCTGTTAATTTCCACTTCAGAATAGATAGTTATAGGTTGGTGATGTGAATCTGTGTTCAGGCCGAAAGTTATAATTACTAAAACTTTATTCATAAAACTTTATGAACCTTATTTTCCTTGGCCTAAGGTGTATTTTGCAGATCTTTATCTCTATTATGAAACATAGTTAGACGGTGCTTTTTGCCGACTGAGAGCATTGATGGCTGTTAATTTTATCTTAATAGCATGGCCTGAAATATATGCAACACAGAAGCAAGTCCTATTGAGTTCATTAAGTCATATTTTCCAAAAAGTATCTTCAGCATCCCAGCATTTCTAGGAATCTTCATTCTGCAATAGGATTTTCTTTTTAAAAAAAGCATTACATGACAAGTATATCAGTACTTGGGCTGAAGTGGAAATTTTATAACTGAGTTATAAAATCTTAGAAACAATATGGTTTGTAATGGAAAAACTACAAGGGGAAGTAGAAGGGATATAATAACACATGTGCAAAACCTTCCCTTCATTTTGTGAATAGACCATTTAAATTAAAGTAGGCTGAGGAGGTAAATTCCATTGTTTCAATTGTTTAATATTCCATGTCAATTTTTTTATAGATAATTACATTCAGCAATAAATATCAAGAAGAATTTATGCAACCTGTTCTGGTTTGATATCCCATTTCTCTCCAGCTGTAAAGAAAATTCATTATTACATCTTTGATTGCAATAGGTGGGTCTCATTACACTGATAATAAAACAACTTTTAAAAAATGACAGCTATATGGGATATCATATATTTGCTTTTAGTGGCACTGAATTTGTATGTTAGCTACAGTTGTGCCAAATCTTTCCATCTCATAATATATTGGAGCTCAACTGAACATGTGAAACTTACTGTGGACTTTTAAATGTTAATAGTAAGCATTTGACATTTTAGAAATATGTTAAACAGTTAATGAAAATAGTATATGTTTATGGGTAGGCATAATCCGTGCAAAAATAGCCCGAGATGCAAGAAAAGCCGGATTCTTGTAATTCACTGTTTGAACCCCGACATTGTGTTAGCAATAGCACTTTAGATTTATATACCGCTTTGCAGTGCTTTTTACAGCCCTCTCTAAGCGGTTCACAGAATCAGAATCAGCATATTGCCCCCACAATCTGTTGATGAGCAACATTTCAATTTTAATCTCCTTGTGTAAAGTGGCCACCAGGTGTCATCAGAATACTTTTCTTAGGCTGGTAACTACCACTTTGTGTGGCTGTACTTTATTTAAAAAAAAACAACTTTAGATTTATTATTAAGCATAGCTTAGTGTGAAATATTTTGTATTTTTCTTGAGGCAATTGTGACATTGCACTTCCGCGGAAATAACGGAAAAGGTTACGGCTGCTAAGCCACCCAGTTGCCTTTCTATGCTGCAACCACTGTATGGAACCAGGGGCAATAGTTCTTGTGTGAGAAGGTAGTGTCCTGATTTGCAGTGATGCTGTTATGAGCTTGATCTACGTCCCTGTGCACATAAGTGGTAGTGACAACATTATAGACTACAAGTAGTCCTCGGCTTACATCCGTTCATTTAATGAACATTCAAAGTTACAACAGCACTGGGGGAAAAGTGACTTACGACCATTTTTCACACCATTATTGCAGCATCCCCCTCATGGTCATGTGATTAAAATTGGAATACTTGGCAACTGTAATGTATTTAGGATGGTCCAGGGGTCAGGTGATCCATCTTTTGCAATCTTCTGACCAGCAAAGTCAGTGGGGAAGCTGGATTCACTTAAGAACCCTGCTATTAATTTAACAACTGCAGTGATTCATTTAACAACTGTGGTGAGAAAGATTGTAAAATGGGGAAAACTCACTTAACAACTATCCTGCTTAGCCACAGAAATTTGGGGCTTATTTGTAGTTCTAAGTTGAGGACTACCTGTAGTCTATAATATTGTCACTTCCACATATGTGTATATATGCTGCAGTACTGTTGCACTTCAGTTGCTGAATGCTCCATTTTCCAGAACTTCACCAGCTTAAACAAAGTTTTTTAAAGCTGGCTTCAGTGCTGAAATGGAACATCACTAGTACACAGAGCATTCCCTTTGTAGGAGACAGCAAGTTAAGTTCCAGAACATGTCCCCCCCATGAGAAAATTAAAGAATTTACTGTACCTTTATTTAGAAATATTTTTTAAATCTAATGTGTATCTGCTTTCTGTTTCCTTATTTTTTTTTAACTATATCTATCCATTTTCACTAATATACCATCATAACTATTTAGATTTTTGTTTTCTTGTTTGGTGAATGCGGAGTTAGTCTTCAAGAAGGAAGGTTCTAGAATGAAGATTGCAGTAATCTCCTATCAACAAATGTGGAGCTTTTTCTAAGGGGACACAAGGTCATCTCTAACCATTATGTAATCCTACACAATTTGACAATTTAGGACTGCAAATATGCCATTTCTTATTATAAGGCAGAGAGCAGAAGTACAGAAATATATGGCAGAACTTTTCCATGTTGAATTGCCTTGTTCCTAATGAAAGGATCATCATTTTCAAACTCCAAATTTTTAAGCTGTCAATAGTTTTAACTTATGTCAAAGAGGAGATCTGATCTTTGAGGATGTAAATACCACTTGCTGCTTTTCGTATCATTGAACATTACTTGTAATGAAGGAGATGTAGTCCATGTTTGTACTAAAGTCTATTTAGCTGTTGAAGAATATTGACAGATTATTTCCATGGATATATAATGTAAAACTTGCATATTCATTCAGATTACATCCCAGGGTCCTGAAGGAACTGGCCTATATGATCTTGGAACTACTGAACAAAATCTTTCAGAGCTCCTGAACCACAGAGAAAGTGCCAGAAAACAGCTGATGTGGTTCCAATTTTCAAAAAGGGGAAAGAAGTGGAACCAGGAAGCAACAGGCCAATCAGCTTGATATAAATACCTGGGGAAATCCTAGAAAAGAATAATCAAGTAGTAGGTTTGTGAGCACCTAGAAATGAACAAAGTGATTAATAAAAGCCAGCATGGGTTTGTTAAAAACAGATCATGTCAAACAAACTTTATCGCCTTGTTTTGGTAAAGTGACTAAATTCGTGGATGAAGGAAATGCTTTGCATATACCGTAGTATACTTGAGCTTCACTAAGGCATTTGACAAAGCCTACTTCTTGTAAGATAGAACAATGTGGGATAGAAAGATGGATTTGCAATTGGCTGACCAACTGCACTTGGTGTGTAGTATTAAATGGAACTACATCTACATGGAGGGAAGCATGCAATGGGGTACCTCAAGATTCTGACTTGGGCATTGTGCTCTTCAACACCTTCATAAATGATCTAGATGAGGGAATAGAAACGACCCATCAAATTTGCAGATGAGACCAAGCTAGGGGGAAATTGCTAACACTTTGGAACACAGACTCAAGATTCAGAAGAATCTTGACAGACTTGAGCTATTGGGCCCTATCCAATAAAATGCAGTTCAGTGGTGAGAAAAGTAAGCTCCTGCATTTAGGCAGGAAAAAACAAATGCTCAGGTACAGGATTGGCTGTATCTGACTCAACAGTAGTGCCTGTCAGAGGGATCTATGGTAGATGTACCACTTAAATATGAGCCAGCAGAGTGCTTCAGCTGCATAACAAACAAACAAAACCCCCAAAAACCAAATGGAGTCCTAGATTACATCAATGAAGGGATAATATCAAGATTATGAAAGTGATAGTATCTCTTCATACTTAAAGAGAGATCCTACCTGGAATTAAGGAGATATTTCCTGACAGAGACCAATTAACTAATGGAACAACTTGGCTCCCTGAGTTGTGGGTGCTCCATTGCTGGAGATTTCTAAGACAAAAATTGGACATTCATTTATGTATGGGATGGTATAAGGACTCCTGCCTTGGGGAGGGATTGGACTAGAAAACCTATGAAGTCCCTTCCAGTGGTAATAATCTAATATCTTCCTTTATTCATCAGTGAAACATCTATCTGGATCTTATTCTTGAAGCTCTGACACAGTTATAGTTCCTTGAATGCGTCAGTGGCCTTTAGAGTCACCTTGACAGATGATTTGGACAGGCCTAGTATAGTGGGGGCAGTCTGATATTGCTACTTGCAATAAAACAGCATCCAAATTACTTAGAATTATATAGGTTGTACAATAAACAATTCAGAAGAAGGCACAGACAAATCACTTCTGTGTTGTTGCCAAGAAAGCAGTGCGAGCAGCAGCAACAACAACAAAATGGACGTATACAAGAGTCCCAGAATCCCAGAGCCAAGTTTAACTTGTGAGAAGAATAATTTTTATTTGAATGGATGCCATCTTTAGGTTTTGATGCTGGCTTGTTTAGCTCTATTTCATTGTTTTGAGTAAATCATGCCTTCTTAACATAAAATTCAGTTTGAAGCCAGCTGTTTAGTTATAAAAAAATTAATTGGGGAAATAGTATTTGTTTTCTATATTCTAGTTGCCCTTTAAATAAATGCAATGCTTTCTTAGAATATTATGTCAAGCTATCAAACACAAAGGTCACATCTTTTACATTTGAATTCCCAGAATGGACATACTATTTTCATTGCAACCTTGATATGACTTCTATGGATTGGTTCCACTTAAAGTATATAATTGTATTCAAAAGTGCTGGAATTAAGTAATGTCTATCTGCATTGTTGTAAGTTGTTATAAAATTTTGTTTTTAGAGACACTAAAAGTTATTTCTGTTTTCTATGATTTTTACTGATGTCTGTTGTGCAAAAAAATTCCTATTTTTAAATTTAGATGTCAAAATATACTGTTCTATGTAAGAAAATATTTACCAAAATCAATAGCTGAATATGTCCTTGAATTTTTTAAAGTAATAGCATATATTCAGCAAGTTATGAATTGGATTGTAATAAAACATGTTTGTTTTTATGTACACAGAAGCTAATTTATACTTTCTGTTTTTTCTCTTTTTAGATATTCCTAGAATAGATGTACTAATTCATTTTATTGGAATTATACTCTACATTATCTTCATTAAGTATGAGCGTTGAAAAAAACGAGAATTATGAATGTGATGAAAACATAGAAAATGAGTTACTACAAGACAGCGCTAAAAATATTTTAGCAGGAAAAACTCCCAATGAATCTTTTTCTAATTCAAAACCACTTCTGATGAAAGAACTGAAAAATCCATTGAAAAACCCAGAAGAAAATGGCTTAGCTAAACGGCCATTATCCCAAACAACTGATCAGGAATTTAATGAAACAACTATAATTGAAAATGAACCTGTCTCGAAAAGATTAAAGCTGATTGATACAAAACCTACAAAAGAGAGCGAAGGAAATCCTTCTGATTCTACAACATATGAATATCCTATTGATGGGACAAATAAATCAGTAGGAAAACTGGCTACAGACCCCTCTCCAAGTAGATGTTCATTTTCATCAAATTCTTCATGCATTCAGCATGAATTTGTGCCTGAAGATAATACTGTACAGATAACACCTATGGAAAATGCATGTTCTCAAGAGAATGAAACATTACTTCCAGAATGCAAATCATCTGTCTTAGATGATTCAACTGGCATTAATTATACAACGAGTAGTATTAAGAATGTCTCAAAATGCAATATCTGTAAGGAGATTTTTTCCTCTGCTCTTGATTTAGAAAACCATATTCAGGAACATCACCTTAAGCAATCAAAAGAAAAAGGGAGTTTGTATTCTACTTCTAAATCAGAGCATACTTCATCTTTGCAAGCGCACGTCAAGCAGACTTCTGGTCAACTTACCTATTTTTGTGATCTCTGTGGTTATCAGACTTTTAAGGAAGCTCTCCTACAAGCTCATTTTCTTGGCAAGACGCACCTACGACGACAAAATCTGGCTGCCCGTGGTGGATTTGTAAAGATGTTAACAAAAAAATCCTTTTGTAAAAAACAGTGGTTTCCAATCAAAGAAAAGAATGTCAGAATGAAATTTGCCTCTAATAAACAAAAAATAAGAGATGAGCTTTCAGATCATTTAAGTATTTCAAGCAATAAGATAGAGAACCTGAAAGAAAACTGCCAAGATGTACCTGAAATGATGCCATCCACTGAAAAAACAGAATGTATTACTAAGGAAGAGGTCTTACTGTGGAAAGTGGATGGAAATGGTGAAATTCTATCTGAAAAATCAGATGTATCAGAGTCTTCTGAATGCAATCCATGTTTACTGAAATCTGCTAAAAGTAGTCAAGTCACAGCTAGCAACTTAAAGGCCATGGGCGTGTTCCAGAAAAAAAGAAGAATCCTATCACGAGGAATGACTTTCAGGCAAAGTACTTTTTTCAGACTAAATCAGCAGATTAAAAGAAGATACAATCTTTTAGGTATTGGTAAAAAAAGCAAGCTTGATTTTAGAGCCAAGCATAGCATTCAGGGAGAGTTACATCAGAGTGATTTATCACAGGCCAAAGTTTCACAAAGTGAAGGCGATGGCAAGGATTTCTACATGGATAACTCCAAAACAGCAGCATTACAACACGATGAAAAAAATATACTGGAGCATAAGACTACATCAGAAAAGGAACTTGATGAGCAGGGAACACTAGATCCTGGTAATCATGGTGGATCTACCTTGTCAAATAAAGAAGGCCTGAAATTGGATGCTGATAAAACTCAGGGTGAATTTAAAGTCCACTGTCAAATATATGGATATTCCTCTGACAGCAAGGACCTGGAATGTCTTCAAAAGAATAATCATATAGACAATTGCAAGATAAATTGCCCTAAATGTTCGTTTCTTGCCCCAAATGACATAAGCCTTGGGAAACACATGTCCGAGGAGCATAGCATGGCTTTCTCTTGTTCTGTTTGCTGCAAATATTTTCTAACCGAAGAAGAAGTAGCAGCTCATAATGCAACTGAGCATCATAGTGATTTATTGTCTCAAGGAAATACCATTCGGTCGCTTAAGACTGATCTGGCTGTGCATTCAACATCTTGCCCTTCAGGTGAACTTCCCAAGGTTGTAGAATTGAAAGCACAACAGGAAGACCTCAAGCTCTCAGTGTTACAACCTGGTAGTGAGTTCAAGGAGTCTGCTCTGAGCAGAAGTCAATTTCAATGTAAAAAATGTTTTTATAAAACAAGGTCTTCTTCTGTGCTTACGAGGCACATAAAACTTCGCCATGCTCAGGAATACCATTTCCTTTGTAAAGCATGTAACCTTTATTCGTTAAGCAAAGAAGGAATGGAAAAACACATAAAGCGAAGCAAACACCTTGAAAACGCCAGAAAAAACAACATTGGCTTACGATTTGAGGAATGTATTGAAAAGATATGCGTAGGTGGAACAGATGGTAAAAAAGGAACTGAAGGCCCTATTTGTGGAAGTTTAAAGACAGTATTAGAAAATGAGAGCATACATGCACCTTTCTCTTCTCTGCAGAAGGTATTGATAAATAAAGAGTTGTACTCATCAAATGAAACGATTAAAGATAGTGAGTTGATTCTTGGCAGCCTGCAAAAGAAAGGTAGGCCTAAAGGGACGATTTCCCGGACATGTCCTCATTGTGGCCTATTGGCATCTAGTGTAACAAACTTGACTGTTCACATTCGCCGAAAGCATAGCCACCAGTACAGCTACTTATGCAAAGTATGCAATTACTATACTGTAACTAAAGGTGATATGGAACGTCATTGTGCTACAAAGAAGCATAAAAGCCGCTTGGAAGCCAGTGGGGAGAAAAATGTTGAGTTTATTGTTTGCCCAGAAAATGATAATATTGAAGCCAACGTGAAGAAAACAGATAATCCAGGAAACCTTTCAAAAGAATTTATAGTTTCTAATGATCAGCCTTCAGAGACGGACCAACCTATTTTGGAAAACAAGGCAGATGAACAGGACAATATCATCCAATTAAGTGTCAAAAATATAATTCACCTTCCCAAAATAGATAGAGGTAGAAACTTTTCTGAAACACAATGTAAAATTGCAGAATTGAGTCACGTTAGCCAAGATAAAAATGTGCAGGTTCAAACAAGACTAGCAACTGCAAATGATAACAAGTGTGCTCATTGTAACTTCACTGCACATTCTTTTTCTTCCTTGGAAGTACATATAAAACGCAAGCACACTAAAGAATTTGAATACTACTGCATGGCCTGTGACTATTATGCAGTTACTCGCCGAGAGATGATTAGGCATGCAGCAACAGAAAAGCATAAAATTAAAAGACAGTCGTATATATGTGGTTCTTCAGGAGAGGAGGCAGACATAGCAAGTATTGCCAAAGAAACTACTATTGTTTCCCCAGAGGAGCAGCAAAATACAGAAGATCTTCAGATTTCACTAGATGAAACAAAGTCCCAAAGTAATATTGAAGAGGAAAGTCCAGACAATCAGGTCACCCATAAAGTGAATAAGTCACCTACCTATCTGGCATTAGAAGATAGTGTTGCTTCAAAGGTTTCTAAAGATTGCGTTTTTGAGGCTGTAGATGCTGAAATGGAAGACGGAACTGATCAAGGCAGAGAAAATACAAGTGGTGGAGAAAATGATCAGAATGGAGGTCTTAAACTCAATGAGATGGTTGAACTTAAGGAAACAATTGATTGTGTTCTGCATCAAAGTGAAGAAATAGCAAAATCAAACATTCATTTGACAACAGAACCTGGAGATGAAAACATGGCTTTTGAGGAAAGTTCTCCAAATTCAGATTTAATGAAAAATGAGAACAAACTGCAGGAAGATTCTGAAAAAAGATACGAAGGTTCAGAAGTAGTTACTGAAGAAGTGAAAACAGATGAAACCCATTTATCAGACACTGGTAGTGCACTGGAACAGGAAAGCATCAGTGAAAATACTGAAAGTTTTAAAAACATCCAAATTTTACAGCAACAAATAAATGTTAAGCAATGTCCTACAGCGGAAGAAGAGGGTACCTTGATAGATGCACAGCAGGAAACAGGAGTATCTTTGAATAATATTTGGGGTTCAGATAGTTCAGTAGCTGAAGCCGTGGACAATAATGATATAGCCTTGGATGCTTTAAACAGTGTTGATGGCAAAATAGTAGATGGAACAGGGATGCAAAACTGTGGTCAATTTGATTCTTCAATAGTGAAAATAAACCATGAAGACGGTTCAGAACAAGTCAATCGCCCAGTTGATGTCCAGAACCTGAGTAAGCAAAAAAGTTGGGATAGAGCTGTAAAAGTGGATTGCCCACGGAATGATGGAAAAAAGAAGAAGGTAGAAGGCCATCCTGTGAGAGAATCTCCCCGAATTTGTTGTGATGACTGTGGTTTTTTAGCAGATGGTTTAAGTGGACTAAATGTTCACATAGCCATGAAGCATCCATCAAAGGAGAAGCATTTCCATTGCTTGCTATGTGGAAAATCGTTCTACACTGAGAGCAGTCTTCATCAGCATCTGGCTAGTGCTGGCCATATGAGAAATGAACAAGCAAGTGTTGAAGAGTTGCCGGAAGGGGGTGCCACCTTTAAATGTGTGAAATGCACAGAACCTTTTGATTCTGAACAAAATTTATTCCTTCACATAAAAGAACAACATGAAGAACTGCTCCGGGAAGTCAATAAGTATATTGTTGAAGATACTGAACAAATTGTCCGAGAGCGAGAAGAAAATAAAGGCAATATTTGCAAATACTGTGGGAAGATATGCAGAAGTAGTAATTCAATGGCTTTCCTAGCTCATATCCGTACTCATACAGGTACGTATTGATGAGTTGCACAGTTAGCATTTTGTGACTGAAATTGAATTAAGATTCCTCCCTCCTTCCCCTTCTCCCTCTTCCCCTTTTGAAACTTTTAAATCAGTCCTTCTAATACTCTATTCCGACAATATATGATTTCCGTATTCATTGATTAAAGATTGAGAAGTTAGCTTTTAGGAGTATTTTTTAGAAGATTAATTTTCTTAAAAGTTTTCAATAGCATCTCTTTTGTTAATATATATTTTAAAGATTATATCCCCAGATAAACTTATAATTCGCTAATTTCATTGTAACTCATGAAGTGAGTAAGTTGTGGTTTCATAGGACATTTTCCTTTGAAACAATGGATGTCTTCTGCTTGTACAATATGTAATTGCTTGGCACAAATAAAATGAAACAGAGATGGGTAACTTGAGATCTGAAGGTATTGATCACCAAGAAATTTGGGATTCATTTCTGGAGCCACCATTTTTGGCAACAATCAGCTAGTGGACTCACACCAAGAGAGCTAATTCAATGTAGAAGCTACCGGGGTTGGAAACTGGGAGACCATGGATTCTAGTCCCACCTTAGGCGCAGAGCCATCTAGATAACTTGGACCAGTCACCCTCTTTCATCCCTAGGAAGTTGGCAGTGATAAATCACTTCTGAAAATGTTGCCTAGAAAACTTACAGGATTTGTTCAGGCAGTTGCCCAAACACTGACTCCAAGACAAAGAAGAAATAGAAAAAAATTCACCCCAAGTTGGGAAACATTAGGACAACATATGAGGAAAACACCTCAGAAAGTAGCTTTCTGATCCCTCTCCCCTCCCTCTTTCTTTCTTTCTTTCTTTCTTTCTTTCTTTCTTTCTTTCTTTCTTTCTTTCTTTCTTTCTTTCTTTC
>JAOYMU010000292.1:16114410-16122701 GCA_025802295.1 Psammodynastes pulverulentus | reverse complement strand
TCTAAAGGTTTTTTTTATCTATTGCCACACATAGAAATGCCTCCCATTTTCCTTTTTTTTCTTAATGGTTATTTCGTCACATGGACCATTCATAATGTTTAATTGAACTTCAACTATATTGCATTTAAAATGGCGGATCCTGAAACTCTTTAATCCAAAGCTAATTAATTTAGCAGAAATGTTTAAAAGGTTTCCAAATGCCATGGCATATATAGTACGGTGTAGGACATTCAGAGGTGGGTTTTAATACTGCGCTCTTATTAAAAGTGTATTTTAGTGTTATTATGCTAAAAAAAAATTAGCTAATATATGTGCCACATGAAATGCTTTCTTCAAAACATTTTAAGTTGCTGGAGAGGCTTGATGGTTAGTGTAAATTTTAGGGTTGGTTCAGTGAATTAAACCCAATGCCCACCAAAATGATAAAGTGAGTGGTTAAGGATATTTTTCAGCTGGAGTTTGGTCGTGTCAGCTCTTGCAATTAAACCTCTTAGCAGAACAAAGTGAGTGCAATATTCAAAAGAAAATTAGAATGCTTTTCACTGAGGCAAATGTTTCTCACAAAAATAGCACATTAAACTGACAAGAGTGGTGACGGGAAGAAGCACTGGACAGTTGCTGACCAAATTACTTGCAAGCACACTGGAAGTTGATATGAAAATTGTCACTTGTAAAGTAACAGAGGACTATCCTTTGGTCCTTGGGCAACAAATAATATTCACGACTACTGCATGTGGGCAGCTATCTATTTTGTGATATGATTAGTAGTTCTATGCATACAGGGTCTGTGACTAAGCTATCATTTGCCTGATATTTAATGGGCATGTGAAAAATGGAGTTTGGATTTGCTTGTATATGGATAGCGGGAATGGTGGATCAGAATTGGCAAGCCATTTTAAATTGTGGTTGCAACCCTTTGCAATTAGCTGACTCTCGTGTGTGAAGGAGTATATTGTGAATTTCTTAAAAGAAACTGCTTTTTATTGTTTGAGAAGTCATCTTTTTTGGACAGTTAAATACATGTCAAAGTTGTCAAAGTAGCCTTACATATTTAATGACGAAGATATTCCAAACTCTACTTCTGATGTGTCTTCAGTTACAATTAAAATAATAATACAGTTTAGTCCAAGATACACCATAAATGTTAGTCCATTAACAGTGAGTGGATTAGCAATAAAGTATAATAAAATATAATGGGTTTTGAAAAAGAGAGGACTAGGGTATTTAAACTTTTACTAAAGAACTCTGCCACTATTAGTGTATTTGAGTGTGTAGCAAGAAGGAAGCATGTGCTTTATTTTTGCCATAAAAATTGTCTAGTATGTAGATTAAAAAATGGCAGTATAAAAAAAAATCTAGCAATGAGTAGCATATTAGCAGCAGTTTAGAGCTAGTACAGTAAAACTACTGACAATGTCAATTCATTATCATTGATAGCTAAATAATCTTAGAAATGCTCAGTGGACCTATTAGTTCCCGAACATAAGCAGCTCATGCTTCATTCCTTCATTAGCTTTAATTGCTATAAATTTACCTTTTTAAAAAATCATGTTTTAAGAGGTGAAGTGATCTTTCAGGAACATTAACTGGGTAATTTTGTCACAAACAGAAGGTCCTATACTGTGTTTTCTTTTCTTTACTAGTTAAGATTCTGTCCTGTCATTTAGATTCATCGAACAAGCTTTCTATTAGGTAGAAGGTTAAATAATTTTTCCAGTTGTTACAAAATCTGTTTGGACACGTGAATTGTCAGTGCAAGACTATGAATCATTACAAATGGAAGATTTCACTTGATTGCCTTGAAATATAATGCTGAGCTGAATCAAAAGGTGAAAAATTTTGGAGAAGTGATGGTAAAAATTAAGAGATTTTATACACTGTGTAGTTAGCATAAAAGATGGAGGAAACACAGCACTGCTTTCACATGTTGCTTTTATTGTTTCAAATCTAAATTTAATTTTTTCCAGCTGCACATAGAAATACTTTGCTATAGAGATTGGAAGCTACTAATCTTTCAGCATTTGAAATAAACCGTCTGCTACTCATTTCCTTGTCAGCAGATGTGTGGTGATTGTTTTCCTTTGCATTATGTTCATGAATGAAAAATGCATCCCTGATTTGAGAAGGGATCTGTTTTCAACGAATATCCAACTGCTACCTATTTAAATTTAATTTTCAGAAGTCTGGGCATGAAGTTGTTGATTACACTAAGATTAGCAAACTTAAACTGGTTTTCAAATAGTTATGTTTGCAAACCTTGTGCATTGGAATAAGAGAAAAGGCTTAGCTTGCAGTTTTGAGATTTTAAAAGCAATGAATTGCTCATGATTTTAGATTTTAAACAAATTTACAGGCAGCATACCTAAAAATGCATCTACTTTTTCATACTTTTCCTTGAAATATAAGGCTCCTAAAGAAACCTCTAAGACTTTTATTAAAAAGTTTGAAAAAAATTAAAATTAAAAAATGTTAATAATTTGAAACCAATCTATATGCTTACCTTAATCATTCTTGTAATGTGTGGAAACACTTTTATATTAAGGAATGGTTATAGATTTTGAACATTAGTTGAAGCACATAGATTTCCCTTTTTTGTAACTTGTCTGTAGTTTTCACTTCTGTTATGTTTGTGTACTATCTATATTGTTGTGCATTATCTCAAATATCTTCTGGAGAAAGTGTTTTTAAACATTAAACTTCATTTGAACTTTGATGGTAGCACTTTTGCCAGTGTATTTATGAATGTGCCTTTTATAGTATCTATTTTTAAATGGTTCCCAGGAATGACTGAATTTTGAAAACGTTACACCGAAAATTAAAAGAACTTGCCTGAAAGAGAGGTGAAAGCATCTCATCCCCCACAAGGTTATGCATTTTGCTCTCACTTTATGTTTTGTCATCAACAAAATAATAAGAAAAAAAACATGTTTAGTGTTGTTTTTGAAGAACAAAGAGTCTTCATTTTTAAACAATATTGGGAAAAGTGGAAGATGTGCATTTGGATTTTAAATATGTCTTAATTGTATTGTAAGTGAACGGTTTGCTCTAAGGCTATGAAAAAAATCTTTAAATAGAAAGTTCAAACTTCAGTTAAAACTATTTTTGTGTGGTGTTACCTATTTTTTTGTGCTTTAGAAGGGATCTCTATGTAGATGATTATAATGTCACTTTCTGACCTTTGCAGCTTGAATAATTGTAAATCATTGCTTCATAAAGTGTCAGAGAATGTCTGTACCAGGCAATTAAATGGCAGAATATAATAGACCAAATTATTGCCTGTCATGTTTTCAACAACACAGTTAGTATTTGAGTTACACTTAATCATTACGTGCATTAGCAACTTCATTGGAATCCCGCTTCAGGCTGAGCATGAAATACATTACATTATTTAAACCTCTAATGGTAGAAGTCATTTATTTGTGTTGAAGTGTACAACATGCAGCGTTTCATAAAGCAAGGAACACTTGAGAGCTTAATTTATCCAAATCAAAGTCTAAAGGCAGATAAACACAAGTGGCAAAAATTAGTAATTTTTATAGGCTGGAAATATTTAAAAATACATGGTTGTGAGTAATTGCAGGCAGCAGGAATAAATTAAAATCACTATTTTTGGTTGGCTCAGAGAACTAAAGCTGTTTTATATTTAAGTAATCAAATGTAGCATGGAATCACATTTTTGACTGAAAAATTAATTACACACATCATATCCACAGCTGTATCCAAATAAAACAGAGCTGAAGCAACAAAGTAAAGCAGACTTTCTGTGGCTTCAATAATCTGAAATATTCAGAGTACAGAGAGGACACCCTTAGAGTAGATCCAGTGATAATTTGGCTCATAGTCAACAAAGGAAAATATCATACTGATAATAATATATTTCACTAAGTCATACTTTGATATTTTTTTGGAGAAATGTTTGAAGAACACATGCTAAGACAATATGTGTAAATTAGATTGATTTCTCTTTTTTGTGTGCTAATAATGGAAAATAAACTGGACTGTGTTTCTGTTTAGTACTATTTATTTTTTTCTGCTGATGATACTGCTTTTTTAGTTGAATGGATTTTGGACTCTATTGTCTCTGCTGTAGAACCTCTGCAGTATGTATGTATTTAATGATGGTGAAGAGAACAATAGGGGGTTCTGTTTTGTAGCAAAAGTTAGTTTCCTCAAAATAGATACAATCCAGTAGTTCTCTAATGCAGAGTACTATTTTAATATACTTTACTGTTGTCTGATCAACTGTTGCCGTTTCTGCTACATCTAATGTTAGATGCTGTGTAAGTTAGATGCTGAGTTTTTGGAGAGTGGGCTTACATGAATTGTTTTTTGTTTAAGACATGAGCTGCAGAAGTGCCATAAAGATCTTCCTATTGAGTAGCTATCAGTATGCTTCACTAGTGTCCAGTTTGGCAAATGAAGCAGAAAAGTCAAGGCCAACTCCTAGTTGTAATGCTGTATGAAAAGCGTATTTTTATCCACCTCTACTTCAGTTGAGTTATGACAGTGCTTTTGTTGGACTTGCTGAAGTGAAAAGATATGAAGAGTACATACTTAGCTGAATATATGTTTGTATTTGAGTTAAGGACACTACTGGTGATTTATTCTTATACCTCCACTATATATAATCCAATGCAATGCACTTTCAAACTGCAATTATAAAGATGCACGTAGCTGTGTGATTGTGATATATGTGCCACCTAGAACAAGTACTGTGTCTTCTAAAGGCATTTCGTGTGTGTGTGTGTGTGTGTGTGTGTGTGTGTGTGTGTGTGTATACAAGAATGGTTCTGAAAAACAGAATACATTATTGAATCATAGAAACAATTGTTGCAAGGAACATGTCTAGTATTTAATAAAATAGAAATGATTGTTAATATATAGCTTACTTGGTTCTCATTGCAATAGAATTTATTGTAATTAGGTATTCTATTCCAGGAAGATGAGATTTCCTTTTCTCCAAAAAAAATGTATTATCTATTCAATTGTACGAAATCCTGATAGTACGTCTCAATGGTGGAACAGGTAACAATTTAGTCTCTTTTTTGTGAACTTGGTTGAATTTATGCTGCATTTTATGCTGCTCTCTTTTCCCATCCGATTAAAGATTGATCTGGTAAAAAGAGTCAGGATCCTTGGCTGGAAAATGCTGCCCACTTTAGATAACGTGTTCATTGGCAAGTGTTTAGAAGAAGGATATGCTATATGGGACCCTGCCTATTTTTTTAAGTGCCTGACCTGAGCAGCATAGTAAATGAATCATTGCCCATCTCTAATTTATGGGTATATCTAAAGATAGTTACAGTGTACTATACAAGCATTATATTTAAGTTCTCATTTTTAAACATCTAGTCCTGAAATTTGCACTGCCCAAATTAAGTCAGCAAAAGGTACCAGTTAGCTTACTGTGTTTCAACATTGGCCTCTGACATTCAAGGGCACCGCTTAAGAAGTCGGGTCCGGTTGCTACCTAAGTACTTTGATTTTTTAAAAACGGCAGGAATGATAAAACATTTTTAATTTTAACAAAGAAAAAAGTTTATTTGAGGAAATGGAATGGTCATGCGCAGTAGCACCAAGACCCATAACTTCGGTTTTACATATTTGAGAATCTGGTTGAATCTCCACTATGGCATTTTATCATTTTATAACAACAAAAAAATAATAGTTTCCCAGTGCTTTCAAGTTGTAAGGCGATGTGAGTCTTGTGAGAAATAAAAGAAAGGAATGAAAAGATTTTGGAAAGCGGTCTGTAACTACTCCCTGTCTGTAACATCTTCTCTCCTTTCCATTTCCATCTTAGTTTTGGTTATGGTTATGGTAAGAAGCAGTAGATACGTGAAAAGCTTTCTCAGATGTTGATGCTCATTTCAGTCCTTAGTCCAAGGTTCTCAATATGCCAGGCAACTCTGGTTTCCTTGGCACTAGATATGGGTAGAAGGACTATGGGCATTAGTTACAGAACCAACCAGCTCTTGTTTTTTTTCCTGAACTCTGTTTTGGCCTTTAAGCAATTCAACTGGGTTGAACAGGAAACTACAATGAAATTCTATTCAGTTAAAACAATTTTCATTGCTTTTTTATCTCACTGGGTCACTTTTGGCACAAAACAGCTGATTATATGCCCTTTGCAGCATCTGTGATATGTATGATAGGAAATAGAAAGGATTAAAGCAAGTTAAAAAGACATGAATCCAGGGCTAAAGATTATAAGTGGTTTTAAAAGGAATGATTAATTTAAACAAGAAGTGGTTACTTTCAGTAAATGTAATTCTAGCTCTTCATGTAGACAAGAGAGGCAAAATAGAAAATGAGCCATGGTTTGAGATTAGGGGAGTTGCGTGCTTTTAACAAGTAAGCAAGCCAATAAATAAATAAATAAATAGCATTGCATAAAAGTTCAGGAAAATGGTTACAAAACATAAAGATTTGTGATTAGGATAAGTTTGTGTTATATAGTGGTATTTGTGGGGCTGGGTATGGGAAGGGAAAGAAATTTAAATTTAGAAGTATTTGTGATATAATTACCAAGGAAGCAAATTTATTTCATACATAGTTTTATCTGTACATCCTTCCAGTTCAATATATTGTTCTATTTATTTTTCTTGTTGTTTTTAATTGTTTAAACAACTTTATAACCTGTCTGAATACTTGGATTATTGAACAAATTAGAAGAGTAATCAATAGAACTAGAATCTTTTTAGGTTTTGCTACAGAGAATTGCATGAATGACTTAATTTCAAATCCTCCCCTCTTTTCTGCCACTGCATTATCAAAACAGTTGGAAAAAGAGAACAGTCATGTAATTTTTCTGGAAGACAAAAATCACACATCAATTTAATTGACAAAGATAAATTTGACAAAATACTCTAAAGAAGCAAGCAGCAATCACATTACAATCAAGATCTTTTCATCTTCGTCTGTCGTTCTTGTTACATTAATTATAAATCTTCCCAACGAAGTGAAGCATGGGAATTGTACAAACAAGGAATAAAGGAAATATTTCCTTTAGCTAAGTCTGGAAAGTAATAATACTGTGCTGAATCTTTCTGTAGCTAGCACTATGGAAAACAATGTTAGTATATAAGAGCGTAGTCCTCCAGAACTTTGAGTAAAGTGTTGCCATTATAATTTTGTACTTTGTAATAGATACATGTGTTATTGATCATAGTGAAGAAATCAAATATTTTTTTCCTTGATTAGGACCCGTGGTATAATTTCTCCCCCTCTCATTTTCTCCATGTAGTTCCAGACTCATAGAATCATGCCACTGTTGCACATGGCTGCATTTATATCCGATCAACACACTTGATATAGCAAACTGAGTCTAATGGGAAAAAAAAAAGAAAATCAGATCTGAAAACATTCTCAACAAGGTGCTAAATTGAACCTATTATTCCCTTTCAACCCTTCTCTTATAAATTGCTTGTTTGTATAGTACTAGAGTATATTAAATTGGTCAACTATTAAATGGGGATTTACACCTATCATAAAAGAACTTTTTTTTTAAAGGATAACTTGCTCTGTTTTAGAAGACAAATTTCTCTTCACCCAAACATGTTTCATTTTAAAGCTGTATTTTAACAAAAGTGTTGGCTTTCCTGAGCTTGAGAAAGTTATCCATTAGTAGTGAAAATGAAGAAATCTACAAATAATCAAAGCCATACAATTATTAATAGTTAACAGTACATTGTCTATTAGGACACTTCATGCTATTGAAAAGGCTATTACCACAACATAGGTAGTGGTTCACTACACAAAGAGTTGTATTAAAAGTTGCTCAGATTTCTCTTTCTCATTTGTACATAAGATTTTCTTCCTAATCGTATATTTCATAATCACAAAAAGATATATTTTTTCAGGCACAGCAAATTAACTCCCTCTATGTGTACTTTGGGTAATTTCATTCTGGATGCAGAAGCAATACAGCTTTTCCCCTTTTCTTTGGGAAAACAAACTATGGAATTTAAATATTAATTGGAAGATCTGTAGTATAGTTCTGAAAAGGAAATAAAACACTCATCAGTTCTGTCAGCAGAGTTACCCTCCAGTAATGTAAGGGCACCTGTCTCTTGCTTCCACTTCGTAGAAGATTCCCAGCATTAAGTAGCCCCGCACATTAGCCCATTATTACTCAGAGGGGCTGCATCATTCTCTTCCCATTCACCCAAGCACATCACTTTAACACAGCATTTCAGCACAGTTCACAGCTAAATGTATGAATAACCGAGATTAAGAAAAAATATATATGGATAATTATATGCCCTGAGCTGGCTGAAGACATTTTACTG
>JAOYMU010000292.1:16061679-16073473 GCA_025802295.1 Psammodynastes pulverulentus | reverse complement strand
GGTGGATGGGTGGGTGGGTGGATAGATAGCTTACCTTGCAGGAAATGCTCTACATATTGCTTAGAGCAAAGGTAGAATTTAAATATACTTCATTGATATTTATTATTGGTAGGAGAACTAAACGCATAGCCTCATCCCTGTTTCAACATGGGAAGACTACTGTATGAGTATTGCACTTTTAAAAAGGACACATGTATGCACATTTTAAAATGTAACTCTAGGTTTAACAGAATTAATCCCCCAAATGGCTCTCTAAATACAAGTTATATAATGCACTGTCTCCTTATGTAGAACTACACTGTCTTTTTGAATTCTGTTTTGGAAACTAAGGATATGAATTACTGCTGATAAGGTCAGTTCAAGTTCAGTGGGATATAGCTAGCAAATGTATGTTAACCAAATGATACAATGAAATCTTGGGGCTGCAAATATCATTTTGTGATAATTCTAAACAAAATGTGATACCACTTTGTTGGCAGGAAGTTGCTTTGTTTTTTTTCATTTCAGAAATTTTTTTCCCTTTAGTGTCTGAATGCTCTCATTACTTTTAATTATTAAAAGTGTACTGCATGCAATGTTAAAATTGCAGTTATATTTTTTCTTCGTATATACTAAAATGGTTGTTTTCATAATGATATCAGAGAGAACTATATTGGCTACCATGACACTGCCTTGCCTGAGCGGTTTTTTTTTTATAAAACATGTTTAGCAACTGACTAAAATCTGAGCAGAAAGCTCATCTTGAAAGACTCCTTAATTAAAAATTAAACGATGAATTAAAACTTAAATTATGCAAAACTAATGAGCTACATTATGAAAACCAACAATTAGTGCACTACAATATATACAAGAAAAGTGTTAACATTCTTCTCTTTTCAAAGGTTTTTTTTTAATTTGGATTTTAATGTGCAGTGCATGCTGTATTGAAATCTTTCATCCTGAGGTACTACATATTTCCGAATTAAAATATAAATCAGTAGTTTTGTGATCTGTAATATTTTCTAAATGTATCAGAGATTTAAAGAATAGATAATACAAACGAATCCTTTAAAAAGCTGGTTGGGAAATAAAGACCCAATTGGTTTTCAATTAAGGAAACATCACATTTGTGTGTGTGGTTCAGATCAGGTCATCATGTCACCTAGCACAAATCAATAGTGTAAGAATGGCCTCATTGACAAACGTTGTAATTTAACTTACTATTCTAATTTCCTCAAACAGAGATTTCTCTACTTGCTGATACAGAAGCCCACTAATTGCAGATACAGAGATTCTGAGTAATGAATTTATATATGCATGAGTTTTCTAGGGATCATCAAAAGGGCACTATTAAATTGTACATTCATCTTGAAGCTTCTCTGGAAATATACTGTACTAAATATTGAACTCCTTGATGTGGGCTTTCAAATCTGATTAGCTTAAGCGGACATTAGGAGAAGCGCGCATCCTGTTTGCTGTTGCTTTTTTTACTGAAACCCAATGCCTGAAGTTCTCAGGCAAGAGATGAGTCAACTGCCTTTGCAACTGTTGGATGAAAGGCATATTTAGCTTAAATTAAATAATGACAGTAGAGTTCTATGAAGATATCCAGAAACTAGAAGAACTCATCCTGACCAATCCTCCAATAAACACTGTTCCCAACTTACGTTACCTGCTACAGTATGTCCTCAGAAACATAGATTTTCTATAGGGAAAGTCCTTAACTTACACAGGTAGTCCTCAACTTGTAACAGTTTATTTTGTGACCGTTCAAAGTTACAATGACACTGAAAAAAGTGAGCTATGGCCATTTTTCACACTTAATGACCATTGCAGCATCCCCATGATCAGGTGATTTACATTAGTGTGCTTGATAACTGACTTACATTGTGGTGTCCCGGAATCATGTTATTCCTTTTGCGACCTTCAGACAAACAAAATCAATGGGGTAACCATTCACTTAATAACAGTGTTACTAATTTAACAACTGCAGTGATTCACTGAACAACTGTGACAAGAAAAGTCGCAAAATGGGGCAAAACTCTCATATAACAACATGAATTTTGGGCTCAATTGTGGTTGTAAGTTGAGAATGACCTGTATTGGCTTCTATGTGAATAAGAACATTGCCCTCTTGAACTCCACTCTAAAGAAAGGAATTCACATACAATTATGTATGTGACATATTCTCAATGCAGATCCGTCTGTTGTATGCATAGTTTGTCTTTGAAAGCCAACATCATTTGAACAGTATCAACCTATGCAGGTGTTCAGGATCAAACCTCTACTATTATGTTGATGAAACAGATCATAGCATAAGAACGCTAGGGACTGGTTATAACTCGAAATAGTTGTTTCAGAAATTTCATGGCTGGAACAAAGCTCAAGTTTTCTGGAAACAAAGCATGCCTATTTTGGATGGATCTGCTTTGCAGTTCTGGAATCTGTTCTTGCTGGCTTGGATTATTTGAGCTGGTTATGGAATCTTTGAGTAAAGTAATAAGAATTTGTAGAGAACAGGTGCCAATATGGAACCATCAGTATATGTTCTGGTAGTGAACTGCTGCTTGCTAGATAACAGACACATCGGGAATTTCCTCTTTTAAAGGGGGATTCTTCCCTTCCCCAACTGTCCCCGTATTTTAGGTCTAGTAGATATAGCCAATCTTCCACTCTCCACTCCCCCTCCACCCCCAACAAACTACACACCATGCTTAAGAGAAGTAGATTGATTAAAAGGAAAGAGCTAGTCAAAAGACTTGTGAGACACCCATAAATAAATTAGGCAAGCAAACAAAGGGTAATTGTGGCTTGTTTGCTTGCTGAGGCTTTGATGCCTCTTTTTTTGGTCTTTTTTCTGCTCTGCTGTTTGTAGAGGCTTCAAAATGCATTTAAAAATGCAGACTATGTTGGTACGTTTTTGGGTGGGCACGCTCTGTTTATGGTCTTGTGATTTCTTGATGCAATCCATGGTGCATTTTTACCACAAAACTGCACTTTAACTTGTTGATTTGAACTGTTGCACAGTTATTTGGCTCTTTTGTAGCTATATGTGGAAAAAGAAGACTTGTTTTGCCAAATGAAGATGCGTGTGCAATATTGACACTCATTTTTGTTCCATGTTGCTGTTTCATGATATAAATATACACAGCCGGGGCTTTTTGTGTTTCCCTGGTTGGCTTCTGTACTAAGCAGCAGTATTTATTCTCTTCTGCTGATGCTCTCGTTTCGCAAGCCAGGACTTCCAGCCTTTTTTTTGGCACCACCAGAGCTAGGCTGTCAAAACAGATGAACGAATGCCCCATTCTCCAAAACGTGTTGCATTTGCTGGTTAAACCTGCAAGTTAGGTACTCTAGTAGAGACAGTTTAATTTATTGACTGGCTGTTATTTTTCTCGGTCTGTTTGTAGCCACAAACAGTTCATTTTCTGCCACACTTTCCTATCCTGGAGGGGTCAATTCAATTGAAGAGAACGTGGGAGAGATTAGTGTGTTGATTCTAAAAAATAAATAAATTAATATCCATGGGATGAAATTATGGACACTGCTTCAGTCAGAGATTCAAAACTGGAGCTTTCCAACGCTCTGTCTTTGTAGGATCCTGGGTCTTTCAACTGATGGACCAACCAGCCAACAGTAGCTGGTGAGAACTGAAAACAGTATTTGAGATATTTTGGCCACACTTGCAGAATTGATCCAGTTCTGCTACCCATACAAGCTAGAAACAAAACAAATCCTTTGTCAAACTTTACCAGACCAATATTTGAATTAGAAAGTCACAGCCAGAAATTCAGAACACAGCTCTGATAAAAAAAATGTATTTCATGTATTAGAAAAATCTCTACTACAAACAATAGAATCCACTGCAAAATCTAGAATTCAATCCTTCCGTATAGCACTGAAGGTTAAAATTCCAGATAAGAGAAGGAATTTCTCTTATCCTTATATGATGCAGAAAGAACTGCTCATATCTCAGACTTCAATGTGATTGCCACCAGTAGCTTATTATTGCAATGGAAAGGCTGATCTCAAGTCTTGGATTTCTGATCTTGCCTAGTTCTTATCCTTGAGCATATTCAATTTCATTTGAAAATCATGTATTCATTTCTGGAATTTGAATACAAGTGGTAATATTTTGGAATACCATTTACTTTAATGGCACTTTTGAGCTTAGTCCAATATTTGGGGGGGGGTGGCATTCTCCTCTTTTGGGTGATATTTTTGACATTGCAACACAAAATTTCCACATTATACTGTATTATTTTTTTCATCATACTGTTCACTCTGCATTCTTTACTTAAACCTTTGGAGCAGACTTGGGAGTTGTATGGGGAAATAGGAATATTTGTTTGGAGATATCATTCTGTCAGTAAAATAGTTACCTAATCGCATAAAGATATATAATGTTTGATTTTAATTATTTGCAGCTATATAAGTTAACACTTCATACATTTTAGCGGCAATTACAATAAATATAAGAATTGTAGCTGCACTGTTTTCTAGCTCTGATTCTAGTGTAGATGGTTGTGCTCCTTAATATCTATAGTACCACTTAATAACTATAATACCACCTAGACAATTAGCATTCTTCCCCCTAGATAGAAAAAGCATTGATGGTGGCAGAGATATTTTCTCACATTGTCTACACTAGGATGTATTGCTTATGACTGGATTGATTAAATTAAGTTCATAACACATTATGAAACAAAACACGACAAATGTATCACAGAAATGATGCTGCTTGCTGTTACCAGCCAAATTCATAAAAACAACTTTTATTTCTTTTCTGAGGCCATATTACACTACGCTGTGTACTATGCAAAACAAAGGTACAGAAAACAAGAACTGGTTGTCTCTTAATTACATAATCTTGTAAAGTAACTGAAAGATAGAACACGAAAGATGTGTTAGAGACAACTGATGTTCCATGTAGCTGAATTGTACTATGCACTGTTCATGGGGTAAACTAGCCTCTCCCCGAGAAAATGTATTGTTTATGAAAGATCTGTGTTAGCCAAGAATATAATGAAACATTTCAAAGCCTTCAACCGTCTCTCCAGGAGGTGGTAGTTATGGAGGCATAATAGATATCAGCATCTTTAACTGTCAGTAACTTTCCTCTTGTCTGTCATGGCTGTTTACTTCTGATCATACTACCTGATACTTCAGCTATAGGAAGCTCCACCAGCAAAGTATAAGGAAGACATTGGGTTCATGATTTCTTGTTATATCACAATAGGCAGCTGGCAACTCATTAACACTGTGTGGGGGTGTAAAAAAATAACTGTGTTGAGAATACTGCCGACAGGTACTGTATATAATGGGAATTCAGAGAATGGATTGACATCACATGAATGCTTGATAAGAAAATCTTGATATACAGTACTCAAGAAATTACTGAAACTCTGAAGGACATTAATAAGAATGGCGTGTGTTGGGTGGACTAATTTGCAATGTCAAAAAGGTAGTTGTGCCAATTGTAAAGTTTAATGTATCTACTTCTCCATCCTAAAGCAAGATTTCTCATCTTTATAGAAATAGAGGCCAGGTAGCAGCCCCAGTTGAAAACAAAAGAAAGGGAGGTTCATTTGTTGTTGGGAGATTGTGGCACACAGATTCAGAACGGTAGACACTTATATCCAGATACTCAGAAAGTCACAATGCAAAACTGGATAGAAGGGAGAGGATCAGAAATCTGGATCATTCAAAATTTCTTCTTTCAGTGCTACCATGTGGTTGATTATCATTCATAAACTGGTGCTGGGTGTGATGGATTTATTTGTTCTAGGAAATATTTGCTTGTGAAAAAACAAAGCAAAACCAAACCAAAATGATCCAACAGGAGGAATCTAGCCAGTTATATATAAAGTGTAAGTTCTCTATTAACACTAATAAATTACAAGAACATAATATTTATTGGTTTTGTGTTTTGATGTGCTTTGATGATTTTATATTGTTTTAATATGTTATCTTTGGGCTAGTTTTATTTTTAGTTTAGTTGTGATTTTTTTTGGAGTTATTTACTGCTATGGGTCAGTTCTACTTGGAAGCCTGTATACTTGATATTATTTATTAATTAAACTGTTTGAACTGTCCAATAGTTAAAACTCTCTGGGCTCCTTACAGTAAAATAAATACATAAAAATTATAGCTAACAAGAATGTTCCTTATTACTTTAAGTCAATGTTTCTCAGTCTTGGCAACCAAGATGTGTAGACTTCAACTCCCAGTACACGTGCTAGTGTACTGGCTGAGGATTTTGGGAACTGAAGTCTACACATTTTAAAGTTGCCAAGGTTGAGAAACATTACTCTAAGCCTACTTTAGTCTTTTTTTCTGAATAAGTGAACACTTTCCCCAACTAAATACCTTATAAAATTTTCTGACAAACTTTATGGGATCTATTGTGTGCCAAGGAGCAATGCCGGAAATAAAGATATTTGAGGCTGGAATGTGTTTGCAATATGCCATGTTTCCATTTAATTTTTTGTTAAAATAGAATACATAAATAAAATTAAGTTACATGGAACACAAAACCTGAGAGATGACAGGAAGCCATATTTCCCTAATATCCAAATACCTCTTATTCTCTATCCCGATCCTATGTTATAAAAACCTCAATGTACACTTTTTGTTATCCATGTTTTTAAAGATATTTTTATATTTATAATTTATGGTGCATTCCCTTTTTGTTCTGTGGTGTGTGGGATTCTGTTTCTATTGTTCGTATGGTTACCATTTCAGAAGCTGGTTCCTCCTGCCCAAATCCCTTTATACTTTTGTGTGGTGTAGTACAGTCTCCCTTTAATTTCCATTTTTTCCCAAAGACTTCACCTCTGACATAGTTTCTTTAACCTTTTGGACTTCCTAAGTTCCTAGAGTCCTCTATCATTCTGGCTGTTCTCTGATGTCCCTTCTCAAATTTCTCTAATGTTCTTTCTTGTGGTAAGGTACGTAGGCCTGTATTTCAAATATTTGGCCTCAGCAGTCCTGTATATACTGCTAAAATAATCTCCTCTGACTTAAATGCGACAAGCAGGTCAGCCTTTTAAAGGCTTTAGGGCAATTGTGTTGACCCAGGGTTGTATTAGCCTTTTAGACTGCTGACACTGAAACAGCCTGAAATGACAGTCAGCTTCCTTAAGGGCATTGATAATAAAAATTCTATTTTCTGTTTTTTTTTTTAATGGGGTAAAATGTTTTGGCTTATTAATGATGTCATCAGTAGGGATGGGGGGAATCTGAGCTTTCAATAATATCTGTAGTAAGTAGATACATATTTCATATTATTATTTTCTTTTGCTGTGGGAGATAGTAAGTGGGACTTGTTCACATTTTACTTTTTAAACAATCCTTGTAGGTAGAAACAAAACGTAATTACTTCAATACTTTACCTAATTATTGTACCTTTTTTTATTATGTTTTGTTTTAAAATTAATAAAATTTATAATAATAATAATAATAATTGTTGGCCCTGAGAACCATTTTATATGATCCCCTTGCAACTTTGAAAATAATAAATTCAACCAGGATTAAGAGATGGTTCTTTCAGGTATTTCAGGTATTTCTGCCCTTTTACTGTATATTTTCCTCCTCAGTTTAGGATAAATGAGAAGAGTTGACATTTTGAATCAGGTCTTTTCACACAGTTATTATGGTGCAAACCACCCTCTAAAACGAAGAGTGTGTGCATATTTCGACCACTTAACTGATCATGACTGGGACTCTTTCAGAGTCCTAGAAGAACAGTCTACACCTTTAAAAGGAAGTAGAATATCAAATACATCAAATATATGTTTGTTCAATCACATCAAAGAACTATATTCTACACTTGACCCTCCCTCCATCTAATTATTTGTATTTGCGGGGAGAGCTGTAGTGGAAGAGGTCGTTCCTTTGTGTTTCTGGTTTCATGACAGATTTCTAAATCCATCAGTCTGACTTTTAATCTTATAACATTTGAGACTGCACCTCCTTCTTTATCTGACAGATACTGCCTAAAGATCAATAGTGGCAATGACACTCTATTGATCCCATGGATTTTTCGGATGTCTTTTGATATTACTGATCACGAGTTGTGGTTATCTGTCAGACATGATTGAGGTCTCTTGGACTACTCTCTAGTGGCTCCTATCATTTTTAATGAAACTTCCAGAGATTAGTGATTGGGAGTTACTCATTTTCTCCGAGGAATTTTTCTATATGATTTTCCGGTTTTATATTTATCAATAATTATGCTTTCTGTATTTCTGATGTTCTGTAGGTGGTTGTATGAATTCATTAGTTTAGATCCAAGAATGATCATTCTAATCATCTCAAAATTCATCTGGAAGCATCTTCTTTTATTACATAACAAAACTGGAGTCAGCTGTAATGGAAAAGAAAAAAAAGCAATGATTAGGGTCCTTTGAGTTCAACATTATGCAGACATGTGACTGTGATTTGTGATGTTTTCTGCTGGTTCCTGGCATTTACTTCTGGTTTCCAGCAAAAAAAGATGAGAGAAAAAGGATTCATTTAATGATCATGGTGTTTATCATGAAAAATATTCCAAAATTGGGTCCAGCTATGTGATGCCTCAACTTATAACCGCCATGATCATGACTGAAATTCTGGGCTCAATTATGGTTATAAGTCAAGTGCTACCTGTGTAAAAGCAATAGTGCTTCATTTCATCTGGTCTGCATCTTCTTTGTTCATCAAAAATGTGGCCACACTGGGGAAAGTCAACACAATTCCAGATAAACCAAAATAAACCTGGCTATAGATATTATGTAGTTTTAAACATGATTGTCATTAATGGTCATGGGAATTCAGGCACATTTATGTAGCTTATTTATTTGTCTTAGGTTTTTATCCCATGTTTTTATATACATATATGCAATATACTCCTTTCTCATCCTATTTTCCCTGAACAATAATCCTATGATCCTATGAGATGAGTTGGGCTGAGAAAGAGTAACTGGCCCAAAATTAACCAGCCAGTTTTTCATGCTTAAGGCAACACTAGAACTCACAGTCCCTTGGTTTCCAGGCCAGCTCCTTAACCACTATGCTGAAATGTCTCTCTGTATTTATGAGCAATCTGTAAATGTTAAGCTTGGACTTTGAATATTAAAACTCAGAGTTTGTATGCAAACCACATCTACATATTGCAATGCTTCCACTACTTTGCAGATCTTGGCACTGAGCATTAAGGTCTATATGGAGTTGTGTACCTTTTTTCCTGACTATTCTTATGAATTTTCCTCTTGCTGGGCATTCTGAAGATATTACATTTGTTGTTTATGGGGATTCTTGTAAAAAACTTAAAACAGCTGAATGTGCCTAAAACTTTTCTGTCCTGAAGATGTTAGGGGTGACTGTACTTTAGTCTTGTCCACATACAGAATGCTGGTGAATTAAAAACTTGTGCTATTAAAAAGCAGAATCACTGCTTTTTAAAATCAGTGATTCTGACCACTTTTATCATGTCTCCTGAAAGTGTTTTCTTTTTTTTTTAATTTCTGACCCAGTCTTAATTCTGGATGTGCTTAGAATTGTATCCCCTAGTTTGCTCTTGTTTTTTCCCCCTTCAGTACAATTCAAAAAGTTGGATAGGATTCATAGTCTAAGAAATCTAAGAAATAGTGAATATATCAATTTAACTTAAAAATGAGATTCATACTCGATGTTTTCTTGTTTTGGCAAGACTACTTCCTTAACAATAGAATATATGCAGTGAGGGAAAAAACACAAAAAATACAGATGAGTGTGCTACAGTATATGGTTCACCCTAGAGATGATGCCAAAGCTGGTGCAACTTGACAAAATATTCTTACTTCTGCTGACACAACTTCTGGTTCGTATGTTTAATTCAGACACGAATATATTCCTCTATTCTAATGTCATAATCACAATAACTGTGTATTATTAGTTTTGTTAAATCTACTAAGACTCTAGATTTCTAACAGAATTTTTGTTTCTGTCCTGTCCCCGTCCCCCCAAATATGGAAGGCTATTCCTTTTTTATGCATCTCTAGGGTTTCATTGCAATCTAATTTCATAGAAATAATTTAATTTGCAGTTATTTTATCCAAAAATATTCTGAAATATGAACTGCCGCCAAATCATTTGGCTCTAATTGCTTCATTAATTTGTGAGATACAACAAATCAATTTATAAACATGTCTACTTGCGTGTGAATGAAGATTAACAGTCACAAAGGGTCAGAAGTTTTAACACAGAGTGCATACTTCTAATTTTCCTTATCTGTAGATCTGGGTTGAAAAGCAAAATGCTATGAATCCTGTTTTTAATGGTGATGATGATTTAAATGTCCAGAAGTTTTAAATGTGTTAACAAACTTCAGGAGTAAAGGATTCATTACTTTTTATTTTCAGGAAATATTCTTTCCAACACAATTAAAGAGATTTTATGCTGAAATTTTTACCTAATTGAAGGAAATAGAATGTCCCACCCATTTTTTTAAACGATTGTACTGCAATCCTCAGTTTTGAGAAATTCAATATGTTATTGCCTTACTTTATTAAGCTGTCCAAAGTCATCTTGTAGGGGAGATGGGTGGCATAGAATTTTAATAAATAAATTTAAAAATCCTGTTATTCGTATTGAATAGTTTTGTTTCCAGGTTTCAGCAGAAGATACAAAAATGGAGCATTTGTACAGAGGATGTTATGACTATAGAAAAAGAGGGGAAAACTGCTGGTGTGTGATAGAAGAATTCAGTTGAAATTTAAAGGTTTGTAATTCTGAGCTGGATAGTGATTCTTTAAGTTGACATATATGCATGCCGTTGAAAGCTGTGCTTGATTTGTTTGCAACAGCTAGGGTGTTGTTAGCTCAAAGGGGGTTGGTGTCCCAGAAGTGCTTCTAAACCTTAAAAAGAATGGAAACGACCAGTCAGTTCCTGCCTGATGACCTTTTTCTTCGGTAGGTTTTTATGGGTTTTGAAAGGGAGAGCTGGTGACAGTCAGGACTGGGAGGGCCTGCTGGGGAGTGATGGCAGGTTCAAATCAAACCCAATAGTTGCATCTTGCACTTTCTTCATCTGTCCTGCCAGCTTTGTTATATGGCTGCCACAACAGTAACCTTGTGAATGGCTTGATTGGTGAGGATTTACATGTGTGCTAATTAGAGTGGAATAAATGATTGGCTGTTTGCTGCATTGCCATAAAGGGTGCCCAGATGTACACACTACATGAACATAATGTGCACGGGCATGGCGCATCAAAGTTTGTCAGCTGCATTACCTCAGCAGGCTTAGGGCCTGTCGGAGAGAATTTGCTGATTATTGTCCCTTATGATTTAGTGTCTGACTTGGTGAAAGTGAAGGATCTCAGAGAACTGTCGCTGGCAACAGAGCTACAGATTTTTTGTTTGTAATTATAACACCAAAGAATTAAATGAGCAAAAAGCATTTATGACAATCTGGAAATAACTCCTAGGCTATAAATGCAAATAATCTGAAATCAGGACTACTGTGCCCTCTGAAATATTTAGCATTTTGTTAACTCTAGCAATTAAGTGTAGAACTGGAACAGAAAGTATAATTATATTGGGGCTGCACTCCTGTAAGAATTTCAGGTAAATGCTTCAGAGTATCAAGATATACACACACACTATTTAGACTTAGAAATTATTGTCTTTTTCAGGACATACTAAATAGAATATGGATGTGTTGAACTGGTATAGAATTTTATGAAAAGAAATTACATTTTTATTGTTTAATATTGTCAGTCATTGTGTGTGAGTGTGTGTGTGTGTGTGTGTGTGTGTGTGTGTGAGAGAGAGAGAGAGAGAGAGAGAGAAAGAG
>JAOYMU010000292.1:16044398-16055188 GCA_025802295.1 Psammodynastes pulverulentus | reverse complement strand
AAGCCGTGTCCTCAGTTTTGCCACTCTGTCTCGAAGAAGGAGGAGGAGTCAACAACCCATACTCTGCCTGGATACCGTCCTCAATCCAGAGAAGGAGCATATCAGGTAGGACCAATGCCCCTTTTCCTTAAATTAAGAATATTTAAAATGATGAGCCGTTGAGAGAAAAAAGTAAATTGGCATTTTAGTCCAAATGTCTGAATTTCTTTTTAGAGATAGTAAAATTAAAATGCTTTTTCCTAGATATCTGAGCAAGAATACAAAAACAATGTCCATTTCTATTTTGCATGTACATATATTAACTTTTTTCCCTTTAAAATGATTTCCTAAAGGTCAAATTGGGATGTTGATCATTTAGAACAGGGGTGTGAAACTGGTGGACTGGATGCGTCACATGCAGGCTATACCCACCCCAGCTCCGTAAAGGGAAAACATTGCACTGTCACATGATGGCAACATGATATGGCAAGTTTGACATCCGTAATTTAGAACATGGAAAGGTAAATTGCTTGTGGAAATCAGTGCTCACAGACACTTCCATTGGTACTATTAGTATCCCTTCTCTACAGGACTTTTTCTTGCTATTAGATTATTTTGATGTTATACTAGCATATTAACATATGGCCATTGTTATAGTTTCCAAGAATGACTCCAGGCTCCATAGGAATTCTTAAAACTGAAAAGTGATGATTGGCTGTATCTCACTATTTGGGAAGGAGTATGTCTAGCTCTGAATTAAAAGGATACAAGTATTGTAAGGCTAAGGTTGTAGACAGAATCTTAAGAGGTAGGATGGGGCCTACAGGATGCTAAAAGACACTAGATCTGTGATCTGTTGAGTCATCCTTTTAGAAATATTTTCTTACCTAAACAGAGAAACAGAATTACCATTGCTAGGTAAAAAAATAGTGGGAGTGGTCTGACTTCCAACTTCCTGCTGGCTTCCCTATTAATGCTGCTTGCGGGGATCTGCAAAGACCGTAGATATCACTTCACCACTTTCTCAACTGACCCATGGAACTGCCTGCTACTTCTCTGAGAGGAAAGAATTTCAGCTTCTGTTTCAAATCAGCCGTTTGTCTGACATCCATCAAGACTTGCCTCCAGCTGATTGGGCACAGTGGTGGGAGCAGGAGTGACTTCCTACTGCCTTCCCATTGCCTTTTTGTGGGAAGCTGGTAGGGAGCATTGGAACCCCCCCCTCCTCCCTCCCTCCTGTAGAACTGCCTGCTTCGTTGCTGGGGGGGAGAGGAAACAAATGGAGCTGTGGACCATGTGGAAAACTGCAGCCCCATCCCCCATCCCAGCATGTCCCCAAGGCCCCCTTTCTTCAGGGAAGAAAAGTTCTTATTTATCATCTGTCAACACTTCCCAGCTAGCCCTGTTTCATCAGCAAGCATCCCTTGCTATCCAGTACTGTTAAGTCCTCCATTGAGTTGCTGAAAGAGTCCAATGTGGGTAGACTTCCTCTCCTGATTGGATGACTGAGTCTGCCAAATTTGTTTAGTCCCTCCTCCTCTGCCAGAATCCCAGCTTTTGACTCAGTCTCCTTTGGGATGGGACGTGTCGAACCCTCTCCAACAGAGTTTTCTAAAAGGGTGGCAATTGGGTTCTTAGAACCCAGAATTATTGCGGGGGCTCTTTTACACTGCAGAGCCTCCATGAAGAATCAGAGTGCAGGGCTTGGCCCAACTCCTCACAGCATTCCGGCACTGGGAGCTTTGGCCCCAGCCGCGGGAGGCCATGATCGCTGATAATCAGCTGGGGTGGAGATAAGGCTTCGGCTTATTCCGCTTTCTATTTTGCAGAGTTGGGCTGTTCAGCACAGACGCAGAAGGCATCATTTGCCAAAAATCAGCTGTTTTCGGTATTGGCAAAGGATTGCTTGCTCCAGAGGTGCAGAGCTTGGACCTGGGAGGAGAAGAAGCAAGAATCTCTTTCATTGTTGTTCCAGTGCTGGGAGCATTGGCTCCAGGTGCTGAAGACCGAGGATTTGGCATCCCAGGTATCCCGGCATGAAGTGCTTTGGCACAATGCCACTGAAGGCCTCTGAGCAGCATATGATTCCAGCATTGAGGGCGTGTTTGCACCCCTTGCTGAAGGATGCAAGGGCAGCATCAGTTCCCAGCATAAGAGTCTGTTTACAGTCCTGCTGAAGGACAATAGTTGGCGCCCAGGAGTGATTGGGAGGCCTCAAGATGGTTTTTTTCCACCATCAGGCCAAACTTTTATTACTGAAGGCCACAGTTATTATTCATCTTTCCCAACCTCCATTAAAATGGGCAGACCAGCAGCGGAGTCCCCTGGGATGTGATTGCTACAAGAGGCACTTACCATGTCTGAGGCCAGGTCATTAGGCCCAGCCTCTCGGCACAAAAGGGCCACAACTTCTGCTTCAACCATTAGGGCTTCTGCAACCAAGGCAAAGGCTTCGGACTCTGGCAAGGCCTCTAAGGCCTCAGAAAAGGAGGCCATGAGGAGCCAGAAGTCTCTGGTAAGGCTTACAGCCAAAAACCAGAACACAAGGGAGAGGCGGAGCCACAAGTCACACCATTTCGGTAACTCATCAAACCTCCTAGCTGGTGAGGTTATTATGCAAACAGGGTCTGACCATGTATCCAGGCCTCACTCAAGGTCCTGGTCACCTGATGACAGCAGATTCAAGAGGAGTGCAGAACCTTTCCCCCTTCTATGGAATTACCATTTCCAACTGACAATGGGAGCCGAGTGCTTAGCAGGCCTAGGCCAGGGGTGGAGGCAACCTTACCCCTGTCTATACAAGAGTAGCCATATCAACGGGCTGAATCTCTATCACGTTTCAATTATTCCACTGCCCATTCAAGCCTCTCTATCTGGAGAGGATGAACAATGAGAACTTGTTCTCTCAGAGGATGAAGGCCTTATTCCTGAGTTACCAGCTTTCACTGGTCTTTTTCGTCCTTCACTATTTAAATCCTGGCGGTTTAAAGCAAGGAGGACAGCCCGATTGCAGTCAGGGCCCTCAAAATTGACAGAGGACCCACTAGTCCAAACTGACATGCTCTTTGCTGAGCCTACTACCCAAGAAGAGGTAGTTCTTGCACCGAAGCTCTTTGTTAATGTGATCCAGAGGCAGTTTAAACGGTTGTCTCTCATTCTGCTCTTGTAGCAATTCGGATAGAAATTATTCAAAAAAGGAGTTTAACTTTAAATTGCTCCAGAGGCTTCTTCTACAGCCTCCAGAAGGATCGCAGAGCCAGGGGCTTTGCCCCTACTCCGTTTGGAGCTACCCATACTGGCAGCAGCAGCCCCAGCCCTGGAAGCTATTTGATTCCTGCCATTGCCGAATATCAGCTGTTCAGCAGTTTGCCTGGCTGCTCACCCTAGCTCCTGATGCTGGAAGCCTTAACTCCAGCTGTGGAGTGTGTTTAGAATTTGGCCTTCCTGCAACAGTTCGGCAGCATTATTTGGAGGCCATTTGCATCAGTCCTATTACGGGCTACGCAAGGAGCACCACGGCGTGGGAGGATATCCGGAGTGGCTCAAGTCTCCTGCAGAGAAACAGGCGATGTAAAACTGCAAGAATTCCTGAGTGAAGTGCATTGCACGAGCCCGCCAAAGGCCCAGGAGTTGTGGCAATCTATTCCAGCTTTAATGGTGTGTTTGCACCCCTTGCTGAAGATGCCTGACTAGGTGTGATTATTCAGTGTTAAGGGCGTGTTTGCACCCCTTACTGAGACAGTCTTAATTGGCTTATATTCCAGCACAAGAGCGTGGTTGCAGCCCTGCTGAAGGCCCTAAGGCAATTGGGGAGAGTAAAACGCCGCTAGTTCTGAGTTTCTCAAGCCAGGCTTCTGCAGAATTCAGGTTGATTGCTGATACATTGACCTTCCTGACCATCCAGGCCTTCCCCCAGCCTAAAAAGTGATTGGGCATATTTCTCAGGTGGTTCCATTGGGACCTTGCGGCTCTAGGGGGCTTTATTATGTCTGAGTCTCGTTCTGGAAAAGCTCGCTCTCAAAATTCCAAGCTCTCAGCCTCCTCATCAGCCAAGGCATCTTCATCCAAAGCTAAGGCCTCTACTACTAAGAAGACCTCCAAGGCCTCAGAGCAGGACGCCATGAGGTGCCATAAATCTCTAGAAGGGCTCATTGCCAGGAGCCAGAGGGCTGAGGAAGGGCAGAGCCGAAAGTCACCCCACTCAGGTGACTCAGCCAATATCATTCAAACTGGTGAAGTGTCTAGGCAACCAGAGCCTATACCAGAAAATAGATCTCATTCTGGATCCTTATCTCCAGAGGGCCCCGCTGAGCTAATTTCTCAATGGAAATCAGAGATCGTCCTGGGCCATTTCATTCAGGATTTCCTACTGATAATTGGTTCAAACATTCAGTAGGCCTATACTGGGGGTTGAAGCTACTTTCACACCCACAGCTGCAGGTCTTCTCCAAGAAGGAGCCCAAGAAATGGGTCTACCTTCTCACATCCATGCTATGATAAGGGATGCCATTAAACAAGGCATAGCTGATGAGATGCATCCATATAGGGGTCTTCTCTATGAGACATCTGCAGTTTCTCAGATATCTGAGCGGGAGTAGCACCAGAAATTTGATTTCCAGCCAGGCTCTAGGGAATACAGGTCCCGTACTCCATTGGCTTATAGTCAAGCCTCTCTTCATGAAGAGGATGACAACAGGGAGTTAAATTTTTGGGAAGATGAGGGCCTTTCACCAGATCAACCAGCATTTACAGGCCTTTTTTCAGCCTTCCCCTTTCAAGTCCTCACTATTTAAGGCAAAAAACCCAGCTCAATTAGAATCTGAAGAGGGATTGACAGAATTGTCTGAGGGCGAACCTATCAAAACAGACTCTGTCTTTTACGGAGCCTGTCACACAAACAGATGTGGTGCCTTCTCCGAAATTATTTTTAAGTGCCATTAAGAGACAACTAGTCGCACCTGGTTCGGCTCCCAATCCTATTTCAAATGAATGTAGGTTTTTCAACATGGGTGCTGAACTAACTAATTTGCTACAAGTTCCACTCGTAGATGGACCAGTAGCAGCATTGGTCTCACCTTCTGCCTTACCCCACTGAACCAGAGGATGTGCTCAAAGCTGATGATAAAAGGATAGAGTAATCCCTCCAGAGGGCACATCAGGCTTCTGCCTGGGCAGTCAAGGCCTCCATGGCTGCTTCGTTCTTCATCAGATCCTCCTTGCATTGGCTTCACCAATTGCAAGACAGGTTACCAGTTGAAGATGTGAGGGCCCACCAAGATGTTAACAAAGTTGTGGTGGTGGCTGAGTTTTCAGCTGATGCCACTCTCACGGCAGTCAGATTGGCTACCAGGTCCATAAGCTCTTCTGTTACAGCAAGACACATACTTTGGCTTAAGTATTGGCAGGCAGATTCCAAGAGAAAGTGGAAACTGGCTTCGGCTTCCCTTTCTGGGGATAAGCTGTTTGGAGACTCTCTGGATCCCCTTCTCACAGAATCCAGAGACAAAAGGAAATTCCTGCCTTCAGTCACTAGAGGACAGGATTTCAGGCCTTCACCATATTTCTGCAGTTCTTCTTTCAGGTCAGATACCAATCTAAGATTTCACCGCACACAGAAACCCTTTCTTCCTTGCCAAGATCAACAGGATCAACCTGGCAGGAGCAAACAGTAGTACCAAGGCAAGAGATGGCTTCCGTCGCCCAAGACCTGGAGTTCCTCCAAGAAGAGTTGGACAAAGACCTCACGCCTAACACCTTAGGCCGCCAGGCAGCAGCCCTGTCATCTGTGTTGATGCAAGGAAAAATGACAGCTCTCACTTGAAATCCCACGGTGCATAGATTCTTACAAGGGGCTACAAACATTCGGCCTCCGGTGGTACATAGGTACCCTATGTGGGATTTGCCCAAAGTGTTGCAATCCCTTACGAGAGCATCATTCGAGCCATTGCGGTCTGCTAGCCTTCAAAACTTAACAATTAAAGTAGTTTTCCTGGTGGCCATCACATTGGCTAGGAGGGTATCAGAGTTGGCTGCCCTATCAGTTAGACAAGACCTGTGCGTGTTGCACTCGTATAGGGTAGTATTGAGTTTGGATCCCACTTTTATACCTAAGGTGAACACTTGGTTCCATTGAGAACAAGAATTAGTCCTTCCGGATTTCTGTCCTAATCCAACTCACCCACTTGAAAGATTGTGGCACACATTAGATGTGAGAAGAGCATTGAAGATTTACTTCTAGCTTCAGATGGACGGAGGCATTCGTCTCCTTCCAACCTTCTACCTTAGGCAATAAAGTCACAGCTTCAACCGTGAGCAGATGGATCAGATCTTGCATTGCTAAAGCATACAAGATACGAACTCTTCCGTTGCCTCGTAGACTGATGGCCCACTCAACCCGGAGTGCGGCCACTATGACAGCTTGGGCTACTCAAGCATCGTTGGAAGACATTTGTCATGCTGCCACTTGGGTCATGCCTTCACCTTTCATCAAGCATTATTGTTTAGATGCTGCATTCAACAGAAGAGTCCTCTAGAGAGTGCATTTGGCACAATGACATCGGGACCAGACTAAGACCCTCCCATGGACACTCCAGCTTTGGTATGTCCCAAACTGGACTCTCATAGCAACTCAAGAGAGACAGGGCATTGGCTTACCTGAATGCTGGTTCTCTTTGACGTTGCATAGAGAGTCCAGCCCCACCCTAGAGGGTCTGGTCCTTAGCTGGGAAGGGTTTATTATCATTGCAAAGACACGTCGAGTCTGTCGATCAACTTCGCTGAAAGCTGGGATTCTGGCAGAGGAGGCGGGACTAAACAAATTTGGCAGACTCAGTCATGCAATCAGGAGAGGCAGTGTACCCACACTGGACTCTCTACGCAACGTCAAGGAGAAACAGCATTCAGGTAAGCCAACGCCCTATTTCAAATTACATCTTCTGTTCTAAAGCAGCTAATTGCCTTGCAGTCAGCTGATTGGATATAGTGCCCAGAGGGAGGTGGAAAAGAGGGTGGGGATATGACCCTCCCTTCCTTACCAGGCAACCTACGAGGTTCTGGGAAGTGTAGTTAGAAAGGGTGGTGGCTCGAAAGCAGCCACAAGTTTTATTCCCATGGGAGTCATGAATCCGTAGCATTTGTAAGTTAGTTCTTTTTCATTATTTTGGTTTGTAAACTGTTACCCTTGCTTTCCAATGTCATCCAATTAAACGTTACAAATAAACAGACCTGAAAAATTTACTGGTATATAAATGCTGGAGCACAATCTCATAATTTTGTGTATGGATAAATGGGACATTTGCCACAGTAGCTATTTTTCCAAATCGGTGAGTTTCCATTTGCCATGAAAGATTACCAACTGCTGCTATGTTAGACTAAACTGCTTTATTCCTTGTAGTAATGTTTTATTGGCAGTGAAGTTAGAAATTCTGTAGTTTAGACTTAAGTATGGGAATTGTAGTCCAATTCACTTTTAGGATATCAGATTAAAGGCCTCTGCAGTCACTTAAATAGAAATGTTTCAAGTGAATTTAAAGTTTCTATGTCATATCTTTATAAAGCAGGCTCAGAGGTCTTTAGCATGAAGAAAATAACGAGTTACAGAATTGCTAAGCTATATACTTGGACTGACATAATTTCTTTTAAGAATCAGAACAGTTCTGGCACTGGAGAGGCCAGAAAAAAGGAACAGTGTTCAGTTAAGTTGAATTTTTTTAAGCAAGGGTTTTTTCCCCCCTTTCTGATTTTTTCTATTGAGATGCAGTGATAAATAATTAAGATTTTGAAAGACAGTACACCTTTCTTTACAGTGTTCTTTCTCCCTTTTCAATATTTTCCATTTTATACTGCTATTCTTTAAAATAAAATCATATTAAGGATATAGTTATTTTGAGATTTTAAGTGTTCCTCCTACACTTCTTATTTTATAAAAATGTTTTGTGTACTACTTTTGGGGTTTTAACAATTCACTTTTTTGGCCTCATGCTATAATAATTTCAATTTGTTAAAAAATACATGCATAATTTTTAATTCCACTGAATAATTAGCCAACTTTAGTTGTAATTTATTTAATTCATTTTAAACACTGAACTGGTTCAGAAGTTAATTACGTATTTTTTAATAAATCAGAAATTATTTTAATTATTTTTTTGCTTTATAATTTTAGGAACTTTAAGAATTATAAAATTATCACTTAAAATACTCATTTTGGTTTGTTCTGTGCTATTTTTAAGAAGTTATTACAAGAATCTATTTTACATAATTACTTGCAATTTAAAAGACCAGTAAAAAAGTTTTATATATTTTAATTAACATATTGAACATGAAGTGTTACCCTAGTGGTAAATTAGAAAAGAGTGGATAATATGTATTTTCAGACTAGGGATTCATTTTTTTGTAAAAAATACAGTTAAATATTATTAAATTATTTGGATAGCATGCAACTTGAAATTTTATTTATTTCCATTTGGAACATTCTTCAATATAATAATTTCATACTTAGAAAGAAATAATTAATTTACTGTAACTTTTTTTTTTTACATCTACTGTAAAGTTTATATTATTAATTTATACTATTTTACTCTGTATGATATTTTATGACATTTTGTATGTTGTGACCTGTGGTTACAACTAAAACATTATTTACTTACTAATAATTGTATATTGCATATCTTCTCTTTCATGTCCTGTCCTGTCCTGTCCTTTTCTCTTTTCATTCTATGTCCAGACTTGTTTTATTATAAGAAACTGGATTGTTTTCTTCTTCATTTATACACTTCTACTGCTAGAAGCTTTAAAAGTTTGCTTTAAAAAAGATGTTAAAGCCTAAAAAACTACAAGCAGAAGTTAGAAATATAATAATAATCTAGATTGGATTTATCACCTTGATTGTCTTCATTTAGCTTTAAAAGGTTGTAAAGGGAATGTTAGGAGCTTATTTTCCTGAGCCAAGAAAGTGTTAAAAACTATGTGTTCCATTTTATTTTATTTTTTTAAAAAAACCCAAGTCTGTAAACTCATGTCAGACTTTTTTCCAGAGATTTTTTGATGCGTGGATGTCTTCTGTCACTGTGATCATGTTTGTACTCTTGAGCCAAACCTATCGAAGCTGAACTCTGCTGCTTTGCTGCAGGTCAGCTTTCATGGACAATTAGTGTTGTAACAGGACTCTGGTCACAAGTTGTCGTGAATGTTTATCATAAAGGTACCATCCCACGGGATGCCAGCAATGATCAGTTACTCTTCTGCTTTCCGAAGCATTTCATATTAGCCTTTTCTTTGATAGGAGTCAGATCGCGGCTTTAGAAGGCCTTCCCCACTACTAGGTCGAACGTTATCTGCAAGGAGCCTTAGGCCTTTCTAATATGCTGCTTATTTCTGTCCCTTTGCTCATCTTTTTCCTGGTTGTCCCCTCTCAGTAACTGTCAGAGACCCCCATCAGCGTATGGCTTGACAAGCACGAAAAGCGCTATCCTCCTGCTGTTTGCCTCCGTGTCAGTATCGACAAGTTGTACGTGTTTGACGCTGTGTGAGGTGACTGGTTCCAGCACTATGTAGAAATAAACCAATAAATCTTCAATGTCACTCTACTTATTGCTGCTTGATTGCTCTTTTCCTTGGGAATGTCACCATGGAAACAATGTTTTTTTTTCTCCCCCTTTGGGAAAAAATTAAAAATCTTTTGGGTGTCTTCTTGTCTAATAAAGATATGTTTAATATGAGAGAGATTGAAGAATAACTATAAGAGTTGGGTGGGTTTCTTGCTTTGGTGGTCGAGGCTCTGTCTCTTAGGGGCAGGCTAAGGAAAATAGTTGACAACGTGTACAATTGTACTTTCACATAACTGTTTGGAATTGCGGTAAGCAGTTGCATATTCAGAAACACACTGTTTGGGTTCAAAGGCACATCCTGTTGTGTGCTGCTACTGAGCACATTCTTTTAAATGTCTACGGTCAGTTGGCTGAGGGGAAATAGCCCAATTTTGTTTTACAAGACTTATTATCACGATCTTCCTTTTTGCTGCAAGCAGCACCACTATGAAAAGTAAGATGCCTTCACAGCATATAGGTGTTCTTCGCCACTTTACTTGATGAGTAAAATGTTAAATTCAAGAAAAAAACAACCCTTGAGATTTGACTTCTGAAATTGTTTCTAGTTACACAGCATTATGTCCGCACCTATTGTTAAAACCGAGTTCACGTGACGCTCTGGAAGTATAAATATTTTTGTTTTAAATATTTTAATGTGCAGAAGATGGAGCTGTTACTTGTGTGATTATTTGCAAATTTACCAAGCAGTTTTGGCTTCACAAAATTAGAGGACTAAAGTTGTTCATTTCGAAATTGTGAGGGAAGAGCGATATACGGCTTATTAATGTTTCTGAATGAAAAAAAAAGACATCTTGTAAAATGTTAGAAAGGGATTTGGCCACTAGAAAGATGTCAATCATGTTCAGCACATGATCTTCCAGATTATGTGGAAGGTGACAAGAATTGCTTTGCTACTGTTCCATTTCTGCTGCTTGCTGGCTTTTAATTTGGAAATTACAGGGTTTTTTTTTTATTTCCATTGTTATTCCGGTTGGCTAAAATGGAAAATAAAACTCTCTGTGTCTGGGATTCAATCATGCCAGTTCTAAATGCAATGGTCCAATAGAGTCCACTTAGCAAGGGGTTCCCTTGCTCCTCTAAAAGGAGTTAAGATAAAGAAATTATCTGTGGAAAAATGGAAATATGGCGCCCTTGGTGGCGCAGAGGAATGAGTGCAGTAATTGCAGACTTCTGCTAACAGCCAGCTGCCTGTAATTAGGCAGATCG
>JAOYMU010000292.1:15987674-15992118 GCA_025802295.1 Psammodynastes pulverulentus | reverse complement strand
AACATCAGCCTAAGATCCAGGGTCTGAGTACTCTGATCACCCAGGGAACGAGGTAAGCAATGAGGGCCGGGGCGCACAACCGCTTGTAAACAGCGGCTACGCACTCCCCTTACCTGATGTTTTACCCATCACAAGAAATGCCTAGTACATCTATTAGCTATATTAAGTGTATAGGAAACTACATAGATTGGCCAGTGTGAGAGGAATATTATCTACCACTTTCTTCTAATGTTTTATTTCATATCCAGACAATATATTTATATTGAGGCACAGCCAGTTACCTTACAATTGTCATAAATGCTATGTAAGAAGTAGCTTATGCCACCCCTGTGACTGGATGTACTATAAAGTATCATTCCATTGATATTTAAATGCTCTATCTGAGGCTAGGAAGCATGCTTTTAGTAATCATTGAGCATTTTAATCTTTATCTGTGTAGCATTGCTGTGTTCCCTCTTTGCTGTAAAGCTTTCTGGCTAATCATTTAATACAAAGCTTGGAGAGGAAAGATGTGATGAATTGTAGTGGTCAGCTGTTTCTGCGACCTTCTGTGCCCTTCTGACCTTAAGAGCAAAAGCACAAGTTCAGAAATTCACATTTTGTGCTTTTAAAAGTTCCCTAAACTGTCAGGAAGGTGTATTGATAGAGATGACAGGTGTGATATTGTATTAATTCTTTTGAAAACAAAGCTCAACCATTTTAAAAAGTGAAGTTGCCCGGTGGACAGGGCTTTTCTAACGGTGCAGCATTTATTTTTTAATGTCCCATAAGGCTGAGTACTTGTGGAAGATTTGGACTCACAATTTTAATTTCCCACTAGCTGTCCCTTGCTGGTGATGAGTTAGATTGAAACAGTACAGTCCATTTTGCTGATTTTTCTCTTTGTTCTTCCCTGGTGTTTGTGACTTGGATTTAAGAAGCATTTAATCACGATGCTGAACTAACAGACGGGATAAACTCATTGTAATTTACGCAGCAAGGGAGCAAAAGCTTATGTTTAAAAGATTAACCTTAGTTCTGTATTTGGCCAAATACTTCTGCTTAGTTTTGGACAGCCTCTATTGCAAATCTAATTTATATCAGTAAAATGTACTTTTCTAATAAGTTTTAACAAAAGATATTAACCATATTAAAATGTTTGTTTAAACTTCAAAAAGCAAGACACCAACCATCGCTTCTCTTCTCCCCTGATTCTGTCTTTAGTCCATTTTTTCCCAGTGTTCATTATGCCAGACCTGTAATGTAGGTCAGTTTACTTTTTATACTGATCTATCCTAAAAAGCACGGGCAACGGTTCCTTATAGAGGAACACACATTGCCCATTTGTGTTCTGTGAATAAATAAATAAAGTCAAAACAAACAGATTGTAAAATACGCAGAGGTCAAATGGAGCCTGCTGCCCATGCAGATGTAAGAAATACACAACCGTCTGCCATGGAGGTGGTTAGAATAAAAAAGGTTTGATTCTAACAAAAGAGATGAGAATCCCAAATTCTTTTGTCTTTTACTGAAAAATAGTAGGAAAGTACATGTGCTTCTATGTGCACACAATACGTTTGTAGTCTAGGAGCACCTCAATCTAATGAGCTGCACCTCAATCTAATTTAGCAGTTTTCAGATTCAGATTTCAGATTCAGGTGGTATTTAACCACATAGTTTCTAAAATCATCATTTCATCCTGGGTAGCTCAGGCGAGATAATTTAGTTATGTTTTTATTTTTTTCCTTAATTTTACAACTATTTATATTATTTGTATAATTTGTATAATTATCAATGGGTGCAAAATTACCACAAAATTACCACAACTGTTGATGCAAATTACACAGATTATGAACTTTTTATAATTAATGGATAGATGGGAATAAGGGGCACCCCTTCCCAATTAATCAATTCTATTGAGGTTTTATTGCAATCAAGTATTTATTTCATATTATAGTAAATACTAGACATTATTAGTTGACTCATAATTTTTTTTGTAAATGTTCATTCTTTGTGGTTTGGGATACACAAAGGTGATAATTTATTTATTTTTAACTCATACATGTATTTGTGTTCAAAATAATATATTGAAAAAAGTTCAACATATTTTATGTCTATGAACATATATACAGCAAAAATAACATCCTATGGGCATCTCAAGATATATAATAAAAATATTTCCTAACAAAGTAGCTTGCATTACAAACATTTGATAATATAAATAGTTGCATTGAGAGGAATATCTTATAAAGTAAGATAGTATGTATAGTAAATCACTTTGTCAAGAAAGCATTGTTTAAAAATTAGATATCTACTTAATCTTAAAGAGAAACACATAGGTATTTTCAGGAATAGGTCTTCTTTACCTCTATTCAACCTATCAGTGAAGTTATGTGCTAAATCAATATTTATATTAATAAATGAAAGCATCCTCTCTCCCGTGGTATTTGTGAAGTTGGACTCAGATACACATTAGGGGTGTTATATCACCTTCCCTCCAGCACAGATCAATCTTTACTATATCTATCCAATATATCAGGGGATTGATCAAGTTTCCTAGACTTTATATTTTCAACATAGTCTACTTGGGCATGTGAGTAAATGACCATCATGAGAACCATGGGTTGCTTCCAGATGATCTTGGACCATTTGGAACAAGATCTGAGGGTAGAGAACATTTCTCTTAGTTCTTGCTATGGTAAATTCACTGTCTGGTTTCCTCAGAATTAACCAAACTACTGCAGATAGGAAGGACATATTTGATCAGTCTGCTGCAGACACCTAATGGATTCTGTTGGTTTCTCAAAGCTCTAAATGGAGTTTTGCACTTGTTGAAGCCATGGCAGGTATTTCACTTTAGTGCTTGGTCAACCTCTGGCCTTTGTTGGCACTTGACGAGACTGCTCATGAGTTGCCTCACTCTAGTTGAAATGAGGTGGAAGAAGAGACACTTAGAAGGATTCTCCTTTCTGAGTTGTGATTCCATTTGAGTGGGAAAAGAAAACACACTCCATTATAGATTGCCTCAGGGTTTGGTCTTGTCACTGTTATTGTTGTACACAAATAAATCTGTACTGTTTTAGCATTTAAATAAAATTACTGGGAGATCATTTGCCTACATAGAATAAATGTACTGTATGTATGTATGTATGTATGTATGTATGTATGTATGTATGATACATACATATATTATACGCACAATAAATAACTTAAATTTCTGTGCTCTTGGCCAATATCATAGAAGCCCTGATAAAGGCCCACCCATCACCACCAAATGGAATTCACAACTCAGAAGGGAGAACATTCTAAGTATCTCTTCTCCCACTTTATTTCAACTAAGAGTGAAGTGCAATGGACTGCTTAGACAGAACCCTACTAAGATAGAGCAGCTGTGGACCTGGAAACTAATTGAGTTCAGAGATAATCCATATTTACTCTGACCCCATCTCCTCCCCCCACCCCACCGACTCCAATACAGAAACACATAGACATAGAATCAAGGGGAAAAAAATCATCTAAATACTTATTGTCATTTTGGATGTATCTCTGAACTGTCGCTTAATCCTATATTTCCAGGCCACTGTTGTTTAGTACATCACCATTATTGTATATTCATGTAATGTATTGATTTGAGCAATAAGTACTTGAATGCTTTTTCATAAAGGTATATGTCGATTGACAAGAGAAGAGAGCAATATGAAATCTTCATGTTTTAGACTAATTTTTCAGTGTAAATTCCAAATGGCTGATGTAAGATTTTTTAAAAATCCTTTAGTATTGGTTATATTTTTTCTTTTTCATCTACTAAATCAAATGGCAGATTTACTCACACAGCTGGTGCTTCTGCTTTATTTATGCACTCTGTTATATAGTTCCATGAAAAAAACATTAGCCAACTAGCTGTATTCATTTTCATAATTATGGTTGTCCATTTTCACATTCGCATGACCATGAAGATGGCTGCTTCATTCTAATATAACTGATGTATCCATTAGATTGTGGCATTTCTTTCTCTTTTCTTGCTCTGTCTTTAGGGGATAAATTCAAGTAGCATTTCTACATGCTTTCTTTTACAGCTGTCCCGTAGTCTGTTTTTGACACCGAGACTCCCTGTTGAAAAGAAAATATTAGTAGTTCGTTTTTAGCGGATAATATGTACAGTGAATTATATGAAGAAAATAGAGAGACCATATTCCAACTCTTTGGTTACGAACACATTTGTAAGACTTGGTAGTCAAATTTTATTTTGTGTTGCGGACTAGAAACAAATATTGTATGTTATACTTTAAAATCTTGAAACAATTAAGACATTCTTAAGTTCTGCTTGACTTATTTTGGCTACACATGAAAGTAGTGTGCCATTACATCCTTATCCGGTCTTTATTTACGTTTTTTTTTTGGTGGTCTCCCATCCATGTTCAAACAAGCTTTTGGCCCTGTTTAACATTTTGCAAGGCCAAAGTAT
>JAOYMU010000292.1:15975174-15982674 GCA_025802295.1 Psammodynastes pulverulentus | reverse complement strand
TGAAAAGAAAGAGCTGTGGGTGTATGCATTCATTTCAAATGCACACTATCAAGGTAAGAATTTCTTCATAATAACTTAAGAATGCTGTTGGATGAAACTAAAAGTCTATATCAGGAGAGTCAAACTCACGGCACTATGTTGCCATCATATGACATATCATGACTTCCCCCTCTTTGCTAAAAGGGGTTGGGCGTGACCAGTGTGTGACGCATCTGGCCTGTGGGCCGCAAGTTTGACATCCATGGTCTATGCTATCTAGCTCTCCAAGTGGCTGAGATTCTATGGGAATCTCACGATTACAATATAAATGTGATAGGTATCCCTTCCTCAAGTTTCCCTCAAACTAGAATTTAGAGATACTGCGTATTTCTGATGCTGGAGGTAATAAACAGCTACCATGAGTAGTCATTATTTATATATTTTCATTCAAAACCTACAGAAATTAGTCAGCCCATCGTGCTATGCAATTGTTTAATTGTGGCCTTGGACCATCAATCACCATTTGCTGGGTTTACACAAGGCTTCAGCTATGATCTGGAGAAAATAATGTTAAGCCAAAGCGAAAGAAGCTGTGTGATTGCCACAGAACAAATTACCTATTAATTGCCACTACACTTACGTTTGTGGCAATCACACAGCTACTTTCACTTTGGTTATACAAGTAGTTCTCAACTTACGACCACAATTGAGTCCAAAATTTCTTTTGCCAAGTGGGACAGTTGTTAAGTGAATTTTACCTTATTTTACCCTCTTTCTTGCCATAGTTTTTAAGTGAATCACTGCAGTTGTTAAGTTAATAATATGGTTGTTAAGTGAATCTGGCTTCCCCATTGACTTTGCTTGTCAGAAGGTCACAAAAGGGGATCATATGATCCCAGGACACGGCAACTTTTATAAATATGAGTCGGGTGCCAAGCATCTGAACTTGGTTATGTGACCATGGGGATGCTGCAGTGGTTGTAGGTGTGAAAAACAATAATAAGTCATTTTTTTCGGTACCATTGTAACTTCAAACAGTTGCTAAACAAACTGTTGTAAGTCAAGGACTACCTGTAGTAATAAAACTTTTAAGCAGGAAAGAAAAAATGTAACAATGGATTATCTGAATGACTGATTTGCTTGTTTTTATGGTTGTTGCTGATGGTTAAAGTTTTGTTTGTTTCAAACAAGTACACTTTTTTTTTTAGATTTTTGTTCTACCTTTTCTGCCATTTTTATATGTATAAGTCAAGGCAGTGAACATACCAATAGTCCTTTCACCATCTATTTTTCCCAGAACAACAACTCTGTGAGGTAAGTTGGGTTGAGTGCGATGACTGGCTCAAAGTCACCCAGCTAATTTTCATGCCTAAAGCAGAACTAGAACTCATGGTCTCCTGGTTTCTAACCTAGTACTACCCCAAATTGGTGCTCTCTAAAATTAAAATTAATTAAACAAATTAAATCTTATTTGTTTCCTGTAAGTAGGGAATAATTCTCTTCATTGATGTATTCATATCTTAAATAGGATGGACTGTAATGGGAACTATGGTAAAGTGCTGATTTTCTCACAGTTTAATTGTAAATTTATCACATTAATAACTAATTGCCATTCCCTCTGTTCCTAAAAACATAATTAGAAAGAAAGCTTTTTGAATCATTTAAACAGGTTTTGGAGCTTATAATACTTTGTAAATATGTGCTGATAAAATAAAATGATTAAAAAAAAACTTTCTAGGTTTGAGGGCATTTTTGGTATAGGTTCCATATGTTTTCAGATGTATTAAAATATAACTGTGCAGTTAACATCAAATCATAATGATAATTTGTTAGTTAAGGGCTATTTCAGTCTATAAAACTTTGATTACTGAAATTTAGCTGTGGTTTTATGAGTTTTCCCATATGATTGCCCACAAATTTTTATGTTAACTAAATTGTAAATTGTTTAAACTGTTCAAACAAATTACTTAGCAATTAAACCTTCAGCAAAATTGTAATTCATTTTAAATTTAGCACAGAGGTTTGATGTTTTTTATTGAGGAAAATAATTGAATAAAATTGTGAAGTATGCAAATTTTCAATCCCAGAGAAGTAGTTTTCTCAGAGGATAAAAACATTCCCAGCTCTGTAAGCATAGGAATGCTTCCCAGGGCAGTGAATTAATTTTGCAGTAAAGGATAGATTGAGGAAAGTTCATCTAGGTTTTGAGCTCACATTTCTCCCCCCCCCAAAGGAGTGTTTGTGCCTCATTTGTAATGCAGAAAGTAACAGTTATAATACAGACTATTGGTAAACTAGAAACATTGGAAGATAAACTTGATTAACCTAGGGACCCAGAACATAGGAAAAAACAATTCTCCACCCAGTTTCTGAGCATATAAAGAATTGACTTACACCAGGTGACTAAATACTCTGTTTTATTGCTCTAATATTGTATTTTTGGACCATGTTCAGGAACCTAGAAGAGATCCTTCAGGTCAGCTTCTACTTGCTCATTTTTCTTTTTCGTTTCAAGTTTGATACCAAGAATTGAAGCTTGCATGGACTTGCTATCAGAGGCTTTACCACTGAGATACAATGCCATGTATAGTGTCAGTTGGAGTTTCTATACCTATATATCTATACCCTTTGGTCAAATATTTTTCTGCTCTGGGCATCTTTTCCCAAATCAGCCCAGCATTTAGACATGCAAAGTTTTGTAAATAAAATGCAATTTCAGTTGAATAAATAATACCTGTACATGTTTAACTTAATTTTAAATTAATTGTCAAAGAAACAAACAAGAATGCGTGTGCCCAAGTGCGCGCGCGCACACATGCACGCGCGCGCACACACACACACACACACACACACACACACACACACACACACACAGAAAGGCAGAGGATAGAAAGATGGATCTTAACAACTAATTGATGAGCTAGTAACTTACAAATCTAATGAACTGTAGTTGTATATTGAACAGAGTATCCCTGTATCTGTTTATCATATCTTTTTACAATAGTAGTATAATATCTTCATTAGGGTCATCTAAAGTATCAGGCATGAAGATGAATTGTACCAAAGTTACCTTCACATTGGATGGCAAAAACTATTAATCTATTAATTTCTAAATTATGACATATGTCAATCTTGGAGAAACAACTCTTCAGTATAACCTTATTATCTTTACACATTCCAGTGATGAGCTTACATCATATTTGCTTGGCTGCTCTGAAGCATATTGGGGTGAGGTTCTATATTTTTCAAGGAGTGAAAAGCCACAGCTGTGTAGACTGTGTTCCAACCAGATGTAATCACAGGTTCCCATCCCACTTTGCACAATGGTCTTTGAGGAACCCAATGAAAATCCTTCTCTGACCTCTGATGAACTTCAGAACATCAAAGTATATGAATTTGGCATTTATTTTAAAATAAAATATTTTTTGTTTATTTGTTTTATTGTTCAAATACCTAGGGTCACTTATATAAAATTTATGATGAGTGACTGCAGCTGTCTCAATGTTGGAATGGGCATTAAGGGCCTTATATCAAAATAAACATATAAGACAGCTATCGCTGTTTGGTTCAGCTCTTCTCTATTTTCAGAACAAAAGAACCATGCAGTAAATTTAGAAAGAGGAATTGATCCTCCTGTGTTTCAGATACTGGCTGTTTGAATCGGGAATGTATGCAGAACATATGTTTTTGTCACCGAAATGTGCTATTTTCCAAAAGGCCAGGCACTGCATGAAGGTTGCTTGAACTACAAGCGATATGCTTTTCAGTTGTTGAATTTTAATATGAAAGTGGCACTAGGCTAAGTGGTTCCGAATTATTAAGGAAAATCAGGTGTCTTTTGGGGCCACTATCAAGGAAGGATGTGAGCAAAAAATAATGTGCAGTAAATAATGTAATGAATTAAGTTAAACCAATGTTGTCATTTGGGTTCTGCTTCATTCGCTGTTCATACATAGACAAGGAAAAATTAAATAAGGTCTTATTTTTCATGCTTATTTAGAGGTAACACCTCATCCCAATGTCCAATTGGTGCCAAGAGTATAAGATTACTGTTTTTAAAGTGTAGTTGAAGTTGAATTCCAATAAAGCAAGGAGGCTCAGATGCTAAGGTCTTGACTAAACTTTTTATTCTCAATGAGGTTGCATTCTGTGAACAATCACATTCATGGTCTTGATGTATTCCTGGCTTCATTTTTGCCATTTAGGACCTAGAGCCTATTAGTGTCAGCTGCATATATTAGTATCCAGCTGTGGTTGGTCTGGAGCTGCAACTCTTTCTGGGTTAGATTGCCATTTTTAGTTTTTATTATTGCAATACAGGTAGTTTTCCACTTACGACCTCAATTGAGCCCAAATTTTCTGCTGGTAAGGAAGACAATTGTTAAGTAAGTTTTGCTCCGTTTTATGACTTTTCTTACCACAATTGTTAAGTGAATCATTGCAGTTAGTAACATGGCTGTTAAGTAAAATTGGCGACCTCCTTGACTTTGCTTGTCAGAAAGTTGCAAAAGTTGACACTGCAACTTTCATAAACACATGCCAATTGCCAAGCATCTGAATCTTGATCACATGACCCTGGGGATGCTGCAATGGTCATAAATGTAAAAAACGGCGTAAGTCCCATTTTTCAGCACCATTGTAACTTTGAATGGCTGCTAAACAAATTGTTGTAAGGACCATCGGTACACTTCTCTGGATCTGCTTTTGAGGATAGCTCAGAAGCTGCAGGAGGTGTAGAATGAAATGGGAGAGCTGGTCTCCAGAATGTCCAATTCCAGTTCTGGTGCATCTTTGGTGCATTTTTATTTATTTTTAATTTATTTATCACATTTTTGAACTGTCCATGTCTCTCCCAAAGGGACAGGTATTTTTTTTTTCTGAATAGGATTCTCAGTGTCCCATGGCTGGGAGAAATTTAGGATGCAGGAGAGAGAGCCTTCCATATTGTGGCATCTATAACATTTTAGTCTTGCGTTCAGGACTTAAGTGTCCACAGCCTAACCTTGTCTTTTGTCGTCTATGTTTTCTTATAGTTCTTACTAATATATTATCATTCTTGCTACTATAGTTAGTAGCTATTAAAGTTTACAATGTTTTATTATGGCTTGGTTTTATTGGTAGTTTTTATTTTGTTTATTTTATAGATTGTAACATTTCATGGGCTCCTCTAAATACTGGGTAGCCCATAAATATTTTTAATAAATCAGTAAAATAAACGGCATTTTTATACATGTCTATAAAATGCCTACTGAGGTAATGGAGACCAGGTATGCAGAGAAGTGCAGTTGTAATCTAGTACATTTCCTAAGAGTATGTGGTGAGTGAGTTTGTTATTTTTCTTGAGCAATAAATATGTTGTAAATAAACATATGCTAATAATACTATGCATAAAACAGGTTAATATCCCACTGAGATCTTTGTGAGTATATTTCTTTGAAGTATCAGATTGTGTTAAAAATGTTTAATTTTAGAATTTCATTAAAGTCAGAAAAAAAGGGTAAAACACTACAAAAAGGCAAGGAATCTACTGATTGGTTCTCTAGCATATGCATGTGCCCATTTGGTATTTTGTTTCTTGGTATTTGTATCTGAGGTACTGAATAATATTGGCAAAGGTAAATATAGTGTTCTGGTTATCTTTTTGAATATCTGAAAGATGAAAATGAGCATTTCATAAAGCATCATGTTTCTTTCCCATTTTTTTTTTTTTAAATAAGTTAGCTTTTGCAAAACAAGGTCTCTGATTATCTGATATCCTCCGGAAGGTTAGGAGAGTTCTTTCCTATATTACTTAGGAAAAAAAATCTTTTTACAATTGAAAATGTCAGCATCAATTGAAAGTAACACTAAGCATGTGCTTGCTTTCTGAATATTATCCTCCTCCCCCTCCCCTCCAACCATCCTGCTGAGGATCTGAGTGTGACAGTTTGATTAGATCATCAATCCTTACCGTTAACAGCACTTTTCCTGAACACCTGGGTTGCTAGGTCACATCTGAGTTTAGCTACCGCTGCTTTAGTGACCTAGTGTGCGTACGCCATAGCAATTTACATTTAGCCCTCACATTAAAAGTTAGCTTTACAACCATATTTTGCTTTAGGAAAAAAACTGGGAAAAATATCTTTTTGCTGTCCTTTTCTGTGATGTATAATGGAAAGGGTAGGCATCTCATTTGGGGAAAGCTAGTAAGATCACCTGCTTTGGTGATGAACTCACAGGAAAATGTACATCTCCATGAAGTCTTCATTCTTTGTTTATAGGAAAATTGTGATTTATTTGATTTTGAGTTAATATGATTATGTGCCAATGAATGTAGATTTAAATCCTGTAGGCTATACAGTAAGGCGTATGAGCAGTATTTGTATATAGGTTTAAAATATTAGGGTGCCTTAACTTATATTTTATACACTGTGTCTGAGGCTGAATATGGTTCTAGAGTCTGCACATTGAAGCAACTGCTACTAAGTTGATTGCCCCTTTCCTTTGAGTGTTCATAGTGCATATAGTTTCACATTCATTTCAGACATCCATAGGTGACCTTGCAAGCAATATCTCCACTGAACATGTTTTAGTACGATCGGAATATCCATAGATGCTTTTCTCCTTTCCTTCTCGCGTTTACTTCCTGTTTTCTCTGCCTGCTCAGCCTCTCCTAATGCTATTATTTTGTCACTTTGTAGACTGAAATTTGTACTGTCACCTGAATTGCCACTGGTTTTGTTGCTTTAATATAACAAAATATCTGTCTGTTTAGGGGAGCAAGAATGAAAGTTGGTTGTGGTTGCTAAGTTCCATGACTTTCTTAATAGGCAAATAAAATGTGCTCCTTAATAATCGGTAACAAAGATGATAAATAGTCTGGAAGCTAAATCGTATGATGAACAATTGATGAAGCTAGCTATGTCTATCTAGCCTGTTGAAGAGAAGGACTGGGGAAGAGGGACAAGATAACTGCCTTCCAGCACCTGAGGAGTTGTCACAGGGAAGAGACGATTGACTTATTATCCAAAGCACCAAGAGGCAGGATAGAAGCAATGGATGGAAGCTTGTGAAAGAGAGAGCCAACCTTGAAGTAAGGAAAAATGTTCTGATAGAGAAAATAATTAATCCATGGATTCACTGGAAGTTTTCAAAAATAAACTGGACAGCCATTTGATCAGGATAATATAAGGTCTCTTGCCTTGAGCAGGGGGTTGGACTAGAAGACCACTGGGGGCCTTTCCAGCCCTATGATTCTATGTTCATTTAGCAACTGTCTCAGACAGTGACTGTTTTCTGTCACAGTGGTGATGAAAAAGTAAACTTTGTGACCAATGCCCACATTTATGGCCTTCATAGAGTTTCACTTTCACATGTTCACCAGTCAGTTAATACAAGCCCTGTTCCTCTTAGAACAGAGAGATTGCCTAAATAGGCCATCTCTTCCTGAGCTGCTTTTCTCCATAGTACAACTTGTCACTTAGAAGACTGAGCTGTTTAGCAGCTGCTGCCTGAAATTGAAAAGACCCTAATCAGTTTCAT
>JAOYMU010000292.1:15951239-15969321 GCA_025802295.1 Psammodynastes pulverulentus | reverse complement strand
CTCTCTCTCTCTCTCTCTCTCTCTCTCTGTGTGTGTGTATTGGTGTACAGATTGTAGGAAGCGGAAGGTCAAAAAGCATTGTGCAGTTTTATTGCGTTGGGTTAGATTTACCTTTTAAAACATATTTGTTGACAAAATTGGGCATAAAAACCTTCCAGCTAATGTATTTACACAATAAATATTTAAAAACGTACATCTTGCTTTTCAAGTACAATATATTCTACTTGCTGTATGCAGGTGTTGTGAAATAACTTGCCCGCGATGCACAGTGAGCTTTTTATCTAGAGATCATGTCTAATAGAAAGACAGACAATGCTGGCCTGAATATAATTCCTGTGTACAGATCAGGATTTTCACAAATTATATGCTTAGTTAGTTAATGGTAGCATTTTGAAGAAATGCCTGTATGGTTGTGTGTGATTTGCATCTACTGGCAGGCATTTTGACCTTGGAATTATTAGTGGTGCCTAGGACTTTCCTTTCCTACCACATTATATAGCAAGAAGATCTGCTGCACAAAAAAGGAGAAAAGAATTGAAATGAATACCTCTGTCATCTTTCCTATTAATTTCAGTGAATACTGTTGTGACTTACATGGACAGGTATATTATGGTTAGTTGCACAGTCAAGCAGCTGTTTAGACTGGATTTGGCATTTTTATCCCATTATCAACTACTTCCCAAGGACCTCGAATAGGCAAATCTAGTAAATCTAGTAATTTCATGGTGTTAAAGATCACAGGATGTAAGTTGTTCCTAGTAAAGCTGCCTTTTGCAATTGTCAATGTCAATGGTGTTCAAGTGGTGCTCCAGTGGAATCACACCCAAATTTCCTATTGCTATTGGTACTACCCTTGCTTTCTTTTCCCACAGTCATTCTACTTCTATTTTCAGGTCTTTATATTTTGTGATTTTGTCCAGTTCTTTCGCTTCAATTATGTTATCTCTGGGTGCTGTAATGTCTACCTTCCAGACTTTTTTGTCTTTCTTATCAACAGTTATTTATTCTGGAGTGTTATGTGGCAGGTGACTGTCTATTTGAATTCTAAAGTCCCACAGCACTATAGCTTCTTCATTTTCTATTACTTTCCATTATTATTCTACCATTTATGGTCCCGCAAGCTCTTGCTTGCAGGCAAATAGTATTTCTTGTACATCTTCCAATATACCATTGTTACTCCTTGGTCTTGCCATTGTTTGTAGTCAGTCTATGAAATGTTGCTGAAGCAACTAAGTAGTCCATTGTTTCTTCAGCTTCTGTGCAGAATGAGTATTTTCTGTCTGTTACATACAGAAATTCTGGCCTTGTATGCACGTGCTCTTGTTCTTTATGCAGCTAGAATTATCCCTTTTTGTCTTTTTCTTCAACTTTCCTACTCTTAGCCATTGCCAGGTCTTGTTACTGCTTTGCCTGCTAGTTGTTTGTTTGTTTGTTTGTTTGCTTTTAATGTACTGGCCATGTAAAACTTTGCCTTGACCTGACTTGTTCAATATTGTTGACAGAGGAATCACTGCAATGACACAGTAGTGATGAGAATGAGTCTCCTTGAAAGATTTCTTTCTTGATATTAACATCTCCCAGCATGTTACCATTGGCCAGGAACTGTGTCTTCCATTAGTGCCACTGATCTTTGCACAACACTTCTGCTGTTTTCACTGACTCCTGTTATTTCTAGGAACTTGATTGTCAGATCATGTCTGTTAGGAGGTGATCTTTTGTTCCTCTGCTGTTTGGACAATTTCCTTTCTGTTCAGGTGGAAAAAGATTATTTTTTAAGTGGATGCATCAGCTACCATGCCGGTTAGTAATTTCAAAATGGTTGATAAATAGGTAATTGGACTGTCACTCTTTGTAAATGCAAGTCAGTTGCCAATTGCCCCAAATGTGATCAGAGGGGTGTGGGAGTGGTACAGCAAACATAACTTCAAGGATGGGCTGTAAATAATTTTCTTTCAGCCCATCATAACTTTAAATGGTTGTTAAACCAATGGTCATAAGTTAAGAACTAGCTTCATTGACATGTGTTAATATTTGTGCTAACTGTTTCTTTGGAACAAGTTTCAATGCATTGAATTCTGTTGTTTTAGATACTCAGTTATTTTTGGAGGGGGGATTATTTCCTTTTGTTTTTGTTTTTTTAGGTAGAGGGCTTTGTTCTTTCTGAGGAGAAGGCAAACGAAAGGGTGCGTTGTTTGGGAATGAAAAGAATTCAATATTTAGCCTAGCTTCCATTACCTCCAACTCTTTCTGATTTGCCTCCACAGTCTAAGTTACTGTACTTCTGACAAGGCTTCAATTTGTTTTCCCTAGCCAGACCTTTCCAGTTGTTCTAATTTTACTTCGGTAGAATACAGAATACCTTATTTTCTGTTATCAATCTATGTTTATCTGCGAGCCTCTGTTCTGTTATTTCTGATTCTGGATGTTGTTCTTTCCAGAACTGGTGCATTCTCTTCGTATATATTGTTTGCATTAGACTTGATTTAACATTATTGACATTATTTAACATTATTGACATTATTTCTTTGTCTTGAATCTTTGTATATTTGCGAAGGGTAAACAAATTTTAATCTAGTAGTCCTGCAGCTGTTAGCTCTGGTTACTCAGCTCACAGTCCTGAGTCCAGTCTATCCCACTTGTCAGCAGATGTCCAAGAACTTCAACACCTAGAGCAGTCCTTATTGATTTGGGTGATGATCGATTCAGTATGGATTTCTGTAAAGTATGTCTCACCATATCGTTTATGGGAGACACTCCTCCTTTGACTTCTCAAATGAGACCTGTCCAGTGTGGTTGAACCTCTGGTATAGCTCTCATCTTCTTTAGAACATGCAAGGCCCATAGAAACATTAAAGTAGTGCCTCACAGGGCGATTGTTATTATTGTTTATATTCCTTCAATGAGTTACTGAAATTCAGTGACTGATTTCACATATCATGCTATTCATGATTTACTTAATTGTGGGTTACTGAATATGCCACAATTGGTCGACTGGGTTCATGCATCAATTAAAAATGATCCATGATTTATAAATCATAGCGCCTGGGTCGACAAAATACATTAAGCAAAAAGCCAAAAAAACCCACATACATGATTTAGTGCAATGCTTAAATCCAGACAGTGACTCTTCCCGTAAAGGGCAACTATGCTTCACATTTCTGGAAAGCTTATTGAGAACTATGGCAGTTTATTTCCTCATTATGTAGCTACTGAACATCTCCGAGATAGATATGAGACATTAGTTGAACACAATCTCTAATTCAATAACTGTATTATGATATCATGTTAGTGCACAGTAGACAGAAAGGAAGAAGTAACCCTGCTCTTGGATTTAGGCTTTGCAGAACAAATATGAGTGACTAGTGAGGGAAGTGCAATCCTACTTAAGTCTTCCTGTTCTATTACATTTTAGATGTGATTTCTCAGAAAGGAGAAAAAAAATGTAAATTCTATGTCTAAGGCTGTGTCTCGTAGATATTGATGATGGTTGAATATAAGAAAAGCTGAAGGGAAAGAGAGAGAAACCTGAAGTCAGTTGCCCTGTTCTGGTGCAAAGGAAGGATTACAATCACTGTGAGGCCTCACTTTTTCACTTGAATGGGACTAGTGTATTTTTGTTTTAGTTTAAATAAAGGAATTTGAACTGAACATTGGTTCAGGTTGTTGTTCCTTTGCTGCAGAATTGTTTTGTTGATATAATTAATGTTTTTTTTAGCGTATTTGGGGCTTAGATAATAATAAGAACAATAACAATAACTGAGAGTTAAATTAGAGTAGATTGACCAGCGATACATAACAGCTATACAGGTAATCTGGAAACTAATCCAGATTTGAAGTTCAGGTCATAAATCACCCAGATTTATGTCCAGCTAGAGAAATGGGTGCATGTAGAATTCCTCCCTTGAACTTCACCTTTTAAAATTTAGTCTTATGAAATTTCATGATTTTTATCTGTCAATATATGGGATAAAGCATTTGGAAGTTTGTTTTTATCTGACTATTTTTCCATGGCAGAGTCAGTAATCTTTTTTTAAAAAATGTGTAGGGTAGTATGTGTGGGCTCTTTTGGGAGGAAGGGGATGTAAAAATAAACAATAGTAGTTGTTTACCTGGACTTTTACCTACTCTCAACATAGCAAACAAAGGCCATACATCTAAAGAGAAGTGATACTTGTTTATTAGGTGACTAAAATGACTTACCCTAGGGAAGCATCATTGTGTTCTAAACAATATAATGTTTTTGATACTGAAACTATTACTGCAAGCTCATATTCACAATAATATAGACTTTATCAGATATAAAGTGATGTCTATCAAAACATTTAGAGTACAACAGAGAAAAAAATTCCTAAAACGAGGCACAGTTATACATTTATCAGCTTCTGTGTATTTCATGCTACAATTTGCATGGGGAAAAAATGAAATCACTCGTAATACACATTTTGAAGAGGGATTTACATTTAATAAATGTTTACAAGTATTTTCATAAACTGTGTTTATGACAGTCTTGGCTTCTCATGATTGATTACTCAAATGTCCCCTTTCTTCAAATATAGATTGTAGAGTTGTCTCTTGGAGTTATTTATATTTTCTAGTATTTATGATCTGCAAGGCAGCTTAGTTACCAACATTAGTTATAGCCATTTCTGTAGATATTTATCTGAGCCACAAGTTTTTGACACATTTCTTTTTCTTTAACAAACAAATCTACAGCTATAAAAATGTTGTCTTGACATAGAAAAATATGTGTATGCTGTGGCTATTACCTATGAATTCTAGAGAGAAGATGTATTCCCCTCTTTTGTTAGGGACCTTTTTACAGAAATAAGGAGAGATTATTTTTATATTATTTGTATTAATAGTGCCATAGGCACTATTTAAACATTTAAATTAATGTTTAAACTTAATTAAACATTTATAGAATGGGAACTAGATAATTTTATACATGGATGTAGAACAGGTGTCAAAATTGCATCGTCACATGACATATCCCAACTTTTTCCCCCTTCGCTGATCTGGGCGTGGGTGTGGCCAGTGCATGACGCATCTGGCCCATGGGCCACGAGTTTGACAGCCCTGATGTAGGCTATGGCAGGTGAGTTGTTGTTGTCCCCATGGAAGCATCTTGCATAAAAAAAATTAGATTATCCATCCATAATCAGTTGTAAGTAGCCAGATTAATATTTCATAGCTACCTATGGCACTGGACATTCCATGTTTGACTTTTGCTTGTGCAAAGACTTGTGCACAAGGAAACATTGGTTTTGCTTAGAGTTGTTCAAATATTTGTATTTAAAGTAGCATTCAGATACATTACCCAAACCTGTCACCTTTCCCAGCAATTATTTGTTGCTTCATTGAGATTTCTTGCCTTGTATTTTAAGATTGCAAGAGATGCTTCTATTTTGGTTATTTTCACTTTTCTTTTTTCTTTTTACAATTATTGGCTATATTGATGGTCATAAATTTATGGACCAGTGTCTGTGATAACATCATGGCAGCTACAAATGCTCAGTATGATCAACAAGACCAAGGACTTAAAAGCAGAGGAGAATTTAAGAAATGTTTTGAAAGGAACAGCTTCAAAACACTTTGTCATTAGCAATTTCAGCTCTGCTGCAACTGTTTATAACCAAAATCCTGATGCAGTTTGATTATTTAAAGCCCAGAGATGTTGAAAGAATTGTAGCCCCCAAAAAGGGATAATTAAATGTTATAATTTTCCAGTTTTAAGGACGGTGAAAACCTAGTTTTGTTTTCTTCTGCTTCAAAACCTTTCTGTGCAGAAAAAAATAACTATAGGTTTATAACAATAACAATTCTGAAGCTACAATCCAGCAGTGGAGTATAAGTGCAAAGGTAAAATATTTGTTATCAGGGTGTGGTGGAAAGCAATTGGACCCGGTGACCAAGATTAATGAAGCTTGGATGGGTTTTAATTAGCACAGCTGCAGTCATCAATTATCTACGCAACACAAATATTGTTATATTTTGGAAATTCTTGATTTATTTTATTCCATTGGCCAGTAGATTTAGATGAATGAGCTCTCATCATAAACATTCTGGGGGAAACCGCCTGAGGCCACGGTATATTATTTAGGATACAATCAGCAAGAGTGACTGCTACTGAACAAAAACATTGCAAACCAGTCTCAGCGTTCATTTAGAGAATTTGTTGAAAAGTGTGGCCTTATACAGGTCATTAGAACATTAGAGAATCTTGTGCAAAACACTGAACAGTTGTCAGGCTGGGAGTGTACAAGAATTATTGTGCAGCAGGTGATCTGTAACAGAATATCATTGTATGCACATTGTATGCATTAATTCATGTATCAACAACATTTAATTTGATGTGTAAGGTATTCTCTTATTGTATTTAAGTGACTATCTTTGAAAAGGAGGGGGTCCTAGAAATACCCTTAAATAGAGTATTTTGCTTTAAAGGTTTCCCTGCACTGACAAGTTTAGTCACTTTTGTCATGCAGGAAGATAATATAATAATAGGAAATTTGCTGTAAATAATGCAAATTTAAGTTAAGAATAAAAGGTGTGTGTGTGTGTGTGTTTTTTTTTTCATATGTCAAATATAAATAGGAGACTGTTTCCTTCCTCTGTTCAAGTATGTGCTTTTTACAATCCAAGTATAAATTCAATTTGTATTTTATAATTATAATTTTAATCCATACAAGGAAACCTAAATATGTATTCATTATATTTGCATTCATATAGATCATTGTAATACATGAATTATCTATCACTAAAACAAATAAAAAGCTGTTATTGTGCTAATGAAAGCATGGTCAATGTTTTCTTTTATAATTTTTTTCTATGTAATTGAAGAAAGATGAGGTTTTAGATCTGATTAGTAGGTAGCACTAAAATATAGGGCGATCAGTTTTTTTGTTTGTCACCAGGATATGCTTAATACATCATATTTAAAATATTGTAATGTATTGTGTATGAATCAGGCTTTGATCTGGATAAAATGTACTATAATTATGGACTGCAATAATGCTACAAACAGTCTACAGTTGTAGACTATAGCTACAAATCTAAGTTAACGTATAACAATTAAGGTGTTGTATGTCATTGTGGAGATGGAATGAATGAATAATATATTTTTGATTTCTTGGAGAAAAGAGAGAATATGATTCTAATATTAAACACATTTGAAAAAATGTCTCAGAATATCATTGCATGCATTCTGGAAACCATAATGGTAAAACAAGGTTCTTTGAAATCCATAAGACGAGTTTGGTGTTTCTGTTGACATGAGTCAAATTGATCTCAGGAGAATGAATTCTAGATCAACATCCTCCAATACTGATGTATGTACTGTAAGCTTGTAGATATTCTTGAGTAGGAGTATTCAGCGAATATCTATTTATATAATGTAAAGAAAGTGTTATGTTTGATTGGAGCTGTATTAAACATCAGCAGAGGTAATACAAGTATTACTCAGAAATATTTTACTTCTTTTGTAGTGTCTTATGGTAATTTTGCTGTTCAATAATAGCATGGTAAAGCACAAATGATGTATGATGATTAATACATATGCCCCAAAGAAGGTATAAACTCATGGAGAATTGTGCTATGGAAAGTAACATGTGAGCAATTCTCAAGAACTTGAACTACCATAATTTATATCTTTCCTTGCCCATAGTAAGGAAATGCAAAGATAACATCCACTTGCATAGTACCAGCAGAGACAGTTTCTTGCTACGTAGCCTTGTGTCAAGGGGATACTTGTGTTTGACACCCTCATTTCTCTCTAGCAGCTGTCATTTTGGCAATTGGGAGATGTTTCTGTTTCCTTTGCTGTGCATTATTTTTATATCCCCTATTGTTTTTGTATATGACCTTTATCTTTCCATTCCCAATTAGCACATATAGAGTCGCTGTTCACTGAGCAGAGGTGCATGGACCTAAAGTAGATTTATTTTATTATTTATTTTTTGGTGAGGGAGGTGGATGCTGTTGTGACTCATCATTACTCTTTATCACTAATGAAATAACCCTATCACTTTAACCTTTCTTCATCAGACCAATCCTAGATATCAGTAAGACAGTGCTAGAACAAAGGTCAGGAACCTGGTAGTTAAAACCAGCAGATGGTAAACATTTTAGAATTTGCTTTCTTTTCAAATTGCTGTAGCATCAAAGCTATAATAATTGTGTGCTTAATAACCATTCTCTATTTTTCCTATGCCTAAGAGTGCTTTTTGCCGTGCTGCTTTTCAGCTTATTTTTTAATTATTTGAAACCAAATTTCTACATTAGCATGGAAAGAAATGAGGACTATTTTTGCTGATCTTTAATTATTTAAAAGCAAATTCGTACATTGGCACAGATTTTTTTTGCTTATTTTTCATTATTTGGAAATACATTTTTATATTGGCATGGAAAGAAATTAGGACTATTTATTGGAACTTTAGAGAAACCACAGATGAAATCCAACAGTTATATTGGTATTCCTGGTTTATTTATGCTGGTGAAAAGTCCACATCCTCTTACTTGAAATAAACACGCTGTTTCTGGTTTGTTTAGGGGAGACTTTTTGTAAAATCTGAATTATTTGCTAATAGTGTAATAGTCTTTAGTGAAAGCTGCATGCTCAGGAACTTTTTGCACATATGGTATCTTATAAGAAAGCACTGTGGATTGGAGGAAAACGAGCCAAGACCTTTTTCTTTTTTTCCTTTACATGACTATTATGAGATCAGGAGAAGTAAGGAAAGTACTGAAAGGTGTTTTAAAGATCAGGGTAGATGCATACAATGATTATTTCATGAGTGTATCTGAGATAGAAGGTTGGGCACTCACAAAGATTGCCTCTAAATATAAGAAATTTTAGGTGTAAATTACCCGGAGCTGTTCGGGAGTTGGGTAGCATACAATTAAACAATAAATAAAAAAAAAATTCTCAATTGAGGACCCAAATTTCTATGTCTACATTGCAGCTGGTAGAAAGAGAACAAAGAGGTAGTTTTCCCTCTGAGGAGCCATCTCCATTTTTGTGTTTGTATAAAAGATTAAAATGAAGCTCTTTTATTCTGATCATTTCTTAGATAAGTCTATATGGAAAATTGTCAATATGCAATATAACGTATAGGCTGTCTTTTTTACATAGTTGATTTTCTGAGTAGAGAATCTAAGCCTCATTCTGTTTTTCTGGTGGTGGACAATTAATCCTTCTCTCTGTAATCCAGACTCTTCACCCATTGCTTCTATTAAGAGATACATCTTGTCTCTGTTTGTTTGTGTATCTGTTTGTATGTGCGTGCGTGGGGGGGGTTGTTAGTTCAGAAAAAAAGGTGATTGTTTGTGCATGAGTTTCTTTCAGACCATGGATTCTGAAGGTATATGACAAGGAATTTGAGTATAACCTCTACATAGCTAGCCAGTCCTATTGTGATTATTTGTAAAGCAAGACCAAATGCAACTGGATAGGGATAAAATAAGTCATAAAGAGAAGCAATGAATAAAAGAAATGCTGACCACTACAGCTATGTCTCTTTTCCACACGCCTCTTAGTTTCACCAACTTTTTGCTTTTGCTCTTTGCAAGCCTTTGAGATGAAGAGTTCTGCTAGGAGAAGAGCAGTCGGCCTCACATTTAGAAAACATCCATGCAACATAATCAGTATCCCAATGCTGCTCGTTATGTCTAGTTAAATACTAAAATAGAAATAAGAAAAGCAGCATAATATACAAAACACTGAAAAGGTTTAGTAGAATAGTGATATATTGCTGATCCATCCATTCAATTTCTGTAGCTGTCCTTTTCACCTTTGTGATTCTAAGTGACTTAGTAGCTGAGTATCATCCAAACAGTTAACACATCCAGAAGATGGACTCTGTCACATAGTCCCAGCCTCATGTTTTGGCACACAACCAAGTGTTCACAGCCTTACAAAAGGCCAGCAGGGGCAGAGCCAATCTAATTTCAGGGGGAATGATGTTCCAAAGAGTTGATGCTAAGGCAGAGATGGCCATCTTTCTGGTCCTCACCAGCCAACACTCCTTCGTTGATGGTACCTGGAGCACACGCTTTCTACTGGATCAGGTATGACTGGCAGAAACAATTGGGGAAAGATAATTCCATCTTGCAACCTTCTAATATCACAATATATAGCTTATAATCATCCATGTTCTATTAAATTCAATCTCAAACCATTATGGGTTTTGTTCTGCCAAGTCAAAACATTTTAGAGAATGCACAAACATCATTTTTTGTGCATTCTTTAAAAGAGAAATACTGTTAAAGCATACCAAAAAAACCCCACCCATTGTCATGTGAACAGACCCTTCCAGATAAAGGTAATCCAAATACTTAGGTGCAACATCATGGTATAGTTGGATAGGACACAGCTTGAATCCAACATCACAATGTAAGTTTTGTCATTTTGACATCTGTTTAGTAAGGAACAAATGCCTGTGAGCTAATCATTAAAGGCTAAATCTAATCTTTTCAGCTGCAAGGCCTATATCCATTTACACATTCAATCACTTATATAGCCTTTTATTCTTCTTAATCAATTGTAAGATGATTCTGTTCCCACAATTCATAGTAACAATTTGAGGGGGGAAATACTTATCTCTAATGGATACTGAAATTGTGATTTTAAATCAATTCCTCTATGTCATATTTATAATTGATCAGTTTCAATCAAATCACTGAATAGAGATATTCTACAAGCACTAATTACCTATGGCTGGACACTTACTGGGTTTTGTACTAGATTCTTCAATACTTTTACAAGGCTTCACTTGACTTAAATAGAGTGATCTGGAATACCATGAATTACTTCCAGTGGAACACTCTATTAAAGATAACCAAGATTGCTTTATATAAATCTTAAAAATCACCAAATGATCATGTGTATTGCAACTTATTTGGAGCTCGTAGCTCTCTAATCGTTGCTGGAATTTCAACTTCCAATATCTTTTGTGTGTGGCCATATTGGCTAGTATTGCAAGGAACTATAGTTTACTAACTCTGGAGAACTCTGTGGTCTTCTTTCCCATTTTTGAATTTTGATAATGACTATGGCCATATCCCTATCTTATTCCTGAGTGTGAAATGTATAGATGGAAATTGCTGAAGTTAGGGTTCAGATTATCTGCATGTAAACATGATTCAACCAAATAATATTATGATTTGGGCACTTTATTTGTCACGAATGAAGGAAATTTTTAATCTGTTTTTGTTCCCATTTTGAATTTTAATAACTGGAAGCCATCAGAAGAGGAGAAAACCCTTTGACTCAACTTGTAGGAGTCTAGAATTGGGGTTTTCTGAAGCCTTCAAAATTGTTTTCTTTCAGCTAAGTGGTTATCCTCACATTGCAGGTTCCAATCGTCTGCCATGTTAGCATTTTGCAAGATAGTATGACAAAATCCCCAACAACAAGATGGTTGTTTTCTGTAAAGAAGACTAAAATGTCTCCTGATTAGAACCTCTTGCTTCTCCCTATGAATAAATTATTTGCGTTCTAATTTTTTGTTCATTCTCTTGAAGGAATAAAGGCAATCCTATTTCCCTTTACAAATTATCATAAATATTGAAGAGGCAGATTTTTCTGAGATCATTAGCATATCACGCTGCGACCCACACCAGAATGTACCATTAACAAAGCAGCCTTCATGTAATTAATGTAAATAATATGGAACTGCAGCATGAGTAACCCAGTCAGCCTTGGCAAAAAGCATTTGTCATAACGCATCATCTGAGGAGCTCAGTCTCAATTCAAATTAAACTTCATGGGTTTGCCCCTTTATTTTTCTGCTCCTCTAGCTATAAATTCCTGGGAAACATTCACCTATATGGAAGAAAGCAATCCGGAAAGCTGAAATTAAAATTTCATTATTTACTGTGCTTCTGCATCGGAGGACAATTAGTATCTTCATAAAACTAGATATGTAGATTCTAAGGGCACATCTGAGGGTTCTTCTCCTCCCCTCACGCCTGCACTTAAAAGTGTTTTCTGTCCTCAGCTGCTGCCAGCAAATCTAAAGGATGGTGTTATGTCTGCCATTTGCTACTATTGCCCTCTGACTCCAAAACACAGAGGAGCATTGTAAATTTTTCATGAAGAGGTTTCAGTCTGTAAAACAGCAAACTGGAATAATGTTTTAAATGCAATCATTGTCAAGCCTGAACAATGTAATTTATCAAGAGAGCAGTTTGTACTATATAATAAGTTTCATATATTAATACAATTTTTCATCTGATGTCAGCTTCCTGATTTATGAATAGCCCATGATCTAAGGTGATCATTGAATTATAATTCAAGTAATAATCCAGGAACAAGACACTGCACTGCTACCCTGCATTAGCTTACGTGCCACCAAGCCAATTTACTAAACAACCGTGGGCTAAATGATACAGTTTTTCTAATTCAAAGAAGGCACTCGTTAATTAGATAAAGGCTAAAGCTCTCATTATTTTTAAATGATTTAAGAACGAGTAAAGATCTTACAGCTTATACTGTAGCTCTAATAGTTCTCTGCTTCCTGCCTTGTAATAAGAGTATTAAAGACAGATGGCCCATGCTGATTTAAACCAATTACAACACTTAATGCATACTAGTAGCAGTGAGTATTCATAGGCGCTTCACATGTTAATATCCTACATGCTACAGTTAAAAAACTCCTCTTGTTAATGTAATTTATTAGTAATTGGTTTCATTGTCTTGATTTTGCATGTTTACTTTCGGTGTTGTGTTTTTATGATGGGGGCTCCATTTTAGCAGCTGTTACTAAAACCGCTTTCAAAGCCAAATCATATTAGTGAATTCCCTTCCTCAGTGGCTAAATCTACAGCAGTGGGTCTTTCCCCATACACTATTCAATAGTCATTTCAATGTTTGTCACGAGAACCAATGAAATCTGGTAATTAGGAATATCCCGAATGTCACCTTTTCTTTTTCACACTGGGCACAGAGTTTCTAGACAAGTATTCTTGTGGAGAATGTATGTAGTATACACCTAGAGTGGACTCTTTAGAAGATTTTCAAAAGATTCAATTATACATTAAATCTTTGCTGATTCCAGGCTGTGGTGAGTAGCATTATGTTTTAAACGGATTCTGTATTAGATGTGTTTTCCATTAAATAAATTACAATGTTTTTCAGGAACAAATTTGTGGCTCTTTGAACAGTAATATTAACTCATATCATAAAAATGGTGTTCCCAGCAACTGATCAAGTGTCCTAGTTTTGTAATGTGAATTGTAGGATTAATCTGAAGTAGTGTAATATATTTCATGATTATTCAGCTTTCTGTACACTATTTTCCAGTTTGCCTGTTCATTGTGTAGTAATTATTTATAAACCAACAAAATACCTCAACATGACCAACAAAAATAAAACATATGGAGAAAGTTTAGATGAGAGCTTATATGAATGGAATTAATTCCTACTTATGGAATGGATAAGTGGTATTCTTCCTTTCTCTGTAGACCTCTCTGATATCAGAATCCAGAGATATTGAGGAAACAGAGAAGAGGAACTTCCAGATACGTTTTGTTACACAAATGGCATTCTGCTTTTGTGACATTTACCTTAGTTGTCAGTAAAAGAATTAATTATTTTTATTTTGCCTCTGCTACAGTCTCTCATTCTGTTACATATATATGTGTGTGTGTGTACATACATACATACATACATACGTGTGTGTGTGTGTGTGAGAGAGAGAGAGAGAGACAGAGACAGAGACAGGCAGACAGGCAGGCATTATGGTATATATGTTAAGGTTAAGAGTGGAAAAATTCAGGTTCTAGTTGAACCTTAAGATGGAAGTGATTGGATGATTTTGAGGTAACCACTCTCTCTCTCAGCTCTAGACCAAGAAGTTGAAAAAGATCTTTATGCCAACAAGCACTGGGGCAGCTTGTAAGTTTCAGTCCATAAGCTTCAAGAAAGAGGCCTTCATCCTGCAGTGGACAGATCTGGAATAGTAAGACGTTCCCTTGTATTCAAAGAAGTAGAATTGGAACAACTGCAAAGATCTAGTCAGGGCAAAGAAATAAAAGCCTTGCCAGAAGTAGCTCATACTGGAGATGAAGATCAGGGACAGTTGCCAGTAGAGGAAGCCAGCATAGCTGTTGAATCATTTTCATTCATAGCTGTTGAATCATTTTCATTCACAAACCAGGCACCATCTATGCCTTTTCCTCAGAAAGAACAAAACTATCTAACTAAAAAGAATGAGAAGAATTGAAACAAAGAATAACAATATCTAGAACATCACAAAAACAACAGAATAATGTTGGCTGCATTAAGCTGGTTCCTAAGAAACAATTGGCACAAGTATCACCAAAAGCTAAACAGTGTACCACCAAAATGGAAAATCAGGTTGGACAATAAAATCAGTATGTTAAGATCATATGCAAGCTAGAACAGATGGAAGAAAAGAAGGCGAAGAACAGGAAGTCCAAAGAATACCTGATCCAGAAATATCACCTAGAACCAAGGAAGGCCAAGGTAGCACTGGAAATAATAATTAACATAGCAGCAAATAACAGCAGCAGAGAAGCTGAGGAAACAATGGATTCTTTAGTTAGCTGTTTCCACAAGATTGCATAGACTGATTATAAACAATAGCAAGACAAAGTAGTGACAATGGTATTGATTGCCATCAGCATTGAAAAAAATCACCACCAGTCAATTGCAAAAGGCAGCTTTATTTGGAACACTTACATCCTGTGACTATACCTTTAAAGTTATTACATACAACATTTATTTATATTTCATATTTGATAACTGTCCAACTCCCTCAGAGAGGAGCTCTGGGCAATATACAATACAATCAATAAAATTAACATTAAAATCAGAATAATTTAACATTAAAAAGTTTTAAAAGTATAAAAATAACATTATAAAAATTTTAAAAGAAAAATTCCAAGATGAGGGGTTAGCAGTTGTTAATACAGGTGTGTGTGGGTTTCATGGAACCAGCCAGCCCCATGGTTGTGGGAATCTCTGTATGCCCTAGGCAAGGCTGCATTTCCACGTTTTGACCAACCCCTTTATGGAAGGCCAAAAGATTAGGTGCTTTCCTCACCTCTGAGGTCAGGGTGTTTCACAATGCAGAGAAGACCCTCTTCCTAGACCTTGCCAGTTGAAATTCTTTGATTGACAGGTCTGTAACATGTCTTCCTTGCCTGAATGGGCAGGATGGGCTGATGTGATGGGACGAAGCCAGTTCTGTAGGTAATTTGTCCCTATACCATGTAGAGCTTTATAGGTGAAAACCAACACCTATCCCAAGTCCTTGGGAAGGTCTTGATAGATGGACAAAATTGCCTAAATGTCTGGCTAATTATTAGCAACCATAATCATAATATCATCACCATCCATTCTATACTGAAGATATTTATGTATTTTTATATGTGTATATTTTATTAACCAAAAATCTAGATATAATTATGTAATTGTTCCACTTTTAAACTAGTTGCCTAAAATGATAATTTATGTTGACATATTAAAACAATGTAAATCTCTATATGAAAAAGACAACATTGTTTAAACGTTTTAAATGCAATCTAATTATGGAAATAGGGAAAAAAAAGCAACAAGCTAACCCAAAAACCATAGGACCAGAATCTAAAATCAAAGACAAACTTTCCCAACCTGATGACTTCTATGATTGGTACACTGCCAACATCTATGTTGACTGTAGGATATGAAATTTGCACTTCCAACATTGCAAGTTGGAGAAGATCTGAAGTTTCTCTATCCTATAGAATGGCCAGTTCTTTCATTTTGTAATCTTACTGTTGCATACAAAATGACTTACCAAGTTTAACTGTCCTTGAAAATAAATGTTTGACTTCATCTATTTCATTTGCTGTGCATCTGTCGTCAGATTTTATCTCCACTGGCATCTTGCCCAGCGTATAGGTCTCTGTTCTTGTTATTCCCTGTCTATCTTACACAATTTATGGGTTAACTGTGTAACAGTATTCTCACTCTGCTATATGGTTCTGTCTCCAAGAGTCCAGGGGAATCTTTTAAACAACATTTTGTGTGCATAGCATTTACTGTCTGCATTGAAGCAAACAGAACTGAAGGTGTTCCTGCAATGTTTCTCCTGCCCCCACTCTTGTATTAGAGTCACAACAAGATATGTTATTAATGGACCCTGAGTAGAACAAGTTATTTGTTATGGTAACTTTTTGACCTATTTAATAAGTACTTAAAGCAGTGTTGTGCGGATTTTATTGTATTCTGCAGTGTATAGTTATGAAGTGTGGTACATAATAAAATAAAAGCAATAATGTGGATATTTCAGAGGGATCTATCAGAGCAGACCTGAAGCAACATATTTCATCTGGTTTGTCTGGGGCTGAAGCCCTGCAAGTTATAGCTGAAATAACTAGGAGCAATATTGTGGTTATGACTTGGGATTGTTTACTACTGTAACCAGCCACGGCCGCTAAATGCTTTCAAGACCTTTTTGAAGCTTCAGAATATTTTGTTCCCTATATATCAGAGTTAACATCTTTTCTTATTTAGGTATGGTGGGGGAGGGAATGGAGGTGTATATGTCACTCACAAGCTGGAATTTTCTGAATTGTAGCTCCAATACCACCCCCATCCACCCCCACCCCAAACACACAGTTTATTTGATTGGATTCTAGGAAACCTGTTTAATAAGAGTGCAGGGTTATTTCAACTGACTAAAATGGCAATATTCAAACATTAATAAAATTACACATGTCAAAACTGTGGAAGTTCTTGTATGACTGTTTGATTTGCTTTGTGTGACTTCTAGAAGAGAAAAGAGATCAGATACAGCCTCTATCACAGTAGTAAATAATGGACTTTTTTTTTTTTATAAAATCCACGCTTGTATACTTATATTTGAGAGATCTGTTATATAATACTAAATGGTGCGGCCCAAATCTAGTAAAAAAACAAAACAAAACTTATTACCATTGACAACAGCCCGGATCTCCCATGCTTGCAATCAATCAGAGAATTTGTATTTTCTCAATTGCTGCTTGATGTGACCCTCTAAAGTCCCCAAATTGCTTGAGTTGGGCAGGAAAGAGGGAGTGCAAAAGAGAAGTATAATGATAAAGGGCATTGATCCCCAACTTATGGTAAAGTTAGGATTACAGGCAAAATTTTTAATGAATATATGTACACCCAACATAAAAGTTTGTTTTTTAAATAAAACTTGTTGGCTGAAAATATACTACAGGAAACTTTCTGATATGAAAAATCAAAAGGACACACACATACACATATTGTGGAGTCCTTAGGGGCTCTCCAAGCTTGGTTCATTGCTTGCAGATGTTTCATTACCCAACTAGCTAGCATCATTAGTGCTAGTGAGAGTGGGATTTGCTCCCTGTTTATATACCCTGCCAGTATTAGTGAGAGTGTGGTCTTCTCTTGGTAGATCCTCGAGTAGGGTAATGTTTCTGTTTAGTTGTTTGTCTGGTGCTAGTCCCTGTTTGTCTGGGTGTTGGCTACTGAAGGTGTGTTCTGGACTTTTTGTTTCCTTAGCTTTTTTTTTTTTTTTTAAAGTAAAGTAAACGATTTTCTAAAAGAAAAAGTAAAATAAGATAAACAGTAAAAAAAAAAGAGAGGACAATATAAAAAAAAGTAAAGTAAATGATTTTCTGTTTCCTTAGCTTTTTTATTGTCCCTTTTCAACAGTGTGTATATGTGGTCTATCTCTTTGTGCCTGTTGACACACACTGTCTCTCTCACATGAATGTTGTAACTGTGTGAAGCTGTAATTCAAACTGGGATACTAAATGAACATGAGTTGCCAAATATTCCTTCATTTTGTCAAACCAAAGCTGTACTGCATTACTGAAACTTAGCTATGCTAAGCATGGAAATAGTTGAACATAACATTTGAAGAAAACAATCTCAGTTGTCAGAATCTGTTAGAAATCTGTCTGGTGCATCATTTATCTCATGTTGGTGTTTTCAAAAGTTAAGTCAAGTTGTTCGACTTCCGGTCCCAGTGGCGACAGGACGCTGTAAGGCGAGCTCTGCCTTCAGCGCCTGGAACCCGTCGCTTGGGAGGCCCCTAGGGGCCGGGCGCCCTGGTCTGGGGGT